>JARQOC010000004.1:425035448-425200811 GCA_033576535.1 Allobates femoralis | reverse complement strand
TGTAGGACCAGTGTGAGAAAGCTGGGTCTCCCTCAGAGGTCATGGGTCTTCCAGCAGGACAATGACGCAAAACACACTTCAAAAAGCACTAGAAAATGGTTTGAGAGAAAGCACTGGAAACTTCTAAGGTGGCCAGCAATAAGTCCAGACCTGTATCTCATAGAACACCTGTGGAGAGATCTAAAAATGGCAGTTTGGAGAAGGCACCCTAGAAATATCAGGGACCTGGAGCAGTTTGCCAAAGAAGAATGGTCTAAAATTCCAGCAGAGCATTGTAAGAGACTCATTGATGGTTACCAGAAGCGGTTGATCGCAGTTATTTTGGCTAAAGGTTGTGCAACCAAGTATTAGGCTGAGGGTGCCAATACTTTTGTCTGGCCCATTTTTGGAGTTTTGTGTGAAATGATCAATGTTTTGCTTTTTGCTTCATTCTCATTTGTGTTTTTTAATTGAAGACAAATTAAACGTAGATAATAATACCAAAGAATTTGTGATTGCAATCATTTTCAGGAAGAAACTGAGTATTATCTGACAGAATTGTAGGGGTGTCAATACTTTTGGCCACAACTGTATATATATATATATATATATATATATATATAGTATATAGTGATCAGTATATAGGCTCTTTATCATTCCTGTGTGATCAGATTGTCAGCTCCTGTGACCAGGGCTCTCCTCCTCCTCATACACCTGTACAGTGTACCGTATATACTCGTGTATAAGCCGACCCGTGTAATAAGCCGACCCCCCTACTTTTGCCCCCAAAAACTGGGAAAACGTATTGACTCGCGTATAAGCCGAGGGTGGACTCCAGCACAGGTATACAGCCCCCAGCAGTGTGGTATACAGCAGCCTCCCCAGTGGTATATACAGGCCCCAGCAGTGTTACAGCAGCAGCCCCAGTGGTATATACAGCAGCAGCCCCAGTGGTAGTATACAGCAGCCCCAGAGGTATATACAGCAGCCCCAGTGGTAGTATACAGCAGCAGCCCCAGTGGTAGTATACACGCAGCCCCAGTAGTATATACAGCCCCAGTGGTAGTATACATACAGCCCCAGTAGTAGTATACAGCCCCAGTGGTAGTATACAGCAGCCCCAGTGGTAGTATACAGCAGCCCCAGTGGTATATTCAGCCCCAGTGGTAGTATACAGCCCCAGTGGTAGTATACAGCAGCCCCAGTGGTATATTCAGCCCCAGTAGTAGTATACAGCCCCAGTGGTAGTATACAGCCCCAGTGGTAGTATACAGCAGCCCCAGTGGTAGTATATAGCAGCCCCAGTAGTAGTATACAGCCCCAGTGGTAGTATACAGCAGCCCCAGTGGTATATTCAGCCCCAGTAGTAGTATACAGCCCCAGTGGTAGTATACAGCCCCAGTGGTAGTATACAGCAGCCCCAGTGGTATATTCAGCCCCAGTGGTAGTATATAGCAGCCCCAGTAGTAGTATACAGCCCCAGTGGTAGTATACAGCCCCAGTGGTAGTATACAGCCCCAGTGGTAGTATACAGCAGCCCCAGTGGTATATTCAGCCCCAGTGGTAGTATACAGCCCCAGTGGTAGTATACAGCAGCCCCAGTAGTAGTATACAGCCCCAGTGGTAGTATACAGCAGCCCCAGTGGTATATTCAGCCCCAGTAGTAGTATACAGCCCCAGTGGTAGTATACATACAGCCCCAGTAGTAGTATACAGCCCCAGTAGTAGTATACAGCCCCAGTGGTAGTATACAGCCCCAGTGGTAGTATACAGCAGCCCCAGTAGTAGTATACAGCCTCAGTGGTAGTATATAGCCCCAGTGGTAGTATACAGACAGCCCCAGTAGTGGTAGTATATAGCCCCAGTGGTAGTATACAGCCCCAGTGGTAGTATATAGCCCCAGTGGTAGTATACAGACAGCCCCAGTAGTGGTAGTATACAGCCCCAGTGGTAGTATATAGCCCCAGTGGTAGTATACAGACAGCCCCAGTAGTGGTAGTATATAGCCCCAGTGGTAGTATACAGGGCCCCAGCAGGGCCCCCCTCATAATTTGGCGCCCCCACCTCAGTTTCTGGGCCCCCCCGCATGCAGCGCTGCGCTCATACATTACCTGTCTAGCAGCTGTCACCCTCCGGTGGCGGATCGCGGCTCCCGGCTCCGGGCTCCATCTTCCTCGCTGACTTCCTGCTTTGTGACCGGGGCTCAGCGCGATGACGTCATCGCGACGCCGGCCGGTCACCTGACAAGCAGGAAGTCAGCGAGGAAGATGGAGCCCGGAGCCGGGAGCCGCAATCCGCCACCGGAGGGTGACAGCTGCTAGACAGGTAATGTATGAGCGCAGCGCTGCATGCGGGGGGGCCCAGAAACTGAGGTGGGGGCGCCAAACTTTGAGGGGGACCGTATGACTCGCGTATAAGCCGAGGGGGGCACTTTTCAGCCCAATTTTTGGGCTGAAAAACTCGGCTTATACGCGAGTATATACGGTATATATATATAGTATATAGTGATCAGTATACAGGCTCTCCTCCTCCTCATACACCTGTACACTGTATATATATAGTATATAGTGATCAGTATACAGGCTCTCCTCCTCATTGTGCTGTTTCAATCCTGTTTTACAGTCTAATCTGTTATATTGATGCTTGTCTCTGCTGCCACCTGCTGGCCAGACCTCTCAATTCTTTCTGCCTTTCCTTGTCCAGCCTATGGGGGTGTGGCTCCTGCACGTGCTGTTGTCTCTTCCTGTTTTGCCCAGTCATTAGGAGACATCTTTACTGCAGAGAGTTCCATTCTCATAGAGCTGGAGAAGCAAAGTTTTTTGACCCACAAGTAGCGACTGCAGAGACAAGCTTCATGCAAGATTTCAATGCCATGTTTTGGATCATTCATCTATGGAATAAACCAGCATTGTTTTCATCCTAACGTGTGTACGCTTATCTGAGACGCTGCTCCGGGTCCTGTCTGCCCCTCTTACTGGAAGTACAAAGGTAAGAAGGAACTCTCATCCTAGTATACAACCAGCATGCCTTTATCGCCTTTAAGTGGGATCAGAACAGTCAAAAAACTATGCCTAAAAGCTCCTATCAGCTAGAAAACTGCCTTACAGCCCAACATCCAGCTATAGCCCTCCATGTGCCCTGTCCCTCTGTGCATTAATCTGCCCAGCAACAAGCCTTGTGTATCTGTCTGCCTGCAGCAGTGCACGTCTGGACAAGCTTGAGGGAAGCTCTCCCACCTGCACATCTTGTATTAGCTCTGCCTGTACTGTTATAAAGAACTGTTTTTATGCACCAGCGGTTTCCTTCTGGCCACATCGCCTCCATAAGCCTGCAGTACACTATACCTCATTACTGCACATCGGCGAACTGCGAACCCCAAGTTTCGTCAAAGCCACCTTGGGGATCCCATCCGGGAGTTCCCGCAGAGCCGCACAGCGATTTTCGGACCCCTATTCAAAAGTTGAGTTTTTTAAAGAGACAGTACACCTTTATTCAAAATGGCCGAAAAGGACCTCGGACAGGCTCCCACTGCTGAAACAGAGCAAATACAACCTGATACTGTCCACGATGAAGCCCAGGAGGCAGACCCCACGTCTCAAGCAGACCAAGTTACCCGACCAAAACGTTCTTACAAACCAACGGTAAAGGCAATTGAAAACTATCAGGCTATGAAAGATGAGCTAAGTGAACGCCTGGAAGAACAGTGGGAACGCGTCGCCTCTTACATGTCGAGACTTGAACCCTCGTCAGGCGACGCCGCAAGCCTACAATCTGTTATGGAACGGCTGAACGCCGCCCATGAAGGATACAAGAGACTGTCAACAAGGTACATTACCCTTCTAAGAGACTTTAATTCTGATGAATCTCTTTCAGACCTCAGTAAGGCGCTAGAGACGGACGAAGGGAGAGATGCCAAGGTCCGACACGCCATAAACAAGGCCGAACACCGTATCTCTCACCTGCAAGAAACCAGATCACACCGATCGACCTCATCTAAGCGTTCCTCTCGGGCATCCAGGTCATCATCCTCAAGAAGTTCAACCATGAGTGACAGGATACTAGAGGCCCGCATAATAGCAGAGGAATCCAGGGTGAGACGTTCTTTCACTGAGAGAGAAGCGGAAGAAAAAAGGGCAGAAGCAAAGGCAGAAGCAAGGGCAGAGGAAAAAAGGGCAGAAGCAGAGGCTAAAAGGGCAGAAGCAGAGGCTAAAAGGGCAGAAGCAGAAGCAAGGGCAGAAGCGGAGGCTCGAATACAGATCCTTCGGTCACAGATGGAAGAGGAGGTTGCGCTAGCTAAAGTAAGACTACTCGAGCAGGCATTGATCCAAGGTCTTGATCCAGCTAACTCGCCACCACTGGAAACGGATGATCCAGTCGATCGCACCAGAGACTATGTGCTAAACCGGGTACCTGTAGCGACCCCGGTTTACAGTACCGTCCAAGTCAACGACGCCAAAACCCCCAACATACTTCAAAAGGTGCCAGTACCCTCGAAGGCGCCCGAGCTAATTAACGACAGTCGCCGAGAGATACCCTCTCAAACACAGTCACCACCACAAGATGGCAACCCAGCGTTTCCTGGCCCACCTTCACAGCTCAAGCGGTATTCGTCAGATTCTTCAAGGGCTAAACCACAGCTCAACCCTGCAGCAGCATCATTCTACCCGGAGACAGCTCATCCATTCACGCCAGGCGGCCCATACACCCCAGGGGCATCACGAGTCGTCGTGGCAACAAGTGGTGAGAAGTCGGACATGTCCGAGTTTGCCAGGTTCATGGTGAGCAGAGAGCTAATCAGTACTAGTCTTGTGAATTTCGATGATCGTGCAGAGAACTACAGGGCCTGGAAAGCAACCTTCAAGGCAGCCATCGCCAATCTCAACCTAACCGAAGAACAGGAACTCGACCTCCTGATCAAGTGGTTGGGCCCAGGCTCTTCAAGCCGTATCAAGAGCCTCAGAACCGTCTATGTAGGACAAGCAGAAGCAGGTCTCGCCGCCGCATGGCAAAGGCTGGAACGCACCTTTGGCAGCGCGGAAGCAATAGAGAAAGCCCTATTCAAGAGACTGCAGGATTTCTCAAAGATCAACCTTAAAGAAGTCCACAAGCTCCAAGACCTAAGTGATCTGCTCATGGAGCTGGAGCTCGCCAAAAGAGACCCTCGTCTGTCCGGGCTGTGCTATCTGGATTCAGCCCACGGAGTAAATCCAATCGTGGTGAAGCTGCCATACAGTCTGCAGGAGAAATGGGCAACGTCAGTCTCAAGGTACAAAAGAGTGAACGACGTCACCTTTCCCCCATTTATCCACTTCTGCAGATTCATTGACGAGCAGGCCCAGATGAGGAATGACCCCAGCCTCGACTTCCTAGAATCCAACACTTCGGCAGCTGCAGCAACTCCAGCATCAAAGTATGAAAGTGCTATACAAAAACGCAGAGACACTAAGAGAGCTGTGAGTGTTAGAAAGACCGAACTACCATCACCTGCAACGCCCACAGACGAACAGAACACTGTCTCACCACGAGATAAGTCTTTCAATCGTGAATGTCCCATCCACAAAAAACCACACTCACTGACCAAGTGCAAGGGGTTTAGATCCAAAACCTTACAGGAGCGCAAGAAGATCCTCACTGAGCTTGGAATTTGCTTCAAATGCTGCGCATCACTTGAGCACATGGCCAAGGACTGTAAATCCACAGTCAAGTGTGGGGAGTGCCACAGCGAAAAGCACATTTCAGCCATGCATCCTACTCGGCTAGCTAGAGACACACCGGCTACAGTCGCCACCGCTCCCGCTCCAAGTTATGGCGGGGAGCCACAGAATCAGACTGACACCGCCACAACTGTTTCCTGCTCATGCTCAGAGGTATGTGGAGAGGGCCGAATGGAGAAATGTTGTGCCCGAATATGCCTCATCAAGGTTTATCCCGAGGGACGCCCAGAAAAGGCGATGAAGGTGTATGCCATCATAGACGACCAAAGCAACCGGTCCCTGGCAGGAACCAAATTCTTTGAAGCCTTCGGAATTAGTGGACCATCAGAACCCTACACCTTGAACACCTGCTCAGGCCGCATAGAGACTAACGGCAGAAGAGCCCGGGGATTCATTGCTTCTCCTATCAACGGGAAGACTGAAATACCTCTACCAACGCTCGTTGAATGTGACCAAATACCCAGCCACAGGAGTGAAATTCCTACCCCAGAAGCTGCACTTCATCAGCCACACCTGAAACACCTCGCGAGCGTTATCCCACCTATAGACAACAACGCGGAGATTCTACTCCTGCTCGGCAGAGACAACCTGAGGGTACACAAGGTGCGACAACAGTGCAACGGACCTGACTATGCACCATACGCCCAGAGACTGGACTTGGGATGGGTAGTCATAGGAAATGTGTGTGTTGATCGATCAGAAATCGACTCCTTCAGGACCTACGTGCACGGAGATGGGCGCACAACCTGCCTAAGACCATGTCCTCATCACCATGAAGTGAAGGAGAAGCCCCCAGACTCAATACAGCTACCCGACGTCGCTTCTTCCCTGCGTACCGACAACTTAGGAAGATCAGTCTTTCACGCAACCTATGGTCTCCG
This sequence comes from Allobates femoralis, assembly GCA_033576535.1. Taxonomy (NCBI): domain Eukaryota; kingdom Metazoa; phylum Chordata; class Amphibia; order Anura; family Aromobatidae; genus Allobates; species Allobates femoralis. The sequence goes on along the minus strand of JARQOC010000004.1, from coordinate 425,194,237 downwards.
AAGAACCGCGTCAGAGGGAGAGTCCGAGTATGGCACAGACGCGAGAGACTTTGTTGAAAAAGACTTTTACGTAGATGACGGGCTCAAATCATTACCCACCGAGGAAGCAGCCATTGATTTGCTCAAAAGGACCCAAGGTCCAGAGTTCCTGCTGAGACAGTCGGAGGAAGCTGTCCAGGAAAACTTCAGCATCCTAGATCCAGATAACGATCCAGATGTCCGAACTGAAGTCAACACCCTGGCCACCAGTGCAGAGGAAGCTTCCAACCTCGGCTGCCAACGTTTTGAACGTTTCTCCAGCTGGACAAGACTCGTCCGGACTGTTGCCAGGTTAGTGCACATCGCCAGATGCTATCGTACAGACCTAAAAAACAGAGACTGTCATCGCTGGCATGTGTGCCACAAACCCCTTTCTGCTGAGGACATCTCCCATGGTGAGTCCCTCATAATACGCCACCTCCAACAGAGCGAATTCGCCACCGAATGGAACTGTTTACACAACAAACAGCAGATTCCACTAAGAAGCCCTCTAGCCAATCTAAACCCGATTATGGACAGTTTTGGCTTACTTAGAGTCGGCGGTCGTTTAAATCAGGCTCGTTTCGGAGTCGCAGAACAAAATCCTCTCATCATTCCCAACAAACACCACGTTACAGTCTTGCTGATCCGACATCACCATGAAAGGACTGAACACCAAGGCAGACAGATCACAGAGGGCGCCGTACGGTCGGCAGGCCTTTGGATCATTGGAATGAAGAGACGTGTAGCACAAATACTCCATGATTGTGTGCATTGTCGCAAAACGAGAGGAAGGCAACTGTGCCAACAAATGGCTGATCTGCCTGCAGACAGACTTTCTATGGAACCACCTTTCACCTACGTGGGCCTAGACGTGTTCGGACCATGGATGGTATCTTCACGCAGAACTCGTAGCAGCCGAGCAGACAATAAGCGGTGGGCTGTGCTATTCACCTGCATGAGTGTTCGAGCCGTTCACATTGAGGTGTTAGAATCCATGGATACTTCCTGCCTGATCAATGCCTTAAGGAGGTTCTTTGCCATTAGAGGACCAGTAAAGCAGCTGAGGTCCGACCGTGGCAGCAACTTCGTCGGTGCATGTAGAGAGCTGAACATCGACACCAAGCCAATCCAAGACCAGCTAGCAGACAAGGGTTGCACCTGGATCTTCAATTCTCCTCACAGTTCTCACATGGGGGGCTCCTGGGAGAGGATGATAGGGATCTCACGCAACATCCTGAACTCCATGCTAAAGGACGTTAACTCCTCAAGACTCACGCACGAGACTCTAGTCACTCTTTTAGCCGAAGTCTCAGCCATCATCAATTCGAGACCCCTCGTGCCCGTGACAATGGATCCAGAGGTACCAACCATGCTGACTCCCACCATCCTTCTTACTCAAAAAATTGACAACGCGGTAATTCCCAGCGGAGACTTCACTCACGCCAACACCTACCAAAGACACTGGAAACGAGTCCAATATTTGGCCGACTACTTCTGGAATCGATGGAGAAAGGAATACCTCACCGTTCTTCAAGGAAGAAGGAAGTGGCGACATCCCAAGCCAAATATCAAGGAAGGGGACCTGGTCCTTATGAAAGATCAGACCACCCAAAGAACTGACTGGCCTCTGGGACTTGTTACTAAGACACTACCTAGCCAGGACGGCAATGTGCGGAAGGTGGAGCTAAGGGTCTTCAGGAAAGGTGAGACGAAGACCTTTGCAAGGCCGATCCACGAACTCATTCTGCTGTTGCCTGTAGAGAGCGCCACTACGGGATGAACGCTTCCGGACCTGAACTTTAGCCGTTTTCTTCTCATTTTGGTTTTGAATTTGAATTGTTGTATTTAACATGCCCTTCGTTTAGGTATTGTTATGGACTAATAGTGGAATCCCCAAAGTGAATTCCAGACGGGGAGTGTGCTGTTTCAATCCTGTTTTACAGTCTAATCTGTTATATTGATGCTTGTCTCTGCTGCCACCTGCTGGCCAGACCTCTCAATTCTTTCTGCCTTTCCTTGTCCAGCCTATGGGGGTGTGGCTCCTGCACGTGCTGTTGTCTCTTCCTGTTTTACCCAGTCATTAGGAGACATCTTTACTGCAGAGAGTTCCATTCTCATAGAGCTGGAGAAGCAAAGTTTTTTGACCCACAAGTAGCGACTGCAGAGACAAGCTTCATGCAAGATTTCAATGCCATGTTTTGGATCATTCATCTATGGAATAAACCAGCATTGTTTTCATCCTAACGTGTGTACGCTTATCTGAGACGCTGCTCCGGGTCCTGTCTGCCCCTCTTACTGGAAGTACAAAGGTAAGAAGGAACTCTCATCCTAGTATACAACCAGCATGCCTTTATCGCCTTTAAGTGGGATCAGAACACTCATTATACACCAGTATATCTAATATATAAAGCTGAATGTGTGTGTGTATGTATACCCGGGATTGGCATCTACACCGTCGCAACTACAGCTACAAAATTTTGCAGTCGCACGTCTGGACCCCGAGAGCGTCACATTCTATGTTGTGAGGCGAAATTTTAACCCTGCACGTTCCAGTTCACCAAACTATTTTGCCCCTATCTACATAATGGGGAAAAAGTGAAAGGAAAAATGTTGGAGGAAAATCGACAGCTGCCAGCTACAGCCACAAAATTTTGCACAGTCACATGTCTGTACCCCGGGAGGGTCATAGGCTATGTTGTGAGGCGAAATTTTAACCTCATGCATTCCAATTCACCAAACAATTTTGGCCCTATCTACATGATGGAGAGAAACTGACAGTTACCAGTTGACAGTTGTGAATGAGAGGGGCTTCATGACAGCACCAAAGGCTAACAGCATATACCAGCATATAGTCACTAAGGTGGGGCCCTGACATGGAATATTCACCACGCACGGGGACATGTATACACACCACATGCACACAAAGAGTAACAGCTAAGGTGGAGCCCCAACATTGGATACTCACCACGCACCCTAACACAAACACACACACCACAAAGAGACACACCACACAGACACCCCCCCACAGGGACATACACACATATACACCCTATAGGGACACATGCACTCACCCCAAAGGGACACACACCACAGGGAAATACACACATACACACCTCACAGGGACACAAAGACACACACACACCCCACAGGAACACACAGACCCCATAGGGATGGACACACACCACAGAGACACCCCTCTCCCCACAAGGACACACACCACAGGGACACACGCACACCACTGGGACACACACACACCCCAGGGACACACACACACCATACATACAGAAACAGATGTGCACAAATCGCCTCACACAACTCGCCTCATACGTCTAGTATCTTTAATTTCCAAAAATAAACATTAAAAACAACCAATGTACCACACATGTGCCATATAGGAAATTAAGGCAGATGTCAGTCACATGAGCTGTCTATTATGTGTATGTGTGAGGTAACATATACTGCCCGGCCGGGGGGTGGGTTTACTATTGGCTGGAGATTTATTAGGCTGCCTATAGCAACCAATCACAGCTCAGCTTCTATTTTCCTCCAGGTCACTAATATGACAAATTCTATTTTGTTATAGCTAACAGCAGTTATTTATTAACCCTGGCGTAGCCGGGTACTACAGCTAGTATAGTATATAGTGAAGCAGTATAGACAGTTTTTTTTTTTTTTTTTTTTTTTTCATTTTTGTGTGGTCAGATTGTCAGCTCCTGTGACCAGGTCTCTCCTCCTCCTCATACACCTGTACAGTGTATATATATAGTATATAGTGATCAGTATACAGTCTCTTTATCATTCCTGTGTCCTCAGATTGTCAGCTCCTGTGATCAGGGCTCTCCTCTTCCTCATACACCTGTACAGTATATATATATATATATAGTAAATAGTGATCAGTATAGAGGCTGTTTGTCATTCCTTTATCCACAGATTGTCAGCTCCTGTGATCAGGGCTTTCACTCCTCGATTGTCACTTTCTATCTGTCATTGTTTGGTCCCTTCTTAGTAAGTGTTGTGATATCTGCTGCTCTGCATAGGAATATTATTGTGTCAGCAGGGTTATTCCTATACAGTACAGCCCTGGGCATATTGTCACTGTGACGCTGATTACACTGATACCTGCAGTGAAGGATACAATTTTTGGATGCTGTATTATTATCGTCCTGTAAAGATTTTCATGCAGACGACATCACAAACGGTGGCGGCTCTGTGGCGTTGCGGACGGTGGCTGTCTCTCCCCCCTTCCCCTCCCCCGTGTGCTGTCTCTTCCCTCTGTGCTCTCTCCATTAACCTGTCTTCCCCTGTGCGCTGTCTTCTCTCATGTGCTCTCTTCTTTGCCTGTGCGATCTCTCTCTGCCCCCCCCCCCCGGGTGCTCTCTCTTTCCCGCCCTGTGCCCTCTCTCTCTTTCCCGCCCTGTGCCCTCTCTCTCTGTCCCGCCCTGTGCCCTCTCTCTCTGTCCCGCCCTGTGTTCTCTCTGTCCCGCCCTGTGCGTTCTCTCTGTCACGCCCTGTGCGTTCTCTCTGTCCTGCCCTGTGCTCTTTCTCTGTCCTGCCCTGTGCACTCTCTCTGTCCTGCCCTGTGCGCTCTCTCTCTCCTGCCCTGTGCACTCTCTCTGTCCTGCCCTGTGTGCTCTCTCTCTGTCCTGCCCTCTGCGCTCTCTCTCTGTCCTGCCTTTTGCGCTCTCTCTGTCCTGCCCCGTGCGCTCTCTCTGTCCTACGCTTTGTGCTCTCTCTCTCTGTCCCTCCCTGTGCACGCTCTCTCTGTCTCGCCCTGTGCGTTCTCTCTGTCCCGCCCTGTGCGTTTTCTCTGTCCCGCCCTGTGTGCTCTCTCTGTCTTGCCCTGTGCGCTCTTTCTGTCATGCCCTGTGCACTCTCTCTGTTCTGCCCTGTGCGCTCTCTCTGTTCTGCCCTGTGCGCTCTCTCTGTCCTGCCCTGTGCGCTCTCTCTATCCTGCCCTGTGTGCTCTCTCTGCGCCATGTGCTCTCTTTGCCCCACACTGTGCGCTCTCTTTGCTCCACATTGTGCGCTTTCTCTGTCACAACCTTTGCGCTTTCTCTTTCCTTCCCTTGTGCTCTCTCTCTGCCCCTGTGCGCTCTCTTTTTGCTTCCCCTGTGCAATCTCACTCTGCTCTTCCTATGCACTCTCTCTGTGCCGCCTGTGCATTCTCTCTGCCCCCTTGTGCAGACAGTCCAGAGACAAGGACCAGTGGAGGGGAGGCAAACAGAGCATGCACTGCCCGTGTGCTATATATGTTCGTGTGCTATCTGGGTGATATCTGTCAATGTATACTCACCTCCCTCCAGTGCTGCCTGTTCCTCTCTTCCGAGGCGCTGCACTCAGAGCAGTGAATATTAGATGAGCCTAATGAGGCCCCCGGAAGTGAGAGGAGCAGACAGCGCTGGAGGGAGGTGAGAGGAGCAGATAGCACTGGAAGAGGTGAGAGAAGCAGACCGCGCTGGAAGGAGGAGAGAGGAGCTGACAGCGCTGGAGGGAGGTGAGAGGAGCAGACAGTGCTGGAGGAAAGTGAGAGGAGCAGACAGCGCTGGAGGAAAGTGAGAGGAGCAGACAGCGCTGGAGGGAAGTGAGAGGAGCAGACAACACTGGAGGGAAGTGACAGGAGCAGACAGCGCTGGAGGGAAGTGAGAGGAGCAGACACCGCTGGTGGAGGTGAGAGGAGCAGACAGCTCTAGAGGAGGTGAGAGGAGCAGACAGCACTGAAGGCAGGTGAGTCGCGGTGACCAATCAGCGAAGCGTGATTTAAATCATGCGCCAAGAGCGCTGATTGGTTGCCGTGGTCAGCGGCGACAATCAACGAAGCGGAGCGTGGCTTGGCAGGAGATTTGAATCACGCAGCGCTCAGTCAAGCCGCGCGCCGCTTCACTGGTCGCCGTGGTAGGTGGTGACCAATCAATAAGCGCTCTTGGCGCGTGAGTTAAATTGCGCTTTGCTGATTGGTCGCCGCCGACAGTATACAGTGCTAATCACTGAGCCACCATATAATGTGCTAACCACTGAGCCACCATACAGTGCTAATCACTGAGCCACCATATACTGTGCTAACCACTCAGTCACAGTATACAGTGCTAACCACTGAGCCATCATATACTGTGCTAACCACTGAGCTACTGTATACAGTGCTAACCACTGAGCCACCAGACAGTGCTAACCACTGAGCCACCAGACAGTACTGAGGCACCATATACTGTGCTAACCACTGAGCCACCATACAGTGCTATCCACTGAGCCACCGTATACAGTGCTAATGACTGAGCCACTGTATACAGTGCTAACGATTGAGCCACAGTATACAGTGCTAACCACTGAGCCACCGTATACTGTGCTAACCACTGTGGCATCATATACTGTGCTAACCACTGAGCCTCCATATACTGTGCTAACCAATGAGCCTCCGTATACAATGCTAACCACTGAGCCACCATACAGTGCTAATCACTGAGTCACCATATACAGTGCTAACCACAAAGCCAACATACAGTGCTAACCACTTAGCCACCGTATACAATGCTACCACTGAGCCACCATATACAGTGCTAACCACTGAGCCACCATATACAGTGCTAACCACTGACCTACCATACAGTGCTAACTACTGAGCCACCATATTCTGTGCTATCCACTGAGCCACCATATACAGGGCTAACCACTGAGCCACCATATACAGTGCTAACCACTGAGCCACCATATACAGTGCTAACCACTGAGCCACCATATACAGGGCTAACCACTGAGCCACCGTATACAATGCTAACCACTGAGCCACCATATACAGTGCTAACCACTGAGCCACCATATACAGTGCTAACCACTGACCTACCATACAGTGCTAACTACTGAGCCACCATATTCTGTGCTATCCACTGAGCCACCATATACAGGGCTAACCACTGAGCCAACATATACAGTGCTAACCACTGAGCCACCATATACAGTGCTAACCACTGAGCCACCATACAGTGCTAACCACTGAGCCACCGTATACAATGCTACCACTGAGTCACCATATACAATGCTAACTACTGAGCCACTGTATACAGTGCTAACCACTGAGCCATCATATACAGTGCTAACCACTGAGCCACCATATACAGTGCTAACCACTGAGCCATCATATACAGTACTAACCACTGAGCCACCGTATACTATGCTAACCACTGAGTCACCATATACAATGCTAACTACTGAGCCACTGTATACAATGCTACCACTGAGCCACCATATACAGTACTAACCACTGAGCCAACATATACAATGCAAACTACTGAGTCACCATATACAATGCTACCACTGAGCCACCATATACAGTACTAACCACTGAGCCACCATATACAATGCTAACTACTGAGTCACCATATACAATGCTAACTACTGAGCCCCCATATACAGTGCTAACCACTGAGCCACCATACAGTGCTAATCACTGAGCCACCATACAGTGCTAATCACTGAGCCACCACACAGTGCTAACCACTGAGCCACCATATACAGTGCTAACCACTGAGCCACCACACAGTGCTAACCACTGAGTCACCATATACAATGCTAACCACTGAGCCACCATATACAGTGCTAACCACTGAGCCACCATACAATGCTAACCACTGAGCCACCATATACAGTGCTAACCACTGAGCCACCATACAATGCTAACCACTGAGCCACCATATACACCATATAAATCCCGCAACAACAGCGTACTTTCTGGAGAGAGGACTGCACTATTCAGCGGCTATATCTGTGGCACCTGTTCATTTCACCGCACTCCTGATGCAATAGCACCAGGCCTATTTCTAGTTTTGTATATTTATGGCAGATCTACAGGATTTGGGAGAAACGTATAGTAGATGCTGATCCCATCAATAGAGCCAGGAACAGCGCCGCTCTCAGCCAAGAGATGACAGAACATTCCCATCAATCTCCACATAGAGCGTCAGCGCCTCATTCTTCACATACACATCGCCCTATTGCAGGGGCGGACCCAGACTGTAGTGGGCCCTGGTGCAAGAAATTTTTCGGGGCCCCCCCCCCCCCCCCCATCAAATCATGTTTGTGTGCAGTGCTGAGTTCACAGACAGACTGTTTCCCTCCCCACCAGACCAAAGCCCTGCTCCGACCAGGGCTCTTACCTGGAGCCCTGTAGCCTCAGCTTGCTCACCGTCTCTGGAGAAGGTGTGATTCCTGCCTCCACGGAAGAGCCACAAATGAATGCTGCTGCTCCAACAGCAACTCACCCGCCCCCCTTCTTACTGATAGCCAGAACGCTGTGGGCGGCGCTGTATCCTATCAGCACTTCCCCCCGGGACTCAATGCCAGAAAAGCAGAAAAGTGCCGCGGGTGTGCGGCGCAGCTGGCATCCAGCCCCCCCCGGGACTCAATGCTGCCAGAATAGGGCCACGGGTGTGCTGTGCAGCCAGCACCCGACAGCACAAGGGGACTCAATGCTAGAATAGTGCCGCGGGTGAGCCGCACAGCTGCCACAGCACAAGGGGACTCAATGCTAGAATAGTGCCCGCGGGTGAGCGGCGCCAGGCAGCTGACACTCGACAGCTCTTTCCCCCTCCCCAGGGCCTCACATTGAATGCTGCAGGGTACTACTGCCAGGGCCACTACCTACCACCCAGGGGCTAGCTGGCACATTTCAGCCCGGGGGGCAATCACAAGGCAGTGGCCCTCCAGTTGCGGCAGTGGCCCATCTTTGGCCTGTTTATCTCTGGTCACTACATTAAAGCAGCAGAGTAAAAGGCTTCAAAAACACGCTGGTACATTTACAGGGTGGGCATTATATAGGGTGGGAAATTTATATGGATACACCTTAATAAAATGGAAATGGTTGGTGATATCAACTTCCTGTTTGTGGCACATTAGAATATGGGAGGGGGAAAACCTTGCCACAAACAGGAAGTTGATATCACCAACCATTTCCATTTTATTAAGGTGTATCCATATAAATTTCCCACCCTATATATGGCCCACCCTGTAGTAGACATGAGAGCAGAACCGAGCTTACTAGAGAGATAAGGAAGCAGAACCGAGCTTACTACAGAGATAAGGGAGAAGAACCAAGCTTACTACAGAGATAAGGGAGAAGAACCGAGCTTACTACAGAGATAAGAGAACAGAACCGAGCTTACTACACAGATATGGTAAACACATCTGAGCAGTGCCATAAGTTATAATGGGTACATCTGGTAACCATTAAAAAAATGAATACAACACATACCAGGTACTTGGACATGTGAAGGAGGAGGCTCCATCGTGACAGTTGCCTGCAGGAAGGGGTTAATTTCAATTTTCTTTTCCTAAACATGGAAAGATAAATTAAATTCCCCAATACATATGTGATCAAGCCCTGAGGGACCGGACCCACAATCAGGATTAGCAGGGTTTTGAACACAGTATAGGGTATTTTCGCTGTGTTCTGCAGTATTAGCATAGTGGATGGATTTATAGAAATCTCAGCCCTCTGTGCTTCATTTTTCCGCTTCATAAACTGACCAGCAGCGCAGCTTTGCAAGCAGTAGGAGCATGGCAATTTATTCTTGTGGACACGCAAGTGTTCTCAGTGGGAGAATACAGCCAAAATACACTGCGCCCAGAATCCTGAGCGCGATCATCTGCAGAGAACACTGGCGTCTCTACAAGAGAAACGACGCTGCGTCCAGAACGCTGGCACTCCTGATCGTGGGCACTGTAACTTATACATTTAGGGTTGTGCCCTAAATATACAAATGCTTTACATATAATCACAATACACTATTACATACACATATCTAACAAACATACATACAACTCCAGACACACGAACATGTAAACATACAGGACGAAGATGTGTACACATACATATACAGACACGAACATGGATATATTCACATTGAAGCATATATATGCATATGAACACATATTAACATATAAATAAACATGCATACACACTTGTGTGTATATGATTGTGTATATCTGTATCTGTATATGATTGTATGACTGTAAATGATTGTGTATATGATTCTCTGTGTGTGTACATGATTGTGTATGTGTATGATTGTGTGTATATGATCATGTATGTGTGCATATGATCATTTATATGTGTATATGACTGTGTATGATTGTATGTATTTATCATTGTGTATATGATTGTGCATATATAATTGTGTGTATATGACTGCATGATTGTGTATGGCCCGTTTCACATCTATGCGTCCTGTGTTTTTGGCTGCCCAGCCTGCCCCGCGCTATTGCAAATGCAAGCACAGGGGCATTTAGGGGCTTGACGCATAGATGCCCTGCATTTGCGCTCAGGTGCGCTTGGTGCCTCCATTATATCCCATGGCCGAGCACAGCCGAGCGCACGCTCTGGAAACTCTGAATCACAAGTGAAACTGGCAGACGCCACGGTGCATGCGCTTGGTCAGACGCACCTGGAAAACATCACATTATGCGTTTCCGGGTGCTACGTCACAGGCACATGCACTGTGGCGTCTGCCAGTTTCACTTGTGATTCAGAGTTTCAAGGGCGCGCGCTCGGCTGTGCTTGGCCGTAGGATATAATGGAGGCACCAAGTGCACCTGAGCGCAAATGCAGGGCATCTATGCGTCCCTGCGCTAGCCTGGCCAAGCCCCTAAATGCCCCTGCACTTGCATTTGCAATAGCGCGGGGCAGGCTGGGCAGCCAAAAACACAGGACGCATAGATGTGAAACGGGCCTATGTATGTATATGATTGTGTATATGATGGTATGTGTGTATGATAATGTATGAGTATATGATTGTGTGTACAGTATATGAGTGTATAATTGTGTCTATATGATTGATTGTGCATCTGTATACTGTATATGACAGAATCATACACACATACACAATAGTATACCCACATGCAAATCATATACCTACATGCACAATCATGTACACAGACGTATACAATCATATGCAGACATTTACAATTATATACACACATGCACTGTCATATACACACTTACACAATCAATCATATACAATCATATATACTCACAATCAATTATACACACACATACAATCATATCATATACACACATACACAATCACTTACAGACATACACACATTGGGGTTCTTTTTACTTTTGATGATTCTGGCAGATCTTCTATCTCCTGTCCTGTCACACACAGGTCACTGTCTTCAGCAGGAAGGAGGTCGGGTGCTGTGCACTGTGTGATCTCCTATCACACATGGCCACACACAGCAACTGCTCTCGGCCCTCTGTTTGCTCTCTGCTGTACTGTGATGCAGGGGAGGGGGCGGACCTTCACTGCACAAGTAAATGTGTCAGTGTGGCCGGCCGAATCACAGTCTGTACAGCAGAGAGAAGGGCTGCAAGCAGTTTGTTGTGTGCGGCATTAGGGGCTACACGCAGCATACGGCCCGCCCTGCACAGCCCTGAGTCATCACATACTGCCGCATGTTGGCCACCGACCCACCGGAAGACGCGATGGCGCACAGTATGTGCGCTTTGTATGTTAATCACTGCCGCTCCTCCGGCGGCCCTGAGCAGCTGCCTGGGAACCAGCCTGGGACAAATTCCTCCCTGCACCCCGGCCTTTCCGCCCCCACCCTCCTGTCTGACAGGGGAATGGACATGCCGCTGGAGCCTCAGGGGCCCCCTAGCTGGTCGGGGCCATGGTGCAGCTGCACCAGCTGCACCACGGTAGTTCCGCCCCTGCCCTATTGGTGAGATCCACATGTACCACCCATTATGTAATATCCATGGATACGGTGTAAATATACAGAATTAGATTATCCCTTTTAGTGTAAATTCAGACATAGTGGAATTAATATGAATTTGATTTGCAGATTCCTGGGAACAAATTTAGAAGAGTTTATGGTACAATATATGTGAATAAATTAATTATTTTAGAATATAAAAAATGTCGTCCTGTTCCCATTTGTATCCTGGGAAACTGGGTACAAAAATCAATAGGATGGGGGCACCAAAAGGCAGTTTTGCACAGGGCACCATTTAGGCTAAGGCCGGCCCTGCCAGCAGGTAGTTAGCAATAGCAACTACCTGCATGTTAGTTTATAAGCCCATATAAAGAAAACTACTGAATAATCCCTTTAATGTCTTTAGGATTTTTGTTACTGTCACATGATAAATATATTTTACCGCAGCATTGCAAGTAGAAAGACATTATATAAGTGCAATGCCAGAGGCGACCACTAGATGAAGCCATAGTTCAACTGATGTGAACATTGAAGAACCAGATTATTTTGCAGTACAACACTTATACATGACACTGAATTTAGCATAACAAATACAAATAATAAAGTTTTATCAGCTACTGGCCATGATTTTAGCCACTTATTGCTGTTTTAATTTGTTTTAATTGAATTTTCACAGCATATTAATGAAAAAAGTGCATTAGTGACTTGTATTTGCTTTATCTATTAAGTCTTTATTGGGAGTTGCTAATGTTACACATTTACAATGATCTAAGATATTGCAATATATTTGTACAAGATTTAAGTACTAATTGAGATAGGTACAAGGTAAGTAGGTAATAAGTCAATGATGAGGGAAGTTGAGGTCAAGTGTGGGAACAATACAGAGAATAATGAGGTTATCTTATTGCTCACGTTCTTAGAAAAAGTATATGGAATGGTGATTTATAATTACAGTGTTGGCCTAAAGTATTGACACCCCTGCAATTCTGTCAGATAATACTCAATTTCTTCCTGAAAATGATTGCGATCACAAATTCTTTGGTATTATTATCTTCATTTAATTTGTCTTCAATGAAAAAACACAAAAGAGAATGAAGCAAAAAGCAAAATATTGATCATTTCACACAAAACTCCAAATATGGGCCAGACAAAAGTATTGGCACCCTCAGCCTAATACTGGGTTGCACAGCCTTTAGCAAAAAAAAAAAAAACTGCGATCAACCACTTCCGGTGACCATCAATGAGTTTCTTACAATGCTCTGCTGGAATTTTAGACCATTCTTCTTTGGCAAACTGCTCCAGGTCCCTGATATTTTAAGGGTATCTTCTCCAAACTGCCATTTTTAGATCTCTCCACAGGTGTTCTATGGGATTCAGGTCTGGACTCATTGCTGGCCACCTTAGAAGTCTCCAGTGCTTTCTCTCAAACCATTTTCTAGTGCTTTTTGAAGTGTGTTTTGGGACATTGTCCTGCTGGAAGACCCATGACCTCTGATGGAGACCCAGCTTTCTCACACTGGGTCCTACATTATGCTGCAAAATTTGTTGGTAGTCTTCAGACTTCATAATGCCATGCACACGGTCAAGCAGTCCAGTGCCAGAGGCAGCAAAGCAACCTCAAAACATCAGGGAACCTCCGCCATGTTTGACTGTAGGGACCGTGTTTTTTTCTTTGAATGCCTCTTGTTTTCTCCTGTAAACTCTATGTTGATGCCTTGCCCAAAAAGAGAGAACATTCTTCCAAAACGTTTTAGGCTTTCTCAGATAAGTTTTGGCAAACTCCAGCCTGGCTGTTTTATGTCTCGGGGTAAGAATTGGGGTCTTCCTGGGTCTCCTACCATACAGTCCCTTTTCATTCAGAGGCCGATGGATAGTACGGGTTGACACTGTTGTACCCTCGGACTGCAGGGCAGCTTGAACTTGTTTGGATGTTAGTCAAGGTTCTTTACTCACCATCCGCACAATCTTGCGTTGAAATTTCTTGTCGATTTTTCTTTTCCGTCCACATCTAGGGACATTAGCCACAGTCCATGGGCTTTAAACTTCTTGATGACACTGCGCACGGTAGACACAGGAACATTCAGGTCTATGGAGATGGACTTGTAGCCTTGAGATTGCTCATGCTTCCTCACAATTTGGTTTGTCAAGTCCTCAGTTCTTTGGTCTTCTTTCTTTTCTCCATGCTCAATGTGGTACACACAAGGACACAGGACAGAGGTTGAGTCAACTTTAATCCATGTCAACTGGCTGCAAGTGTGATTTAGTTATTGCCAACACCTGTTAGGTGCCACAGGTAAGTTACAAGTGCTGTTAATTACACAAATGAGAGAAGCATCACATGATTTTTCTAACAGTGCCAATACTTTTTTCCACCCCCTTATTTATGTTTGGTGTGGAATTATATCCAATTTGGCTTTAGGACAATTATTTTTGTGTTTTTTCATTTAAGACAAATGAAATGAAGATAATAATACCAAATAATTTGTGATTGCAATCATTTTCAGGAAGAAACTGAGTATTATCTGACAGAATTGCAGGGGTGTCAATACTTTTGGCAACACTGTATCTATTATATCCATTGATTGCATGACATAGAATTAAGAAAAATAGCATTGGAAACACTGCTTAAAAAATAAAGGTATATTATGAGATATCAATTTATTAATGTCTATTAATGACACCACCTTTTCAATCAGTATGTTTTCCCTTTGTAAAATAGTAACATATATACTAATCTTCGGTGCGGGGCCATTCCAGAATGTCGGAACTTGCTGTTCGGGGCTCAGGTGACAAAACAACCCCTGCAGCCAATGAGCAGCTACTTCTGTCCCTTTCCTCATATGTAATTGACACCTGGAAGAAGTGAGAACTGCAGCTCCTCTCACTTCCTCCAAATGTCTGATTTGTCCAAAAGAATGGACATTGAAGTGGTTGCAAAGATAGCATGACACAGTAATTGTAATGCTCTATAGGGGTGTCGCCAGGGTGTAACTGCAATAGGCGATAGGATTGCAATTGCACCTGGGCCTTGGAGCCTAGGGAGCCCCAAAGGACCCTTTGTTCTATATAAAAAGACTACTGCAATTAAAGACCTGCAATAATGGGGGCCTCATTGGAGCTTTTGCATCGGGGCCAATGAGCTTCAAATTACACCGCTTGGTGTTGCCCCTGCAAAGCACGCTTTGACTTAAGGGACAGTGCTCTCTTGCATGCTGTGTTTTGCGGACTGAGTATAGGATAGAGACAGGCTCATGTGTCTTGTAGCAGGGTGCTCCAGCAAAAAAGAGTAACTGTCAATTAGGGTATCTGGGCACACCAATTGTGAATAAACGTCAATCACATGTTTGCAAGTGAAAAAAAGTGTACTCTTTGTTGCTACACAGTATCAATACGCAGGTCCAAAGTTTCGGCCGTCCCCGGCCTTTTTCAAGGTACTGGTTACAAAGATTTGTCAAACATAATGACACAGGTATTAATATACTATGCTTGGCATAGATCATGAACGGTGTTAGTGTGAGTGTCCGAGTGTATATACAATAGGTGAGTGTCTATAGTGTGGGTGGTGGAGGAACATTCAGGTGTGGTGTGATCGGGTAGTGTGGGATAGGGTTAGGAGTTGGAGTGAGGAGGTCGAGTGGGTTAAGGTGAAATGGCTGGGTGAATGGCAGTGGGTATGATGGATATCTATTTGGGTTTAACTGGAACAAGGCCTTCATGCAGAGGTGGTGTAGGTAGTTACCGTGTAGACCAGGGGTGGGGAACTCCAGTCCTCGAGGGCCGCAAACAGTGCAGGTTTTCAGGATTTCCTTAGTATTGCACAGGTGATAACATAATCACTTGCACTGGTGATGATTCCAATCCCTGTGCAATACTAAGGAAATCCTGAAAACCTGCACTGATTGCGGCCCTCGAGGACTGGAGTTCCCCACCCCTGGTGTAGACACTGGGGATGAGGTCTTAGAGGAAAAATATCAATCAATTGAAAGGAATTCTTGTAAGAAACTGGAAGCCGGTGTTTGAGAAAGAAGGGAAAAAGAGGGTAATGTTACAAAAATAAGAATATGCGTCACTGTTTGTTCTCACATTCTTTCCTTTTTTCGATCCAGATCTCTGTATTTATATACCCATCAGATGTTCTTTGAACATCCTGATTTGTGGAGACCATATAGGTATCCTAACTTAGGATTGGATGGGGAGCGCAGCACCAGGGAGCAGGAAGCGAAGGACCCGGATGGTGGAGCGTGCATCATGATTGTTTGAAAAAGCCGGTGGTTTATTACCGCTGGCTTTTAAACAATCATGCATCCATTTCAGCCTTTTCCTCAGCCCCAAGGCTGATTTGTAGGGTTCAGCAAAAATTACTTACATTACTCGCATTTCCCATTGACTTACATATTGACTTATATTGGACTCGCTACTCGTAACGAATACCCGAGTATTAGGACCTACTCGTTACGAGTATAGCGAGTCCAAATATTTCACTACTCACTCATCCCTAAAAAACAGTTCAAGCTGCCCCAGAAAATGGCGCGTTCACAGAAGCGCCATCTTCTGGCGCTATATCGAACTCTTCCAGCGGCCCTGGTGCCAGGTGCTTTGCTGGGTAATAATGGGGTTAGGGCCAGCTTTGCATTATCAGCTGGCCCTAAGCCCTAAATTCATGATGTTATGCCAATATTAGACATGACCACCATGAATTTCTAGTAAAGAGTTAAAAAAAAACCAACATATAGAAAAACTGTTTTATTAGAAAAAAACAAAACACATTAGGGAATCCATCTTTATTCAAGAAAAACCTCCCCCCTTCGACGTAGTCCAAAGGAGTCTTCTTCTTTAGCTCAGCTACATCTGTGGTAGAGATGTAGCTTAGCACCCGGCCGTGGTATAGTTCAACTGAGTTCATGCTGTCAAGCATGAACTCCGCTGAACCCTGCGACAGCACCGCCGGCTATTTCAAAGGAACAGCTGATGCATCATCTGTTCGATTAAAATAGCGGCAGAGAAAGCCGGCGATAAAAAGACTTCACCACTGGCTTTCCTGTCCAGTACTTCCCTCCCCGCTGCCTCGCTCCCTCACCCGGTGCTTCCCTCCTCGCTGCCAATGCTTCGCTTCCCCGCCACCTCCCCGCCCAATCATAGGACACCAGAGCCCAAGTTTTTTCTCTAGACTGCAGTAGAAAGAGGACTTAGTTTCCCAAGAAAGGAGGCAGATGTATTCAGAGGTATGGCCCCCGCAGTATGGATACTCCGGGAACAGTTAATTCTGGGACTTTACAGCATGCCCTTGGGATAAGTCCAGTCAAAACGGGTCCAGGCAGACCTGGCCCTTACAATTTGTCCCCCTGAGGGGGTGGACCGAAGCAAGGAAGAGAGCTATTCTTTCAGGGTGATGTGCATCCAGGCCGCCAACCCCAGGGGGAACTGAATTAGAGAAAAGGTACTGGTCAAGTTGGTGCAAAACCTACAGAGATCCCTAACCAGCATGGGTCAAAAAAAGTTGACCCAAATAGAATGAAAATGGGAAATCTATCCTTCTCTGAAGCTTCTGTATCCAGCCTTGCAATTCCCCTGTCCAGCCTGTCTGTCGACTTCTGTGATGGAGTCATGTCATTCTAGTCCGCAATCACCATCAGCCCCAGATACTGGAAGTCAGGCTCGAAATGTGGGCCTATGGGCACCTTGCCAAAATGACCCCCAAGGCTTGCGGAAGCCACTGTTAAACTACCTATACATGTTAGCATTGTGTGTGGTGTGACATGTAGCTAAGTCCTCTGTCCTCTTAACAAAAAGGCTGTAGAGTTTTAACCTTCTCTTTTATTGACAGCTAATTGCAGCAGAAAAGGGTGAAACCATGGTATCCAATAAAAACAGTATATATAACTGTAAAGTACATAAGGTACAGATATTCTGCAATACAGTATGAAGTAATAAACACTTAGTTTTCTTTCCAACTCAGCTAGGAACAAGCTGTTAGCATAGAATAGAACATACAGAAGACAGAAACAACTGATGAGGTGGTTTCTCCATCAGAAGTGAAGAAGAAAATGGCTGCTGCCTTTTATGTGATAAGAACAGGACCATAATGCAACAGGAAATTGCCCATAATGCACTGGGAGCTTTCCCATAATACATTGCAAACTGAGCTAAAATAAATACACAAAAATTACTAGCAGATGGCACTGTTACCAAACAATGTAAATGAAGATAATAATACCAAAGAATTTGTGATTGCAATCATTTTCAGGAAGAAACTGAGTATTATCTGACAGAATTGCAGGGGTGTCAATACTTTTGGCCACAACTGTAGGTAGGATTAAACTGTAGGCAATACATGGTCAGAACAATTTACACAAAG
Source organism: Allobates femoralis (assembly GCA_033576535.1). Taxonomy (NCBI): domain Eukaryota; kingdom Metazoa; phylum Chordata; class Amphibia; order Anura; family Aromobatidae; genus Allobates; species Allobates femoralis. The sequence continues at coordinate 425,176,155 of JARQOC010000004.1, read as the reverse complement.
TGACTAGACTCCCCGAACAGCTGAATTCCCTGTGAATAACTGTCTGGTCAACAAATAGGAGGCATCACACAATCAATCATCCCACATTGTTGCAATTTTTGAGGTTTCATGTTGCCCAAAAGAAATTTAATCTAACTCTCCCATAGGTCACACTTTGGAGCCATGTACTTGACAATTTGATCGTTTGGTGATTTTAGCAACACCTGTCACTTCCTCTAATTGCATTCATCTTCTTGGTGTTGCAATTTCACTGTTGAGTAGTCTGTTCTGTCTTGTCTGTTCATCTATCTATCTGTATCTATCTTATCTATAGAAAAAAACAGCAGCACAACCACTTCCACAGGGTGCAAAATCAGTTAGGGCAATGCTTCATTTGCCAAGTTATGCACACCAAAAAGAAACTGCAGCACTCCTTTCTTCAGGTTTTCTATGCCTTTATTTGGACAAGATGGCAAAGTTTCGGTTTCAGTGAACCTACTTCCAGCACCTATGCATTAGGTAGCTGGGATTATTATAAAACCACATTTGCATATCAATTTCAAACTTATTAACAACTTTTTACAACAGTGATCAAAGTATATATACATTAACATATCTAACACCTCCATTACAGTGCTCAAGTACTTCATTATATCTTCTTATAAATACTCCTTTAATATTACCATTCTCTGTCTTAGGGGTACTTCACACACAACGATATCACTAGTGACATTGCTGCAACGTCGCAGGTTTTGTGACATAACCGCGACCTCGCCAGCGATCTCGCTATGTGTGGCACGTAGCAGGGATCAGGCCCCCGCTGTGAGATCGCTGATAGTTACAAATCGTTCTGGATCATTTTTTGATCGTTGGGTCCCTGCTGGGCAGCATGCATCGTTGTGTTTGATAGGGACAATGACCAACAATCTCAATACTATGCCCGAGAGTGACAGGGTCCCAACGACTGCCATATTGTTGCTGTGTCACTGGTGAGATCTGACTGTTTGACATCTCACCAGCGACCACCTAGCGACGCACCAGCGATCCAGGTGAGGTCAGATCGTGGTTGTGATTGCTGAAAAGTTGCAGCGTGTAAAAGGGCCCTTATTGTTTCCTTCCAACTCATAATTGCCACTGATTAGACATCCCCATACACCTGTGTACAGTATTGATTATTGTACCTGAGTGCACTGTCTCTCCCCCTTGTCTCGTCATGTGCGCTATTATCGGCGTTCAGGAAGTAGATCTGCGCATGCCCAGTTTGCTTATCGTTGCTTAGGCAACACTGGAAGCTGCGCGCCCGATAGAGATCCCAAATTTGATTTTCAAAATCACATATTGAAAATACTTGAACATTAGGGGTAATTGTAGACAAAGATCTGGCATATTTTCTATATAGAGAGAAACCGGTTACTCCAGTTAAATATTTTGCACCAAAAATTCCCAAGACCCCGAAAGACCCCACAGGGAGGCCCATAGTGGCTGGAATCAACTCAATATTTAGTAACAGTGGGATATTCCTTGAGAAGGTGTGGCCCCCTTTGCACATTCTGTGGATCCTTGTATCAGGAATACGGGGGATTTTCTGGACAAGTTCAAAAAAGTAAAACTAGAAGGAGATATATTACTAGTTTTTTTTATGTGACATCCCTCTATACTTTTGTTGACTACAATAGAGATATAGAAGCCATTTTAAGTAAATTACAAAGCGCAAGTTATTCAGAAGAAGCCAAACAATTCATCTTATAGTTGTTAGAATTGCTGCTTAGATGTAATTATTTCATGTTTGGGGACACCTATTACAGGCAATTAAGATGTACAGCTATGGGGGCTCGAATGGCCTGTGGTTACGCAAATACAGTTATGGCAGTACTAGAGAAGAGGTACATCTACATGTCCCACCACTTTAGTAAGATGATCAATTGGTGGAGATATGTGGACAATATTTTTCTATTGTGGATAGGAAGCAATGACTGAGTTGGATGACTTTCATGAGTATATGACAGTAGCGTAGCTTGCGGCGGGGGCAATCGGGCCCCCCCGGCTTGAGAGGCCCATTGCCTGCCCCCGGGGGGGCCCCGCACTCTCTGGAGGGGCCCCGCACTCCCTGGGGGGGCCCCGTGCTGGCAGCCGGCTGCCGCGCGGCCGGAGAGGAGGGAAGACGGGACTTCCTGCTGTGCAGCTCTGCCCGCCCCTCCTCCCCCTCCTACAGCAGACGCACATGGCCGCAGTGAGTGTCAGCACTCTTCACCCCCCCGTCCGGTCCTCACACCTCTCCACCATCACCCCCCCCGGTCCATGGGGGGCCCGGGTGGTGATCTCGCCTCAGGGCCCAAAGCTGGCCAGCTGCGCCACTGGTATATGAACAAGGTGGGTGACACTATTAAATTCACGATGGTGGTTTTCCCGAAAGAGATGCAGTTTTAAGATGTTTTGACATGACAGAAAGGTAATCATTTACAAACTACCCTATTTGTAAAGAAAACAGACAGAAACAAAACTACTTCATTGTAAAAGCCAACATCCTCAGAGGATGGAAAACTCAATACCATATGGCCAGATCAAACCGAGGATTATTAGTGAAGAGGCAGAGGTGGATGGAGAAAGTTTGAGAAGTTTAAAAAGAGAGGATATCCTGAGAAGGTCCTAGAACAACAAAAAATAAAGGCGCTAGATGGTAGTAATAGAAGAACAAAAAATAGAGCGCCTCCAAAACGACTACCCCTGGTCATGACATACGGAGAAGAGTCCAGGGAAATTAGTAGGGTCATAATGAAATGCTGGCATATTTTGGGAGAGTGTCTGCTAGAGATTGAGGAGTATAAACTAAACCTCTATTATCCTATAGAAGGAATACAAATCTGAAAGATATTTTGGTAAAATCTGACTTTGGACCCATAAAACAACAAGTACAAACCACACTTACGGGCACAAAAAGGGCAGGAACTTACCCATGTGTGAGGTGGGCAGCCTGCTCACATATGATTAAAGGTTCTAGGTTCACACATCCTCAGACAAGAGAGACATTTGAAATCCAAGACTTTATGACCTGTGACACGGACCACGTGTCACGGATCACTTAATATATTTGCTAGAATGCCCATGTGGCATATGGTACGTGGGTGAGACCACTCTGGAGTTTAAAATAAGGTTTAGCTAACACAGATACACGATCTGAAAAAAACAGCAAAATCTCCTACTCCCCAAACATTTTACTGAACAAAATCATATGGAAAAAATTTAGGCTCATTGATAGAGTGCCCCCTATGAGAAGAGGTGGGGATAGAGAGAAATTGTTGAAATCTAAGCATCTGAAATGGATCTATAAATTAGGGACTCTATAATCCACATTCATCCCATTGGGTTTCAAACTAAATACCCTAATATTGTGACAACCATCCGCTGTGAAGCTGAGCTGCTGGTAAGGCAGCACCCGAGAAACCCCGAGACCCTTAACCCCTATACAGGGATCTGGAATTATAGCGGAGCCCAGGGGGTAGCTGCCTATTATGAGCAACAGAGCAGGGAAGGTCGCCAGGGGAAAAAATCAAGACCCGAAAAACAAAGTCAGAAGTCCGAGTCAAAACCGAGAGGGCAGCGAAGGTACAAAATCATCAGGCTGTAGCAGAGTCGAGAAACCAGGCAAGGGTCAAGGGCAAAAACCAAGAGGGCAGCTAAGGTACAAAATCGACAGGAAGAAGCAGAGTCAGAAATCCAGGCCAAGGTCAGAGACAAAACTAAACATACACTATATCACTGGGGAACCAAAACTATATCTGGCGGCCTGCAAGACAGGCTCCAATGTATTTGAAGGGCGCGGTTACCTCCCATAGGCTGGAGCTCACAGCCCGATGACCTCATCCGGACCGCCCCTAGATCCAGGCCAGATGGAGATGCACGACTGGCTCTACCCACGCCACCTCTGACAGAAGAACGCAGGCTGCGCCTAACGGACACCTCTGCAGGGCCCGCTCCTCTGCGACCAACACCACCCAGAGGGGAAACACAGCGGCGCTCAGCGACAGAGGCAGACGCCGCGGGAGCAGTTCCATATGAGGACAAGGCCCTCCTGTCACCGGTGCCACCAGCCGAAGGAATCCGGCTCCTCCCAGCGGCCGAGGCAGGAACACCGGCCACCGAGTCCAATGGCGATGTGACAGTACCCCCCCCTCTACGAGGGGCCTCCGGACCCACAAAACCCGGTTTATTGGGATGAAGAAGATGAAACTTCCTGATCAAACCCTTGGCATGGATATTACTGGCAGGCACCCAGGACCTCTCCTCCGGACCATAGCCCTTCCAATGTACCAGATACTGCACGGATCCTCTCACTAAACGGGAATCAAGGATCCGTTGAACTTCGTATTCCACGGCACCCCCGACCAAGACCGGAGGAGGAGGGGACCGGACAGGACGAATCGGAGATCGGTACAATTTGAGAAGGGATTTATGGAATACATTGGGCAGTTTGAATGATTGAGGGAGCTTCAGACGAAAGGCTACAGGGTTAATCACGTCAATTATTTCATACGGACCAATAAACCTGGGACCTAGTTTGGCAGACGGCACTTTGAGCTTGATATTTTTCGTAGACAACCAAACTTTGTCCCCAACTCCCAGGTCCGGACCCTTGGAGCGCCGTTTATTAGCAGAAGATGCCTGCCTAGTCTGAGCCCCCTTTAAGTTTTTGTTCACTTCAGACCAGATAGTCTTTAACTGATCTACGGACCTTTCTACCCAGGGACGTCAGAAAGCCTAGAAGAAAATGAACAAAAGCGCGGGTGCAGCCCATGATTACAGTAGAAAGGGGTGGTCTTGATGGACTCCTGGTACTGGTTATTCATGGCAAATTCTGCTAGTGGCAGATGTTCCACCCAATCAGATTGATGCTCAGAGACATAACAACGTTCTGTTCGAGAGCTTTATTAGCACGCTCGGTTTGACCATTGGTTTCAGGGTGATAGGCAGAAGAAAAGGAATAGTCAATTCCAATCCGTTTACAGAATGCCCTCCAAAACTTAGAAATGAACTGGGTGCCCCTGTCAGAAACAATATTCACAGGAACACCATGCAATCGCACAACATGATTAATGAATACTTTGCTCAGGCAGTAGCAGAGTCGAAAATCCAGGCAAGGGTCAAGGGCAAAAACCAAGAGGGCAGCTGAGGTACAAAATCGACAGGAAGAAGCAGAGTCAGAAATCCAGGCCAAGGTCAGAGACAAAACCAAACATACACTATATCACTGGGGAACCAAAACTATATCTGGCGGCCTGCAAGACAGGCTCCAATGTATTTGAAGGGCGCGGTTACCTCCCATAGGCTGGAGCTCACAGCCCGATGACCTCATCCGGACCGCCCCTAGATCCAGGCCAGATGGAGATGCACGACTGGCTCTACCCACGCCACCTCTGACAGAAGAACGCAGGCTGCGCATAACGGACACCTCTGCAGGGCCCGCTCCTCTGCGACCAACACCACCCAGAGGGGAAACACAGCGGCGCTCAGCGACAGAGGCAGACGCCGCGAGAGCAGTTCCATATGAGGACAAGGCCCTCCTGTCACCGGTGCCACCAGCCGAAGGAATCCGGCTCTTCCCAGCGGCCGAGGCAGGAACACTGGCCACCGAGTCCAATGGCGATGTGACAAATATGTGTCCCAACTCATGAAATGTGTACTGTTTTTTTTGGTCACTAGGCATTGGTGAGGATTTAACAATGTTGTAAAATTGAAGGTTAAAACGGGTATATGTAATAATTTTTTCTTCTCTTTTTCTCTATTTTGTTCCTTTTAGATAATCATGATTTGCCCTAGTTGAAAAATCCAGAAACATGTGGTGCAGACTGAAACGTACACAAGAGTGTGATACCTCTCTTTGCTTGTTTTACATACAACATATGAACATGTAAATACACAATAAAGCACTTTATAGTAAATGATTATGGTATTCACCATTTTATTTTGGGCTCAGTATAAAGTGCAAGCCAGGAATGAGACGTGAGCAAACCAGGTGGCTGGGGTCAAAAGAAGGACTGGTAACCCTGTTGAACCCTTGTTGTCAGGAAGAGCTGCTAGCTGAATGTCTCCCCCATAGAGATTATGGTGAACTTGTGCCCCTTATAAAGGGAGGGGTACTTGGGTATCCGGGAGAGGGGTAAGATTCCACTTGTACTTGAAGCCGCATTCTTATCTGGTACAAATTGCTTACCGTGCCTCAAATGGCAGTAATGCACAAAGCCCGGTAGAGAGTATAATTTATTAAGTTCACATAAAATAGCACATTTTTTTTTTTGTAAATATATCTTTATTGAAAAATGTTTCATTTAAAGAATGTACAAAACAGTACAGTAAAGCATGTAAAACTGTATGATTCCAGTAGAGAATGGCATGAGTAAAGTTAATGAACCACAAATCGTATAAATCAAGTCCAAACAGTTGTGGTCTCAAAAGGTCTCTCCTGGATATATAGAGAGGGGTAATCCTCTCTTCGTGTCCAAAGAACAAAAAGGTTAGGTTCCATCTCTCAGCAAAAGAAAACAAAAAGAAAGACATAGAATGAAGAGAACTTATGTATTGAATCATATACAACTAATTTATAACTAGAGTCAGTCCAACAGGGGGAAGAAGGGGAAAATATCAGAGTGATATTATAAGAAACCTGGGGGAGGGAACATGAATGAGAAGAGAAAGGAACTAGTATAGGGGGGGGAGACGGGAATGAAATAGTGGTTCATAGAGTGAGAAGGGTAGACGAGGAAAAGACTAAAATGTAAAAGGTGTTATTGCATGTAGAATAAAGGGTGGCAAAAGATCGGAAACGGTACAGGTGTTCCACTACTCAGGTAAAGAGGTTACCAAAGTTAGAAGCATCCTTGAAAAGGATCCAGTCTGTCCAGGTGTTTACATATTCTGCTTGAGTTTAGAAAAATCGGCCGAAATCTCCTCAAATCGTCTGAGGGATTCCATCTCAGAGAACCACTCCAAATTAGAAGGAGGTAGCTGCTCCCTCCAATGTCGGGGGATCACATTGCGCGCTGCACAAAGGCAGAACCGGAGGATGTCTTTCCTCTGTCTTTTCCATGAGCCAGGGAGCAGAGAAAGCAGGGCCACCTCGGGGGCACCTTCCACATGCCTGCCTGTAACAAGGTTATAGTTACGGAATACTTTCATCCAAAAGTCACTGATAAGGGGACAACTCCACCAAACATGGATCATTGTGCCAACTTCAAGACCACATCTCCAACAGAGTGGGGAGTTGGCCGGAGAGAACCGATGCAGCCTGTCCGGAGTGAGATACCATCTAAGGCGTATCTTGTAACACTTTTTCCAGTGCCTCACAAGATCCTGGTTTTACGAGACATCAGAAAACACCTCTCCCAGTCTTGAGCATCTATCGTCCTTCCCAAGTCAGCCTCCCATGCCCGCTGATAACTATGGGCTCCTGTCACAGCTGCTCTAGAGAGGATGGAATATATGACCGAGATACCTCTAGTAGACCCCTGCTTGGAATCAAATATCGTCTCAAGGGGAGATAATGTGTCATCCGGGACTCGTCGGAGGGGTAGAGAACGTACAAAGGAGCGAAGTTGGAGATATTCCCACCACTTCAGCCTCGCGGCTGGTGAAGACGCCTGCAGTTCGGTAAACGAAGGGAGTTCACCCCGACAAAGAATCTGGTCCACACGGGTATCATCTTCCCCTCGCCACAGGAGGAGAACTTGATGGGTCATGCCCGGTGGGAAAGCCGGATTGTGGAAGATTGGGGTCAGGGAGCTAACCAATGTTTTCCTGTTCAAATCACCCATGTCACTCGCCATGCTCTCAGCAGTTCAGCAGTCAGGTAGGCTAGTTGGCAAGAAGGAGTTAGGGCCTCCAATGGGATCCACTGTAAGTGGCATAGAGGAATAGAACTACCGGACTGTTCAATCTGAATCCACTGTTTCACGTCTGCCTTAAAATGCCAATCGAGTAGACGCACAAGAATGGCGGCTAATGCAATATCGTCGCAGATCCGGCAGTCCAACACCTCCAGATTCCCTCAAGGAAGACAGAACCCTGAAGCCCACTCGCGGTTTCATACCGTTCCAGGTGAATCTAGAGAACAATCTGCGAATGGTGCGAAAGTACGCCCCGCATGGCCAAACAGGCACCGCCTGAAAGATATATAAAAATCTTGGAAGAATGTCCATCATCACGACATGAATTCTTCCCAGCCAAGATATCCTCAAGGGTCTGTAAGATTCCAATAAAGCACCCTCCCGGTCCAAGAGAACCTTGTGGTTTAAGTGAAAGGCCTCGCACACATCAGCAGGCAAATTAATACCTAGGTATGAGATGTGCCCCGGTCTCCACTGAAAGGAGAATCCCTTAGAAAGGGAGACCACCTCAGATGCAGAGAGACGTTCAACGCCTCGGATTTGGAATAATTCACCTTAAAATTGCTAAGGTCTCCAAACCTATTGAATTCGTGTAACAAGGTGGGGAAGGTCTCCGAATGGCGAGTGACATACAAAAGGACGTCATCAGCAAACAAAGCCGTCTTATGATGGGTGTCCCCCACTGAAATCCCGTGGATGCCTCCATTGTCCCTGATGGCTTTCGCCAAGTGCTCCATGACGATAACATAAAGCAAGGGAGATAGTGGGCAACCTTGTCTCGTCCCATTCCTGACAGGGAAGGAACCCGATCGGCTACCATTGATGCGTACCTTGGCGGAGGGACAGGAGTATAGTGAGGAAACCCCACTCATAAATTTACTACCTAGGCCAATGTGCTTCAACGCCTCCCAAAGAAAGCCCCAATGGACCCTATCAAAGGCCTTTTCTGCATCTATAGAGAGCAGACATAGAGGGGACTTCCACATCTTAGCCTTCTCAATCAGGAGAAAAGATCTAATGATGTTGTCCCATGCCTCTCAGCCCTTAACAAAGCCCACTTGATCAAGGTGGACAATCGAGGGAAGCCTCAAAGATAATCTATCAGCCAATATCTTGGCGAACATCTTGACATCAATGTTCAGCAGAGATATTGGACGGTAATTTGCCGCCTCAGAATGGTCCTTGTTTGGCTTGGAAAGCACACAGATGTGTGCCTCTAAGGCTTGCGGTGTTAGGGTGCCTCCTTCCATGAGTGTTTTAAATGCTGAAAGCATGTGAGGTAACAGGTCCCCAATTAGGGTCTTGTAAAAGATGGGAGTGTAACCGTCTGGGCCAGAGCACCTAGATGTCGGGGATGACTTGACCACATTCGCCACCTCGTCTTCTGTGATGTCACTTTCCAAAGACAGAATATTATCGTCAGACAAGGATGGAATATTCACCTCAGAAATGTATGCCTGAATTTTAGCTCGCAAGTCGTCGGGATGCATGTCAGCAAATTTTCCCCTCAGGGCATATAGATCAGCGTAAAAGTTTTGGAATACCTCTGCTATGTCTTCTGTGCGATGAACCATCTTACCATTTGGTGTCTTTATGGATGGGATATACGCAGGGCCCCCCCGAGGATGTAAAAGTCTAGCTAGGGGTCGTCCACAACTATTGGCTTTCTTGTAAAAATACACCCTAGATCTCTCCTTATGTCTGTCGTATTTTCTGTCTAATAGATTCTTTAGCTCCAATCTCTTATATGTTAGTTCAACCAACACCCCATGATTTCTAGAGGCCTTATGCGCCACCTCCAGTCGGCCAATCTGGGAGAGCAATTCACTCATCCGTTCAGATTGTTGTTTCTTTATCCTTGTCCCGTGTTTAATTAGCGTTCCCCTGAGAACGCACTTAAGGGCTTCCCACTTAATGGTTGGAGAGGACGCATCTGATGCATGTGTCTGAGAGAATGTCCTGATGTCAGATTTTAATCCCTCCAGACAGACTGCATCGGTTAGGAGGTGGCTATTTAGTCTCCAGGACCACTCTTTCCTAGCCAGTCCGGGAACCTCAACAGACAAGAAGATGGGGCTATGGTCCGAATGGACAATATTGCCGATAGAGGCCTTGGGTGTCCAAGAAAGGATCCCTTGGCTGACCAGGAACAGGTCAATACGACTATAAGAGCCGTGTACACCTGAATAAAAAGTATAGTCCCTAACAGCAGGGTTAAGGATCCTCCAAACATCAACCAACTGGAGCCTACACAAAAGTCTCCGGAGTGCCATTACACGTCTACGAGGAGTCGCCCCCCCTACCAGAGGTGGTGTCAATGGAAGGGTCAAGGGCAAAGTTGAAGTCACCCCCGATGATGACCCGCCCCTCTGCAAAATCTGCCAACCTCATCAGGAGGGATTTACATACCCTAGTCTGCTCCCTGTTAGGAAGGTACCAATTGACTAAGGTCAATGGAGTTCCAGAAACCACCAACTTGAGAAAGATGTAGCGACCTCCCTTGTCCATCACCGAATCCAGAATTTTATATGGCAGATTCTTATGAAGGGCTATAGAAACCCCTTTGGTTCTGCATTCGGGATTCACGCAATGTATCTACTCGGAGAATTGTCCCCCTTCAAAGGACGGAACATGGCCCTCCTTGAAATGTGTTTCCTGAAGGAACAACACCTGTACCCCTCTCCTCTGCATGTCCGAGATGATGTGACTTCACTTTTGGGGGGTGTTAAAACCCCTGACATTTAGGACCCTATCTTCAAGGTCCCGCCCGCCATACCGAACCCACCCAATGATGACTTAATGACCTAAGGGAGTTAACCTAAACAACACCAAGAGTAGAAAAGAAAAAAGAAATAGGGAAAGAAGTTAGAAAAAGTTTTGTGGAAAAGATAACCTGTTGGACTGATGAGAAATAGAGAATACCGTCACGTGGGGAATGTTCTTTACAGAAGCGTCAAACTCAAAGAGAGTTGTGACGTCCCCGTGGGAGGTTGCCTTTCCAAATGGAAAGGAGTTTTAAACAAATGCAAACTCCAGGTACAACACCTAAGTAATGCAAGTGTTTCAGAACTGTAAGTAAATACGAAAACTTCAAGCGACCGAGAAAAACCATCTCCCCGGCCTGCATCTGAAAGCATGAAAATACTAAATAACATAACTCTAATATAGCATCAACATTCCGGCTATTAGGCAACCCAGTTATTCAAATAAAAGTGGCATATTGCAAAAGGAAGGAGAGAGGCCCCCATTCCACGATGTGATAGGACAGAAAACTCTCTACTTTATATACCGTGAATTTATATTGGTATTAGGAATCGGTTACCCAATTATGGGATTATGAGGGATCATAGAGGAGGAAGGGAAGTAGGGGGGGGCAGAAAAGTTATATTAGAGATAAGAGGCCTAGGGAGGGCAGGGAAAGCGATTGGGGGAAGAAAGAATAGAAAGGGAAAGGATATAGAGGCCACATATGGACCTCCATACAAGAGTATAGGCAGTCATCGGCCATAAAATTATATCAGAAAGAGGCGAAGGGGAAAAGAAGGGAAAAGAAAGGGAGGGAAAGGGAGAGGGAAGGTACGGAAAGGAATGGGTAAGACACATCCCTAGAATAGAAATAGAATTATTAGTGTGAAACATCACAGCATAATATAACGGTACATTGAGAATCCCGTCGCAACTATCATGGCAACAAAAGAGGATATGCTAGCACTCAGTAACCCAAAAGCAACTGAAAAGTCACCCATCTTCAAGTCGGCTCACCTCGCTGAGTCTGCGGCATCTACGGTTCCTGCCTCTCCCATTCCTTCTTCTACGGTTGTTCCATGGCTGGCGAGATCTTGACTGAAGCATTCCATCAAATGAAGAAGATGGCCAATCCGGAAATAAAAGGCCTGGGTCAGGTATTTCCAGGGCCTGGAGGAAACCATGTATCTCCAAAGGGTGAGAAAGGGAGACCAGTTGGTTACCACGGCGAACCTGTAGGCGGAATGGATAACCCCAAGAATACAACATCTGGTTCTGACGCAGGAGATCCAAAAGAGGCCTCGATGCACACCTTTTCTGAAGGGTCCGTCTGGACAGGTCGGCTAGAAGTTGCAGCTGGGATCCCAGGAAGGATATATCCTCACACTGTCTTGCTTTGACAAGGACTTCCTCCTTGACCTGGTATCAGGGCCGGCCTTATGTTGAATGGTGCCCTGTGCGAATTTGCCTTATGGCGCCCCCACGCCATTACTTACTCAGAACACATGAGCATACATGTTTGTACATGATCTATTCATGGTCTTCAAGGAGAGCAGGGAGGGGCGTTGCTATGCTAGGGTCAGAAAAAATCAGGGACCCAAGACCTATATCCTCTCCCACCTGTCATTACCAACCCTCCCATATATAGAGGTGTTACCTGTCATCTTACAGGAGGAGGAGGTGAGCTGTGATATCACCTATTGTGAATGGTGGATCCTGTGTTATCTACTGTATATAGAGGTGTTATCAGTCATTGTACAGGAGGAGGGGGTGAGCTGTGATATCACCTATTGTGAATGGTGGATCCTGTGTTATCTACTGTATATAGAGGTGTTATCAGTCATTGTACAGGAGGAGGAGGTGAGCTGTGATATCACCTATTGTGAATGGTGGATCCTGTGTTATCTACTGTATATAGAGGTGTTATCAGTCATTTTACAGGAGGAGGAGAGCTGTGATATCACCTATTGTGAATGGTGGATCCTGTGTTATCTACTGTATATAGAGGTTATCAGTCATTGTACAGGAGGAGGTGAGCTGTGATATCATCTATTGTGAATGGTGGATCCTGTGTTATCTACTGTATATAGAGGTGTTATCAGTCATTGTACAGGAGGAGGTCAGCAGTGATATCACCTATTGTGAATGGTGGATCCTGTGTTATCTACTGTATACAGAGGTGTTATCAGTCATTGTACAGGAGGAGGTGAGCTGTGATATCACCTATTGTGAATGGTGGATCCTGTGTTATCTACTGTATATAGAGGAGTTATCAGTCATTGTACAGGAGGAGGTGAGCTGTGATATCATCTATTGTGAATGGTGGATCCTGTGTTATCTACTGTATATAAAGGTGCTATCAGTCATTGTACAGGAGGAGGTGAGCTGTGATATCATCTATTGTGAATGGTGGATCCTGTGTTATCTACTGTATATAGAGGTGTTATCAGTCATTGTACAGGAGGAGGAGAGCTGTGATATCACCTATTGTGAATGGTGGATCCTGTGTTATCTACTGTATATAGAGGTGTTATCAGTCATTGTACAGGAGGAGGAGGTGAGCTGTGATATCACCTATTGTGAATGGTGGATCCGGTGTTATCTACTGTATATAGAGGTGTTATCAGTCATTGTACAGGAGGAGGAGGTGAGCTGTAATATCACCTATTGTGAATGGTGGATCCTGTGTTATCTACTATATATAGAGGTGTTATCAGTCATTATACAGGAGGAGGAGGTGAGCTGTGACATCATCTATTGTGAATGGTGGATCCTGTTTTATCTGCTGTATATAGAGGTGTTGACTCTTAAATAATGCAGCATTTCAAATAAGAACATACTCCAAAAGCTTCTGGGGACCGAGACAGATAGGAGAGTAGCAAGAAAGGCTAGTCCCTGGTGAATTCACCCCATTTGCGTGTATACGGAGAGACCGGTCACTCAAGGCAGTCAGCAGGGAGAAGCCTTCAGGGAACAGACTTTCTGACTAGTCTCCAGCAAGATTTGATCCCTGACAGAACCCCCCCATAGTATTCCACATAGTATATTGCACCCCCAAATTCCTCCATATATTATGCACCCCAATAGACTTCCATATAATATAATGCACCCCCATAGTCCTCAATATAGAATAATGCACCACCACAGTCCTACATATAGTATACTAGATGGCGGCCCGATTCTAAAGAATCGGGTAGTCTAGAATCCATATATAGTTTATTTACTAATAGTTAGGGGAGTGCGATGAAATGAATTGTGTGTATACAGGTGGCTCAGTGGGTAGCAGAGTATACGGTTGCTCAGTGGTTAGCACTGTGCGCTGGCTCAGTGGTTAGCACTGCGCGGTGGCTCAGTGGTTAGCACTGCGCGGTGGCTCAGTGGTTAGCACTGCGCGGTGGCTCAGTGGTTAGCACTGGGTCGTGGCTCAGTGGTTAGCACTGCGCGGTGGCTGAGTGGTTAGCAGTGAGTGCGGTGGCTCAGTGGTTAGCAGTGAGTGCGTGGGCAGAGTGGTCAGCGCAGCGCCGTGGGCAGAGTGGTCAGCACAGCGCCGTGGGCAGAGTGGTCAGCACAGCGCCGTGGGCAGAGTGGGCAGCGCAGTGCCGTGGGCAGGGTGGTCAGCGCAGCGCCGTGGGCAGGGTGGTCAGCGGTGGGGGGGACGGACACACACACACAGACACACACTCCGATATATTTACCACCGTCCCCGCTTCTTCCCTGCCACCTGCGTCTTCCTGAGTCCTCTGATCTGCCGACATGTCGCCACACCCAGGACTGGATCCAATATTGCGTCCGGGAACTCTCGGTGGCCCGATTCTAACACATCGGGTATTTTAGAATATAGAAATAGAGATTGCATGGGGAAGGCGGTGAGGGCTGAATTGGGAGGAACTTTGAAGAAGGAGCGGCCGGTGAAGAACGGCGTGGCAGGGGGGAGGAGGGAGGACAGAACAGCAGGGGGAGGAGGATGGAGGACAGAGGAGGTAGCGGCGGGGTGTGGGAGGATGTAGCAGCACAGGCAGGGGGAGGAAGGAACGGCAGGGGGAGGATGGAGCACAGAGCGGCAGGGGAGGAGGACGGAGGATGAAGCGGCGGGGTGGGGGAAGATGGAGCAGCACAGGCAGGGGGAGGACAGAGGATGGAGTGGCAGAGGGGAGGAGGACAAAGGAAGGAGGAGGAAGCGTTGCGGTGGGGGAGGATGGAGCGGCACAGGCAGGGGGAGGATGGAGCGGCAGGGGGAGGATGAAGCACATAGCGGTGGGGGGGGTGGAGGACAGGATCAAGCGGCGGGGTGGGAGAGAACGGAGCAGCATAGGCAGGGGGAGGACGGAGGATAGAGTGGCGGAGGTGAGGAAGGAAAAGGAAGGAGGAGGAAGCGGTGGGGTGGGGGAGGATGGAGTGGCACAGGCAGGGGGAGGACGAAGCGGCATGGGGAGGACTAAGCACAGAGTGGCGGGAGGGAGGAGGGTGTAGGATGAAGCAGCGAGGTGGGGGAGGACGAAGCAGCACGGGCAGGGGGAGGACGGGGGATGGAGTGGCGGAGGTGAAGAGGACAAAGGAAGGAGGAGGAAGCGGTGGGGGAGGATGGAGCGGCACAGGCAGGGGGAGGACAGAACGACAGGGGGAGGACAGAGCGGCAGGGGGAGGACAGAGCGGCAGGGGGAGGACAGAGCGGCAGGGGGAGAACAGAGCGGCAGGAGGAGGACAGAGGACAAAGCGGTGGGGTGGAGGAGGATGGAGCAGCCCAGGCAGGGGGAGGATGGAGTGGTGGAGAGGAGGCGGACAAAGGAAGGAGGAGGAAGCGATGGAGGATGATGGAATGGTACAGGCAGGGGGAGGACGGAGCACAGAACGGTGGGAGGAGGATGATGGAGGACAAAGCGGCGGGGTGAGGGTGGATGGAGCACTGTAAGGCAGCTTAGTGGTTAGCAGTGCGCGGTGGCTCAGTGGTTAGCAGTGCGCGGTGGCTCAGTGGTTAGCACTGCGCGGTGGCTCAGTGGTTAGCACTGCGCGGTGGCTCAGTGGTTAGCACTGCGCGGTGGCTCAGTGGTTAGCACTGGGCTGTGGCTCAGTGGTTAGCACTGCGCGGTGGCTCAGTGGTTAGCAGCGAGTGCGGTGGGCAGAGTGGTCAGCGCAGCGGCGCTGTGTGGGCAGGGGTGGTCAGTGCAGCGGCGCTGTGTGGGCAGGGTGGTCAGTGCAGCGGCGCTGTGTGGGCAGGGTGGTCAGCGCAGCGGCGCTGTATGGGCAGGGTGGTCAGCACAGCGGCGCTGTGTGGGCAGGGTGGTCAGTGCAGTGGGGCTGTGTGGGCAGGGTGGTGAGCGCAGCGGCGCTGTGTGGGCAGGGTGGTCAGCGCAGCGGCGCTGTGTGGGCAGAGTGGTCAGCGCAGCGGCGCTGTGTGGGCAGAGTGGTCAGCGCAGGGCAGAGTGGTCAGTGGTGGGCAGAGTGGTCAGCGGTGGGGCGGACGGACACACACTCCGATATACTTACCACCGTCCCTGCTTCTTCCCTGGCGCCTGCGTCTTCCTGAGTCCCGACATGTCGCTGCACCCAGGACTGGATCCAATATGGCGTCCAGGAACTCTCGCGAGACTTCCCGGATGCCATCTTGGAGAAAGTATGTCGCCACCCCTGGAGCCATGGATCCAATATGGCGTCCGGGAAGTCTTGCGAGACTTCCCGGACGCCGTATTGGATCCAGTTCTCCAGGGGCGGCGACATGTCGGCGGTGGAGAAGACGGAGGAGAGGTGGTAAGTATAGGCGACTGTGTGTGCGTGTGTTGTGTGTGTGGTGTGTGTGTGGTGTGTGTATGTGTTAGGGGCTGCCATAAGCGTAGCGGGCTCTATGAGTCCCGGCTGCCGCTTACGGCCGCCATCTTGGCTCACCCTGAGCGGGTATAGCTCTGCCGGACGTTGGGACAAAGTGACGGATGTGAGGTCACAAATCCTTCCGGCTTTTATATACAAGATTGCACACCCACAGACCTCCATATAGAATAATGCACCCCCACATTTCTCCATATAGAATAATGCACCCACACAGTTCTCTATCTAGAATGCACACCCAAAGTCCTCCATTTAGTATAATGCACGCCACAGTCCTCCGTATAGTATATTGCACACTTAAAGCATGACATATAGTACAATACACCCCCACATTCCTCCATATAGTATAATGCTCCGCTCCGTACACTTCGTACACACGCGGCTCCGCTCCGTACACCTCGTACACACTCGGCTCCACTCCATACACCTCGTACACATTCGGCTCCGCTCCATACACCTCGTACACACTCGGCTCAGCTCCGTACACCTCGTACACACTCGGCTCAGCTCCGTACACCTCGTACACACTCGGCTCCGCTCCGTACACCTCGTACACACTCGGCTCCGCTCCGTACACCTCGTACACACACGGCTCCGCTCCGTACACCTCGTACACACTCGGCTCTGCTCCGTACACTTCGTACACACTCGGCTCCGCTCCGTACACCTCGTACACACGTCTCCGCTCCGTACACCACGTACACACGCGGCTCTGCTCCGTACACACGCGGCTCCGCTCCGTACACCACGTACACACACGGCTCCGCTCTGTACACCTCGTACACACTCGGCTCCGCTCCGTACACCTCGTACACACGTCTTCGCTCCGTACACCACGTACACACGCGGCTCTGCTCCGTACACACGCGGCTCCGCTCCGTACACCACGTACACACACGGCTCCGCTCTGTACACCTCGTACACACTCGGCTCTGCTCCGTACACCTCATACACACTCAGCTCCGCTCCGTACACCTCGTGCACACTCGGCTCCGCTCCGTACACCTCGTACACACTCGGCTCCGCTCCGTACACCTCATACACACTCGGCTCCGCTCCGTACACCTCGTACACACTCGGCTCTGCTCCGTACACCTCGTGCACACTCGGCTCCGCTCCGTACACCTCATACACACTCGGCTCCGCTCCGAACACCTCATACACACTCAGCTCCATACACCTTGTACACACTCGGCTCCACTCCTTACACCTCATACACACGCAGCTCTGCTACATTCACACTATACATCCCTCTTGATCCCACACAAACTCACCTCTTTTCACAAACTCATTTCTTTACCTCTTCACTTTTTGCTTGGTGGAAGCTGCCCTGCATAGTCGGAGATGCTGATCATGTGATCCCTGACTCCTCCCCCTTCATTGACATCATCACAGGTCCTGTAAGCACAGGCCTGTGCAGCTCCACAGGTGGGCTCACACTGCAGGGTGGGGGGGGATAACGCGGCGGCAGCGGCCAGGACTATAGTAGAGAGAGTGGCATCAGCAGGGAGCCCGCGCTACCACCGGGCGCCCCTGCGGATGCCGTCCTCTGTCTACTAGCAGCCGCACAGATCTAGCAAAGCCCCTGGGAGCGGGAGCAGGGCAGCAAATAACAATGACATCTGTCTCCCTGCGGCGCCCACTGGAGCGTGGCGCCCTGTGCGGCCGCACGACTCGCACATGCCAAGGGCCGGCCCTGCCTGGTATCTATGAAACCTGCATATAACGTCACGTGGCAGCGCTCCTTCCGGAGGGACCGGGCCAAGGGATTGGTGGGCTCTGTCAAATTCAATGACAGTCTTGGCTGGGGTGCTTCGGATAGAATCAAATAAGTCTCTTAAGGTGGACCACAACTCAGATGGTGTCACCGACTCCGGAAGGCCCCGAATCCGAATGTTCTGCCTCCGCTCCCTATTTTCCAGGTCCTCCAAAGAGTCTAGGAAGGCTTCCTGTTGGGACCTCTGAAGCGACACCTCTTCCTTTAGTGCTTGGACTTGTTTAGTTAAGTCCTTAACAGTGGTATCAGTCCGGGATATCTTGTCAGAGATCACCTGGACCTCGCCTCGGAGTAATGCTGTCGTAGACTTAAGGGAGGACTCCACTTTAGTAATAAAATCGGACAATTCTTCCCTCATGGGAATGTTCATTATTCGTGCCTTAAAGGATTCCCACATATCGCCCTCAGAGGTCGGAGAATCACCATCAGCCTTCGTCGGGTCAGCAGGGGGTACTGAGATATCAGAGGGTGTAACGTCTCTTTTGCTCATAGAGGGGGGTGACTTAGGGGTTGAAAATTCAGTTCCTGTACCTAGGGTCTCAGAAAAGGCATTAGAAAGAAGTATCTTACTCTGGTGCAGCGCCCCCCCTTTAGTGGTCGGACTAGGGAATGCATTTCCCTATCTAGGTAACTGGCTGCCTGGATAGAGTCCATGGAGGGGGCATAAGCCACACAGGGGTTTTTCATCTTTGAGAGTTCTAATATGCTGTTCCCTCCATAGCCCTCTGTGACCTCGGTCACTGAGCCCCCGCTGCCGCTCCTATCATCTCCCATTAGATCAGCTCCAACAGCACCAGCCACTGATTTGTCTATGGGGGAGCTTGCTGTTCCCTCTGTATATATGTCTCCCTCCCGGGTCTCGGGCTCACCAGACTCACCGGGCAGCGTGCTATGCGTGTCTTCCCATTCAGGGGTGTTGGGTAGCGCTCCAGGGGCCGAGGGCAGCCGTGAAGAGAAGCCGAAGTGCGCTCCTCCATCTTCTCTGTGTGCAGCGATGGGCTGCGCAGCTGCAGGCGCCGCCATCTTGAGAGCCGCAGCAGGGACCAGGGGCCTGTTAGAACTCCGCAAGTAATGGGTCATGGAGCCCGGAGTCGGGATCGGAGGGTCTGGGGTAGTAGCCGGGTGCCTGCTCCTCCGTTTCGCCGGCATGTGGTGCCAGAAGAGCCGGGGTAAGAGACGCTACTTTATCATTAAAGTGGCTGGGGAGACGGAGCTCAAGTTCTAGTGAACTGCTCCCTCCATGGCCAGGACACACCCCAAAATAGCACTTCTAAAGTATTATTTGTGATAAAAGCTAGACAAAACACTAAGGAAAGGTGTAAGGGTTACATAAATACACTTAATAACATGTAAGATAAAGATAAAATCGCTAGGAGGAGGAAGTAAGTTCGGAGCATGCTCAGTGTGGTGACTGAGGTGTAGTGGGAATAGGCAGTGTACTGTGCATGTGCTGGAGTCCAAAGATAGCGGCTGCGCAACTTCCGGTGTTGCCTAAGCAACGATAAGCAAACTGGGCATGCGCAGATCTACTTCCTGAACGCCAATAATAGTGCACATGACGAGACAAGGGGGAGAAACAGTGCATTCAGGTACAATAATCAATACTGTACACAGGTGTATTGGGATATCTAATTAGTGGCAATTATGAGTTGGAAGGAAACAATATGACATAGAATGGTAATATTAAAGTAGTTATAAGAAGATATAATGAAGCACTGTAATGGAGATGTTAGATATGTTAATGATTTGATCACAGTTGTAAAAAGTTGTTAATAAGTTTGAAATTGATATGCAAATGAGGTTTTATAAAAATCCCAGCTACCCAATGCATAGGTGCTGGAAGAAGGTTCACTGAAACCGAAACGTTGCCATCTTGTCCTGAAGGTCAAATAAAGGCATAGAAAACCTCTAGAAAGGAGTGATGTAGTTTTTTTCATTTTTGGTATCTATCTATCTATCTAGAGAAAAAATAGGAAAAAAACAGCACAGTATACTCCATAAAGTGGATCTTTATTGCCTGTGGTGTGGCGACATTTCGGACTTAGCGCAGCCTGTAAGCAGGGAGGACGCTGGTAACTATGATAAACAGCGGGTATCTAGGAAGCGCACACTGCCTAGATACCCGCTGTTTATCATAGTTACCAGTGTCCTCCCACTTCCAGCGATGTCGAGGTGGCTCCCTGGTCCCTGGTCGCTGATGAGATCTGCCTGTTTGACAGCTCCCAGCGACCAGTTAACGACGCACCAACAATCCCTACAGGATCATTATCGTTGTCAGGATCGCTGTTGCATCATTGTGTGTGACGGGAGCTTTAGTGACCTCAGCCTGTCTGATTGGAAAAAATGCCCAGTTTAACAACACAAACAGATTTCTTTTTAACTTTTTAGACTTTTTTAAACACAAAAATGGTTCAGATGTTATCTTTTGCAGGTGGTAGGGGGTGAATAGAGCTGCCTTGCTGGTATTTATACATAGGTGGTGCAAATGGCTTCTTACATGAAGGCTGTGCAAAAATTATTCCTGTGGGGAGTACCAAGAACTTTGTACTTTGGAAGAGATAACAATAGTATTTAGCTACATTTTGGGAGCTTGTTCATATTTGTGTCCCTTTAAAAGAGTAGGCTTCCCAGCAACAGTGTATTATACCTATACAACTTACTGGAGAAGGACAGGATATGTATCTGGGCTTCTTACAGCAGTCGCAGCGGCAGGAGCTTCAGGATAGAAAAATAAGGCAGGATAGGCAAGGCACTATATGGCCAGTAATAGCAGAACCAATAGCCAGAGTACATCACAACATTGCGAAACACTGGACAGCCAGGTGATATGTGGCTGGTGTGGCAAAAGTAGAAGAATATGTAATGTTTACCTGTTAAATGTAAGATATAATATTTTCCCTGCATAATAGCACTTGTGTATAGGTTTGCCAGATTATAGGGAAAGTAATAATTAGGTGTTGGGACTAGCCCACAAAGGGAGGGGTTAGCATCTAGGGTAAGCCAAAATTTCCTGCAGGACTTCAGATAGGCCCCACTTGTGATTAAAGCAGACCTATGGTCTGAGAATTCCTCAAGGCTACATGTAGTGGGTGACTCATGGCAAACAGCGAAGGGAGAAAAGAGACCAGAGTGAGATAGCATAATCCAAGAGTGTTGACTGTGACAAGGATTAAGATTTACTGTTGAAACTATAGATCGATTGCCCACCTAGATGCCCCCAAGCAGAGAGTGTCAAGAGGACGGGACGATAGCAACAAGGCTCCAAGCTTAAGAGGTAAAAGTTCAGGATGGACTAGTACATACCGTATATGCTCGAGTATAAGCCCGGTTTTTCAGCACAATTTTTGTGCTGAAAAGTGCCCCCCTCGGCTTATACTCGAGTCACTCAGTATTTGCTGTGGGAGGACTGTGACCGGGGGCTGGAGAAGGCAGGAGGGGGCCGCAGCGACCGCGGGCAGTCACGTGGGGCTGCCCAATATATGTAATGAATATGCACTGCATCCCCCCGTCCATCAGCGGCGGGGGGAGCGGTGCATATTGCACTACACTGGCCCACAGCAGTGATATACAGCCCCCCTCTTTAGTATCTGTCCCCCAAGCTGCGGCACCTGTTAAAATAACAAACATTGTATACATTATCTTTCTGGCGACTCCTTGCTGGCAGCACCGCGTCCTCCGGTCTCCCGACTTCTTCCTGCTTTTGCCGGTTTCATGTGACTGACGCAGCAGCGATGACGTCATCGCTGCTGTGTCTGCCACAGGAATAGAAGCCGACTCAAGCAAGAAGAAGCAGGAAGACCGAAGGACGCGGCGCTGCCAGCAAGGAGTCGCCGGAAAGGTAATGTATAAAATGTTTGTTACTTTAATGTGTGCCGCAGCATGGAGGCCAGATACTAAGGAGTGGGGGCTGTATATCACTGATGGAGGCCTGTATACTAAGGAGGGGGCCTGTATACTAAGGAGGGGGTCTGTATACTAAGGAGGGGGCCTGTATACTACTGCTGGGGACCTGTATACTACTGCTGGGGGCCTGTATACCACTGCTAGGGGGGCGCTATATACCGGGATGGGGGCTATATAACAGGATGGGGGTCTGCTGCATTTCTCACCCTAGGCTTATACTCGAGTCAATACATTTCCCTAGTTTTGGAGGGTAAAATTAGGGGCCTCAGCATATACTCAGGTTGGCTTATACTCGAGTATATACGGTAATTGAGGTTGGTTTTCCCAGGCAAGACCCCTTTAAGCATCTGTGATCTAAAGGCTCTTCACTGACACTATGGTAAATCTTCTATCCCCCCTCTCCTACAGGGAGAAGAGATGTTAATAACATTAGAATCAGAGAGCTTGAGGATCTACCCTTGAAATAGTGGTCAGACCCCTTGCATCCTCTATGAGGAGAAGAAACTTGGAGCCATGTAAACAGAAGAGTGACTGTCACAGACTGTACTGGGTTGTTCTGGGACTCATATGGCGCCCCTGCAACCGGGTGGCACAGGGTGAACTGCAGTGGGACAGGTAAGACGGTCAGCTCACAACAACACACACACACACTCTGACCCTGGGCCCAGGTCACTTCAGGTCAAGTGAGGGGTGGCGGGAGTAGCAAAATGTGGGTGGGATGTAGAGAGAACCCGGACAAAGGGGTTAAGGAACTAGACTCCAGAAAGGACCTAGGAACACTAAGTTGGTTGAGACGATCGATAGCTTTCGATGGGAGAAGACCGATAGACTCCCTGGAAGGAGGGTGAAGAAGAAGGGAAGCATCCACAAGCCAAGACACCCTTCAGCTGAGTACTGACTAACAGAGACTGAGAACGACGGGGTCCGGTGGCCTGCACCACTAATGGCCGGCCGGGAGCCCAAAGCTGAAAACCGTGGACGGTAGAAGGAACCAGGTGAGCCCAACTAACCCAGGTCACAGGTGGCTGGGTCAGAGAAACCAGAGTGCCGGCTCTGTAGATGTGGCCAGGAATGCTTTATGCCCCTGACCACGAGACACCTGGCGGGGTATGGGAACTCCAAGTCCCAGAGACCTAACAACTGGTGCAGAGTAGAACACAGCCATCAGACTAGGACTAGTGACTCCTAGTATGGGATGACTCACTGTAGAGCCCGTGACGGCCGGACTGAACCCATAGCCATGAGAGCAGAGAGATCAGAAGGGCCCAAAAGATATACCGAGGCAAGTGATGCAGAGGAACCGTCCCCGCTGCAGTAAGAGCCCCACCCGGTGACTGTTGTGTGGACCCGGTCCACAGCTTTTGTAAAGAACTGTGCTTGTGAACCACTGCGAACTTTGTGTTGAGTAATGAGGAAAGTAAAATACTGAGCCAACCCAAGAACTGTGTGTGTGACTTATTGAGACAGTAAGCGCAGCCGCTCACCTTCGGAGCCATTCCCTTGCGACCTGTGAGTAACGGATTGAGGACCTGCGTGAAGAAGAGAAGTGCAGCATCCTGTGCACGCAGGACCTCTCCTTCTGCCTGGGGACCCAGCCCTACCCATGGAGGGCTCAATATCCCAGCTATCACCAATACCACCGTCCCCGGCAGACCCCACGGCAGCGGTGGCACATAAAGGGGATTGGAACAGTTTTAACGTTATGTGCTGACTATCTTACATGTGAAGTTGTAAACTAAAGCCTTTTACAGAGAGTGCAGTGAATATGCATGAAGCTTAATGGGCGGCCCTGGAAGCATCAGGAGACTGGTAAGATGTTCTAGTTATTCCTATCATCCTTCTATCTATCCTACATGTCTATTCTATTTTAACTTTTTCCAGCATTGGAAAGATCATGCTAAAAAATGCTGTCATTGGGACTGTCAGTGGACTGTGCCATTTTTTATCACACCCATTGACTTGCATTGGCGAGTCTCGCGGGAGAATTGAATCCAGTCTCCACATTTTGCTACTTTTTTCACATCCAGAATCTAGTTGAGAAAAAAGCTTAAAGCCAGGGTCATACTACCGTTTTTAGCGGATGTCATGGACATCCTCTAAAAATGTAGTCATTTTTTCAGTAGCACATATGCCCTAGTCATTGCGGCTGCAGCTCAACACTGTCCCTGGTTACCCCATGTTGATCTTGGTAACCGCCCACACATCCAGCTGAATAGCATCCGCATGCAGCGTTTCCCTGTCCGCTCTGCTTAAGCGGAGGCTATTCAGCTGGATGTGTGGTCGGTTATCAAGATCAACATCAGGGAACCAGGGACAGCGTTGAGCTGCAGCCGCGATGATTAGTACATATGCGCTGCTGAAAAAATGACATGTCCGTGACATCTGCTAAAAATGGTAGTCTAACCCTGGCCTAAGACAAATATTCATCTGCTCTCACTCATTCATTAACATTGGTCAGAGTGCAATGCAAGATTTTTTCACATTGCACTCATCCGATTTCAACGCCCATGAGTCTGAGCCCTAACTCTACTGCAGTACTCCACTTATTTCTTAACAAATAGTGGCAAAGGCTAGGATCACACTTGGACAGTGACCCACGCCTGACGCCTCCGCTAATTTTCCCCCGCAGCACATAGCGTCAACGCTATGAGGTGCCTGCGAACGCTGCCCTATAGAAACCCTCTGTTTACCTTAGCAGCAGCCACACAGGACGTGCACTTTAGCTGAGCTCACATGAAAATGCTGCAGACAGCATTGCCTGTGCGCTCAGCTAAAGCGCACGTCCTGTATAGCCGCTGCTAAGGCAAACAGCGGTTTTCTATGAGCAGCGTTCGCAGACAGCTCATAGTGTTAACGCTATGCGCAGCGTGGGAGAATTAGCAGAAGCGTCAGGCGTGGGTCACCGTCCAAGTGTGACCCTAGCCAAAGAGCAGGAAAAAGTCACAAATAAAGTAACATATAATAGCGAAGGTAAAAAATGTGTGTACTGTGTTAGCCAGTAGATAGAAAAATATATTGGAATCTGAGAGCCCTCAGTGGTTGATACCTTTTAAATACCTTTTCAGTTAGCCATATAATAGCGTAAATTTTGCTTTTGCCATTATTTACCAATTTCTTACCACCAGAAAACTATTCTTCAACAATTAACAACTTCTCCCATGGTGTTTATAGATCCTCTACAGTGCAATTTCATTATTTATGGTCAATGCACTAGGTCAACACTAGTTATACGGTGGGCAAGGTTACAACAAGTGCTTTAAGCTATCCTTCTGACCCTGACAATCTCTCTACATAAACAGCAGTATGTTTTTTGTTTAAATGATATGTGCCTGGAGGGTGGATGTTTCACGTATAGGAATGCTGCTCCCTTCAACGAATCTGACAAGAGATTGATTTATTCTCCTCTGCCTGCATAGCCCCCGGACTAGTTAATACTGAACAGATTATATCTACAATGTTCTCTGCAAGTTCACATTTACAAATCTGGAAATAGCAATGGTGTCTGCTCACTCTTATGATTGTGGGTGGTTACTGTATTTAGGTTCTGTATAATTTCATTGCAGTCAGCACTTGTTATATTGCAGCTAATATTAAAAAAACACAAGGGTCCTGAAAATTTATACAGCTTCATAGTGTGCTAAAGGAAAAGCAACCTTCAAACTCTCATGTCATTGTAAACTACCATAAAACTTGCAAATTCCAGTACATATTTACCTTTTTGACCTTGCATAATCTGTATTATAGATCATTGGTGCCTTATTTTGACCAGTTCAATCTTTTTAAAGGAAAACTGTCAGGTCAAAAATCCACATGTAAATGCTATCATTTTCTAATTCCTCCCTCTAGGCTTTTACTATTTATGTACTTCTTTTATGTTTATTCCCCTCCTATCTTCTGTAAACTGCAAATAAAGATAATCATTCCATCTGTCACTCACTGTGAGTGATCCACTTAGTTCTCTGCTGTCCACTCCCCATGCATGAATATGCATGTCACATCACTGCACAGGAGATCAGTGGGGGGACTCTATTCTCCTCTCTGCTCTCTGTGTGCAGCATCACAAGAGGTGAACTACAACACAGAAACTGTCACAGCACAGCAGGGTATTTGCTTTACAGAAACAAATGGAGTCTAGATCAGGCAGACCTGCAGTAGCTCTCTCCCACCATGGGGATCTCAACTGAACAGATCTGTAAGTGAAACCTGACACTGCACTGTTAGCAAAGGGAGGAGGGAGGAGAGAGCTGCAGAGAAGGCGTGCATAATTACATGACAGTTTATACAGCAAAGGACTAATCGTCTCTGCTTATAATGGGACAGGACTAACGCATTAGCTCTCTACAAGGTCTGACAATGTTGATAACATGGAAACTACAAACGATACAATAATGATTTTACATGTTTTTAAAAGGTCTGCCTAGGCACTATTCAAGGGTAATATTAGTATCATACTGAAAAATGACCTGACAGTGTCTCTTTAACCACAACAGCTCTGCTTTCTTAAAGTGAACCTGTCACCAGATTTTGGGGTTTTAAGCTAAAAGTGCCACCTTTAGCAGCACCTATGCTTCCTTTCTAAGAAGGTGGCTATTATGCCCTGACAGACCCTTCACATCGAATATATTACTTTAAAAAAATCTTCCACCCTATATTATAATTACCTTTATCTGGTCCGATGGGCTTGATTACAGGGCCGTCCAACACCGCCTCTCCTTTCATGAATACTATTTGTTTTATATCTAAACAGGTCTAAAATGTTGTGCTTATAAACTTTGTAATATATCTTTTTGCAGATTATGGTTCATTTATTTATGGAGAACTTATATTGACATCCATCCATCTGCAATATTCTCACCGGTCTTGATGAGATGGCATGGTGGATTCTGATGCTCCTGACTCCACATAAGATATCTTACATCATTAATGGACCAGTGTAAGATTTCTGGTGTAAATAGCACAACTCATCATGCCCCATCAAACCCCCACCCTTCTCTACCCAGCTCCAACTATATATGGGAGAAACCGGTGTGAAAATGCCCCAAAACGCTAAATTATGCAACTTTTCAAAGCAATTAATGCCAGAATTTGGGTAAATTATATTTGCATGCAGTCATCATTACAGGGAGCATGGAAGAAAATTCCATTATGTAAAAACATTTAAATCATAACAAATAAATTGTTCAGTAGGCCGAAGAATTGTGACAATAATTACAGTAAGTTTACAGTCCCTGACAAAAGTTATGTCGCTTATCCATGTTATGTAAATAAAAGCTTATAACCTGACGTTAAATTCATCCATTGGTTGTATAAATTACTCTTTTGAAAGCTGAAACCCTGTAGTTTAGGTTAAGAAAATAAATTGGCATCAATGCTGAAATATTGATCATTTAATGAACACGAAATGGTCAGATTTTGGCAAGACAAAAGTTTTGTTGCCTGGTCATATAATGCACCCAATCCTAGTTTACATCCTCACCTGTGCTCAGTAAATGATCGGTTAATTAGTGGGTGTGTCTAAAAAGAAACCCAGCACTCCAGACCTTCACTTGAACTGCAACCTAAGCTCTGACAACATGCCAAAAATCCACCCTGCGACCAAAGCCTTGATTATCAAGAGGCTGAAGACCAGATCCACTGCAGAGGTGGCTGGCACCTTTAATGTGTCTAAGCGTCAAATACAAAAAATTAAAAAAAGATTTGAAGAGACTGGAGATGTTTTTGACAAGCCCAGGTCCGGCAGACCCCGTAAGACAACTGCTCAGGAGGAAAGTTTGTTGGTTACAAAATCCAAAGCAAGCCCCTCTTCGACTTCAGCAGAGCTCCAACAGGCCTGGTCACCTGAACAGTTCGTAGGATTCTGTCTCGAAATGGCCTCCTTGGTCGAATCAGTGCCCTGAAGCCAACACTAAACAAAAGGCAAATTAAAAAACGTGTGGCATCTGCAAAGTCCCACAGCCTGCTAAACAGATGGACGCTGGAAAATTGGCAGAAGGTGGATATGTCTGATTAATCTTCAATAGAATTACACCACAGACGCCGCAAATACTACAGGAGACCTACTGGATCCAAAATACACCCAGAAAACATTTACATTTTTTGGTGGAAAGATCATGGTCTGGGGTTACATTCAGTATGGGGGTGTGCGAAACATTTGCAAGGTGGAAGGCAATATCAATAGCCTCAAACATCAAGACATTAGCTACCTCTTATATTCCAAATCATAAAAGGGGTCACATTCTGCATCAGGATGGTGCTCCATCTCATACATTCATCTCTACAACAAAGTTCCTCCAGGCAAAAAAGATCAAGCTGCTCAAGGACTGGCCAGCCCAGGCACCAGACATGAACATCATTGAGCATGTTTGGGGTAGGATGAAAGAGGAAGCTTGGAGGACAAAACCAAAGAATCTAGATGAACTCTGGGAGGCATGTAAGACTGCATTCTTTGCTTTTCCTGATGACTTCATTAATAAATTGTATGAATCATTGTTGAACCGCATGGATGCAGTCCTTCAAGCTTATGGAAGTCACACAAAATATTACCGTATATACTCGTGTATAAGCCGACCCGTGTATAAGCCGACCCCCCTACTTTTGCCCCCAAAAACAGGGAAAACCTATTGACTCGTATATAAGCCTAGGGTGGACAATGCAGCAGCTACCGGTACTGAAAAATTTAAAAAATGAAAATAGATACGAATAAAATGTTGAACTTTTATTTTAAATAGAATCAGTAAACTACCAATGCAGCAGACCACTGTCCTGTTATAAAGCCCCCTATCACTGGTATATAGCCCACCATCCCTGTATATAGCAGCCATAACTAGTATACAGTTGCCGCCAGCAGGGGTAATACAGGCCCCCCAGCAGGGGTAATACAGGCCCCCCTGCAGGGGTAATACAGGCCCCCCAGCAGGGGTAATGCAGGCCCCCACACAGGGGTAATACAGGCCCCCCCACAGGGGTAATGCAGGCCCCCCCACAGGGGTAATACAGGCCCCCCACAGGGGTAATGCAGGCCCCCCACAGGGGTAATGAAGGCCCCCCCACAGGGGTAACACAGGCCCCCCACAGGTGTAATGCAGGCCCCCCCACAGGGGTAATGCAGGCCCCCACAGGGGTAATGAAGACCCCCCCACAGGGGTAATACAGGCCCCCCACAGGGGTAATGCAGGCCCCCCACAGGGGTAATGAAGGCCCCCCCACAGGGGTAATACAGGCCCCCCACAGGGGTAATGCAGGCCCCCCACAGGGGTAATGAAGGCCCCCCACAGGGGTAATACAGGCCCCCCACAGGGGTAATGCAGGCCCCCCACAGGGGTAATGCAGGCCCCCCACAGGGGTAATACAGGCCCCTCACAGGGGTAATGCAGGCCCCCCCACAGGGGTAATGCAGGCCCCCCCCACAGGGGTAATGCAAGCCCCCCACAGGGGTAATACAGGCCCCCACAGGGGTAATGCAGGCCCCCCACAGGGGTAATACAGGCCCCCACAGGGGTAATGCAGGCCCCCCACAGGGGTAATACAGGCCCCCCACAGAGGTAATGCAGGCCCCCCCACAGGGGTAATGCAGGCCCCCCACAGGGGTAATGAAGGCCCCCCCCACAGGGGTAATACAGGCCCCCCACAGGGGTAATACAGGCCCCCCACAGGGGTAATGCAGGCCCCCCACAGGGGTAATACAGGCCCTCACAGGGGTAATGCAGGCCCCCCCACAGGGGTAATGCAGGCCCCCCCACAGGGGTAATGCAGGCCCCCCACAGGGGTAATGCAGGCCCCCCCACAGGGGTAATGCAGGCGCCCCCAGCAGAGGTAATACAGCCCCAGCAGGGGTAATCTCACCCCCTCGGCTCGGTCTGCAGGCACCCGGGTCCCCCAGCTGCTCCGTCTGCGTGCGCGGCTTCTAATTCCGGCGTCCTCCCCGCTCTTCCTGTTTGAATGCGATCATGTGACCGCGGTCACATGATCGCATTCAAACAGGAAGAGCGGGGAGGACGCCGGAATTAGAAGCCGCGCACGCAGACGGAGCAGCTGGGGGACCCGGGTGCCTGCAGACCGAGCCGAGGGGGTGAGATTACCCCTGCTGGGGGGGCCTCTGTATACATGGGGCGGGGAGGCAGCGGGAGAGGCTATATTGTGCAGGGGAGCAGCAATGTACTATGTGCTGCTCCCCATGCATAATTAATGAGCGGCACCACGTGACGTGACGCTCATTCTGCAGCCTCCCCCCACCTCCTCCTGTGCCCGGACACAGCCCCCACCACACCAAACAGTATAGGACTCGTGTATAAGCCGAAGGGGGACTTTTCAGCCCAATTTTTGGGCTGAAAAAGTCGGCTTATACACGAGTATATACGGTAAATATGACTCTAATAGCACCACAATTTCATTCACTAATGTTATGCAACATATATTTGCATTTTAAGTTAATTATTTGTTTGAATATCACATTATTTTCTGTGGGCGACAAAACTTTTGTCGTACGCCGTTTTCACACTACGATTTTTTTAAATCCGATTGTCATAAATGGCTGAATATTGATCATGATTTTAAGATGCTGAAGAGTCAGCCACATCTAGCTCCCCCATCTCCCCTCCCTTTTTGAGTTTGTGAGTAGCACCTAGATCCAATTCCAGCCTCCCCCCAGCCTAAGCCATTTACGACAGATTGTAAATACCTTTCAGGGGAGTAGAGATGTGCACAGGTCTGAACCAGTTCTGTCTCTGCTAAAGATCCTTTGTTCAAACTTACAGTGTTTTCTATATCGAATTTAAGAAGATCCTTTCATGCCACAAACACATAATGCATATTTTTAGATTATTCATCGGTTTGCGCATTTAATGATGTGTTTTGTACAGTTATACAATGTTCAGGAACCTGGGAATAGATTGCTGCCATTCTGGACATCATAAGCAGGTCATATTTGGTATAAAACTTCTCAGAATTACCTGACATGAAATATGAGTTATAGATCATAATTGTGAGCCCACCCATCCCCAGATATGAAGAATGGGGATTTATTAAGCATGATGAGAGAGGAGGTCTCTGAGGATCCTCCCCGGGGAGGAGGGATCACTCTAAGCGGTGGGGGTCACAGATTGCCCGGCTTTAATAAAAGCAAAGAAGGCATTTTTGGGTCATTCCATCCAAGGGGCCTGACATAGCCAGACTTCCAGCTGTTGGGTGGAATCCTACCTTTCTGGGGAGCGGCCCCCCCACGGACTACGTTTACCATGCGTGACTAGGTCTGAACTTTTCTTACTTTATTCCTTTTATTTTTATAACTGTTTATTCATACATGTATATTGTCTCTTATGTAATATCTTGTAAATCTTTTATATATAAGCACTGCCATATTTCGGAGTAAAATATTATAATTTACTAGTCTCGATCTCCTTGTCCTATGAACGAGCTCTCACGACCTCCCTGCTCGTTTTTACGCTATCGCACAGGTTACCGATCCACCTGCAAGAGATCGGTGGTGGCAGATACCGGTTTTTGTATTTATGTGATATTGCGGGCCTGAGGGTGACTGGATTGAGGTATATATACGTTCCTGGCAGGAACTGGTGGTATATATACATCCTGTCACATCACGTGCCGCAGTAGACAACATAACTTAGGGCAGCTAGGCTCCTTTCTTATCCTCTGGCAATACCAGATTTGGCCAGCAGGCTAAGGGGGCGCCAGAGAGCTGCAGGTCCTGACTAAGGTAATCGTGAAACCGATGCTGTCCGATACAAATCGGACAGCATCGGATCCGAATTTGGCCCCATGTGATCCTATGGGGATCGGACCGATTCGGATGTGCACTAAATGGCATCCGAATCGCGTCTGATCCGATTTTGTCCGATTTCTTTCCGGTGCAAAAATTGGAGACTGCTCCGATTTTTGCATCCGAATCAAAAATCAGAAAAAATCGGATCTGACAGATCGGATGCAAAATCCGATCCATTCCTTTAACATGGGGCCCTATGGAGCAGGGTCCGAGGAAACATCTGATGTCTCCTCGGACCTGATGTTAGTGTACTGAGCATGCTTAGTACACTAAAACTGCTCCTAACCATCTAATTTCACATCCGCAATGTATGTATATACAGCAGTAAAATTAAGCAAAATTAAGCTTAAAAATAATAAACCATCTATTCTTACCTGTCCACGAGTCCCCCGGTGTCTCCAGCACATCCTGCCTCTAGGACCTGCTGTCTATCGGACAGCATTGGATTGCAAAAAATCGAAGTGTGAAACCAGCCTTACCAAAATCTGACCATCCTGTTTTCATTAAATGATCAGTATTTCAGCATTGATGCCAATTTATTTTCTTAACCTAAACCACATTTTGGAGGGTTTCAGTTTTCAAATGAGTAATTTATACAACCCATGGATGAATTTAACGTCAGGTTATAAGCTTTTGATAGTCCTCAAGGATCCGATAAAGTAGAATAAAGTTGTTTTTAATGGACCACCTCAAATGACAAATTTGAGTAACAATATTCCAATTTATTGATTAACTCTATGTCTCCCTTGAAGCCAGTATAACGACAGGATGGAAATAAGCACTTTGTTTCTAAAGGAAGCAGATGCAGGCACTTGACTAAATCTGCATTCTTCCTTCTTATCTCTACCAGTGGGATAAACACAATACTAGTAGGAAAGTTTCTATGTGTCACAAATTCCTTAAATTGAGTATGTGCTGACAAGACCTGTGAAACTCCTACACATACAACAGTTTCTATTGAGCATCCATACACCGTGTAATTTATGTATAAATAAGTATCCCCATAATAGAGAACACTCACTCAACATAAAGGCACAGGTATAGTACAGGTAATTGATTCCTTTGTGATGCATGTGGTCTATTGCACACATCAAATGACCTTTTCTTTGCACAAATCTCAATGAAGCATGCACTGTCAAAATTGTCCTTGGACTGTGAGACGGTGGAGCCAGAAAAACTTACAATACAATCCAAAAATAGCGTAATTCTTTATTAGGCGTTGCAAGCTCCAGTCAATAGTTTTACAAGAGCAGTAACTGAGGAAACTCATTACCCTTATATAATGTAAAAAAACAGTGTTAAGATGACGAGTTAAAAAAAAACAAAAAAACGCCAGAAGCGTAAAAATATCAGTACCCAAAATGCTCTTTGTAAAAAGTGAACTAGAAAAGAGTGATGGTCAATCACAATATTGCTAAGTATTAGGACCCATTAACAGACCTTTCTCTATCATAATCCCTAGTCAAAGTCATCTAGACATAGCCTACCCACTCCACCAGTCTCAAGTGGATCACAAATAATGGTTGGTGGCCACGTATACTGCTCCTACCTGTTCCCCATCTCCTGAAGTTGACTATACCATCATTATAAATAAGCACCTGTACTTTGTGTCACCCCCACCTCAGTGTTAGATTGTAAGTTCTTATGAGCAGGGCTGTCATTATTTTGCTCTAATTATTGTATTGCATTATGCTTTGTATTGTATTGTATTGTTTTTTTGTATTGTATTGTATTTTCTGTTAACTGTTTCCTATGATTGTTTAAATACGAAATTGTGAAGCACTGCGGAATATGTTGGCGCTATATAAATAAAGATTATTATTATTATTATTACTTACATATCTACAGTTCACCATTTATGTTGGCAAAGCCCTGCAGGCCTTATACAACTGTAGTGTTATTTAGCAATATAAATCTACAACCTAAGACCAAAACAGTACTGTGCAACCTTCTCTGTGACCCTAGCTGTATTTAAATATGACTGGTGTTCTTCAGTCAAAACGTGTACCCCTTCGAGTGGCTACCCTATTCTACAATTCCTTCCCATTTGTACAAGAACAAGTGACCGCCGACAAAGAGGGCAGATAACTCATAATATGCGGGACGGTTCAATCAAAACAAATCTGAATGGTAAACAGCTATGCCCCGGCAACAATGCAAATGAAATGATCCAAACCATAGCAAGGCTGATAAGAGACGTAACTTACGACCTCTTACTCTGGGGAGGAGACTTCAACTTAACCATAAACGCGACACTAGATAGCTCCACCCAAAAACGATCCGACATCACCAACACTGAGAAAAACTCTGCAAAACCTACTCAAATCCCACCGACTAGCAGACACATAGAGAGAAACCCAGACGCACTCGAGGGGCTACACCTACTTCTCCAAAGCCCACCACTCATACTCCAGAATAGACTAGATACTAACTAACTCTGACAATCTAACCTCCCTTCTCTACTCTAGAGACATCCCGTCCTCCTGGTCAGACCACGACTGCATACTATCAGTATTTAAAACCGGTACTGAGACATCATCCCTTTACAGATTGCTACTAAATGAACCCCTATTTATTGACAAATCCCCACACCAGAACGCAGATAGAACAAGAACTCAAATCCTACTTCTCCACAAACAAATCCCCAGAAGCCTCAGTGGCCAACATTTGGATGGCCCATAAAAAATACATGATAGGTATCCTCATACGACTGGCCTCCAAAAAAAAGAGAAACAGACAAGAGGCACAGGCGGAACTCAAAGACAAACTTGGTAAACTAGAAATGGCCAACCAATCCCACTCCTCCAAATACCTCAGTAAGAAAATACTTGACACAAAATTACAACTCATCACGATACTAACAACCCATACCGAAAGAGCCATTAGGTGGACGCAGGCGATGTTCTATAGGTACTCCAATAAAATAGGCAGAATGCTCGCACGCGAACTCAGAGATAAGGAACGCCCAAACACGATTTCCTCAGTTAAAGATGAACAATCACATATCACCCACAACCCACACTCTAACAAGCCCAAAATTGACGAATTCCTAGCCACCATACCACTACCAACCCTAACTCCAAACTACGCGGTAAAACTACTCTCACCGATTACAGAAGAAGAGATACTGACCACCATCAAACAACTAAAAGCAGGCAAAACCCCGGGCCCGGACGGGCTGACCACACTATACTATAAAATATACCAAGATATACTAACAAACCACATACACTCATATTGCAACAGCCTACTCTCAGGACAGGCCATGCCCCAAGAATTTTACACCGCACATATCTCTGTAATCCCGAAACCAAAAAAAGACCCATTACTCATCAAAAACTATAGGCCAATCTCCCTATTAAATATAGACCTTAAAATTTTCACAGCCAGAGGGGCCTGGCCTGGGCATGGCGCCGAGCGGTCGTGTGTGAGCTGAGCTCCCGCTCCCACCCGAGCTAATAGCTTATTATAAGCGAACTTCAGCTTGCTCCCTGACATCTAGACCGGCCGGTAACACCGCCTCATCATCACTGCACCGAGACCCGGTCGTAATGCCCGGCAAGCAAGACATCTCTAAATACCTCACAGCCCAGGGAGGCGCGGGCCAGCGCTCCATGCGCCCAACAATGGCAGCCGCAGGAGCCGCTGCAGCACTGAAGCCCGCGGATTCCCCTTCTTCCTCTCAGCCCCTGCAGATCTGGCAGCCGGATGGGAAACCCGAAACAGCGATGCGGGAGGAGGACTCTCGATGGTACAGGTACCAAGTCAGGAGAAGCAGGGGTGGGCGGCGCAGGAGTCTGCTCCGATAGCCCATAAGGCTAATAAGCCTGCACATAACCCCCCAGTCCCTGGTGGTGAATGGCGCTCACAAGGGGGATCTCC
This sequence comes from Allobates femoralis, assembly GCA_033576535.1. Lineage (NCBI taxonomy): Eukaryota > Metazoa > Chordata > Amphibia > Anura > Aromobatidae > Allobates > Allobates femoralis. The sequence goes on along the minus strand of JARQOC010000004.1, from coordinate 425,140,394 downwards.
AGGGGGCAACCCACAACAGCAAGCCACTGCTTCTCCCAGGGAACACTCATGTGGGGTTGACAAATCCCCAGCACATACCGCATATGGGCAGCACGGTGGCTCAAGTGGTTAGCACTGTAGCCTTTGCAGCGCTGGGGTCCTGAGGTCCTGGGTTCAATTCCCACCAAGGATGCTAAGGACAACATCTGCAAGGAGTTTGTATGTTCTCCCCGTGTTTGCGTGGGTTTCCTCCGGGCACTCCGGTTTCCTCCCACATTGTAAAGACATACTGATAGAATGTTTAGACTGTGAGCTCCAAGTGAGACAGCATTACTGATGTATGTAAAGTGCTATGGAATTAATAGCGCTATATAAATGAATAAATATATATACCGCTGTCCCCACTGTGGCTCTGACCCCACCAAAGACCTGGGATCAGGAACCGGGGGTAATGGATGTTACTGCACCTGCAATAACTGCTACCGATAGCCCTGAGGAGCCCCTTAGGCCACCAGACTCACAAAGCTTGGGATCCCAGACCTCTGACCTGCAGGAAATTCATGCCCGTCTACAATCCATCTCAACAAAAACAGACATGGAGGGGTATATCCAGAGGCTTGAAGCTGTTTGCAAAGCAGAGATCAGGTCACTTAACCTCCCTGGCAGTATGATTATGTCAGGAATTTTGTACTAAATGCGGTACCATTTTTTTGGTAAAAAATTTCTTTTACGGGCAGAAATTTTATACTTTTTATTTCCCGCCCAGTTCCGCCTCCAATGAGCCGCTGCCCGACTGGGTAGGGGCCCCTCAAGCATCAGTAGGGGGCCCCCGTGACCCTGTGACAGAGGAGAGGAGGGTAACTGGGTGTTCCCGCCCCTCCTCTCGTCTGCAGCCCAGGCTCTAACCCTAACCCTAGCCCTAACCCTAACCCTAGCCCTAACCCTAGCCCTAGCCCTAACCCTAGCCCTAACCCTAACCCTAGCCCTAACCCTAACCCTAACCCTTACTCTAACCCCGACCTAACCGCTGCTGGCATGAACAACACCGCTGCCCTCGCCCCTCGGTCTGCGATGGCAATGGCCGGGACCGCACTGCCGATAGCACCCCGGGGCTGCGGCAGCACTACCGATAGCACCCCCTCCCCCCCGGAGCCGCGACTGCGCCATCTGTCTCATCCAGGAGACCGGGATCATACTTATTATTCATCTGTACATGATTCGCATAGTAGGATAGACTTTTTTTAATTAGCCACAAGCTACTATCCGCTGACCCGGTGTCCTGGATAGACCCCATGATATGGTCTGATCATTCCCCAGTAGGCCTGACTCCGCATCTCCCATGGTCTGTCTCAGACCGAATGGTCGTAGTCTCTTAATCTGGGGCTTCTTAGGAGGCCGGACTGCCAGTCAGCTCTTCGCATACTAACTTCTTGACATTTCATGAACACAACTCCACTGCACTACAGTTTCAGTGGGAGGCTCTTAAAGGGGTTATCAGGGGAGTACTGATTCAAATGGGTACTAGACTCAAAAAGGAGAGAGCGGCAGATATTTCAAATTTAATAACTACCCTTCAAAATTTAGAAGCCCTACATAAACACTCTAGAGACCCTCAGGTATTGGCCGATATTTTGAAAACTAGAACAACTTTGGGCTCCATTCTTGACTCAGCTTCAGTCAGGCAACAGGACCGACTGCCTAAGTGCCTATATGAATTTTCGGATAAGCTGGGTAGAGCTTTGGCCAGGTTTCTACACCTTCGTATTCTGACCACATACATCCCCTGTATCCACTCGAAGTCTGGTAAACTAGTACATGAACCTGCTACTTACATGAAGCTTACTACGATTCCCTTTGTAATATTAGAGGTCCACTGTCAGATATGTCGAAATCAGACTTTCAGAAACGGGTAGACAAATACATTTCCGACACTCCACTTTCACCTATCCCTATTGAGGAGGCCTCTGCTCTGGAATCCCCATTACTAACCAGGAAATTATTGATACTATTAAATCCTTCGCTAACGGGAAGAGTCCGGGACCCGACAATTTCTCTGCAAATTTTTAAAAGATATTTGCCCCGACTTTAGCCCCATTTCTAACTTCGCTGTTCAACGCCTTCTCAGATGATTGCCCGTTAGCCCCATAAACCTTAGTTGTCACAATAACGGTTTTTCTCAAGCCTGGTAAGGACCCTCTTTTGTGATCCAACTACCGCCCTATCTCGTTGATTGACGTAGATGTGAAGATCCTGGCAAAAGCTTTGGCCAACAGATTAGGGCCTTTATTACTGAACTACATGCATGGCGATCAAACCGGTTTTGTGCAGAAAAGAGAGACAAGGGACAATACTATCAAAACCTTGCTTCTGGCTTCTTTTATACGCAAGCAATGTCTTTTATCCATCGATGCGGAGAAGGCGCTTGATCACCTGGGATGGACCTTCTTGTTTTCATCTTTTAAATAACTTGGCTTGGGAACGAATATCTTAGGGCAAATATTGGCACTTTATCGAGGCCCTACCGCACGATTAAGAGTCAATGGCACCCTCTCGCCCCTTTTTGTCATCTCCAATGGCATGAGGCAGGGTTGTCCCTCTCGTCCTTGCTATACGTGATAGCCATGGAGCACTAGGCTATTGCGCTGAGGAAATCGCAGGACATAAAGGGTATACAAATTGGCGACCAACATTTTAAATGATCCCTTTATGCGGACGATTTGTTACTATATATTTCCATTTCTACAATAGCTTTCCCAGTATTAATCCGTGAATTCCAGAGATTTGCAGAGGTCTCCAACTTTAAAGTCAATTATTCTAAGACCGACGCCCTTGATCTAACACTTCCTGACGAGATAGTCCAAAGAATCCGGTTATCCTTTCCTTTTAGGTGTGAGGACCAGGCGTTGAAATATCTGGGAGCCTATATCTCTCGTAATCCTGACGACTTGTTTTCCCTCAATTATATCCCGTTACTGAGCAAGACACTTAAGGACTTGAAACAGTACAATAGGACACAACTCTCGTGGTTTGGTCGTATTAACACAAAATGGACGTACTACCACGATTTCTCTACTTATTCCTAACTATCCCCATTTTGGTTCCGGATCATTTCTTCCGGCGACTACACTCAGCTATACGTAGCTTTGTGTGGGGAACGAGAAAACCTTGCATACGATTTTATGTCCTAGCCAGTCCAAAATTGAAGGGAGGCTCCGGCTTGCCGAATTTTCAACAGTATTATCAGTCGGTCCTTCTGTCCAGAGTAGTGGACTGGATATACAATCCAGCCGATAAACAATCGGCACTAATGGAAGATCTACTCTCGCCCTTTCCTCTCTATTGGATGCCCTGGCTCAGTGCTTCTCACAAACCTCCATTGTCAGGTTTCCTTCCTCTCACGCAGTCCTTTCTCAAGTTCTGGGAGTTACATAGAGGCAGACTGAAATTAACCAATAATCCTAGCGGATTAAGTCCTCTTTTCAACAATGCTGATTTTCCGCCTGCAATTGGCAGGCGCAGCTTCCTTTGTTGGAAAGAATCAGATAGACCATCTATGGGTCAGGTTGCAACACACCTCTCAAGTTTTTCTATGGTGGAGGCCATGCGGAGGGGAGTTGGTGTGGATTGTCTGTCATGGCTAGAGTTTTCCCGACTGAAAACTTACCTTGCCTCAGTGAGGTCTGAACCCCCCTCTGCCCTGGAGTTCTTGCTAAGTTTCACCGAGGGCCCTCTTCATTTGGTGTCCCTACTGTATGGCCTATTAGCTGAGGAGACCACGATGGACCCTCCCTCTTTCATAGAGGCTTGGCAAAGGGATTTACAAATCACCTTTACCACTCTGGACCTTCAAAAAATCTTCACTTTGACCCACAGGCTTTCAGTGTCTTGTGCGTCGCAGGAGAAAAGCTAGAAGATCTTAACCAGGTGGTACAGGTGCCCGGATTTCCATCACAAGATCTATCCTGCTGTACCGGACTCATGCTGGAGATGTGATGAGGAGGTAGGCACATTGCTACATACATGGTGGTCCTGTAGGCCCTTGCAAAAGTTTTGGCAAAAAATATTTGCAATATTCAGTGCTGTCACGGGGGGTGACCCGGGATCCATCACCTCAGGTGGCACTTCTCTCCCTGATTCCAAGCTCTCTCGCAGCGACTAAGAATGGTCTATTTAGATTTTGCCTTATAGCTGCCAGAACCGTAATCCCCAGACACTGGAGATCCACTAAAACCCCTACAATTAGGGAATGGATAACTGAAATGAACAGACTTGAGCGAATGGAATCCCTTATTGCTCAGGATACTGATAGATGGGACAAACATCAGGGAATATGGTGCGCATGGCACTTCTTTAAGGAGGGTCCTGATATTTCATCTTGGTTGGGAGTCGCTTAAGCTGGTCTTTAGGCTCTATGCTGTCTTCTGGCGGTTCAGCTGGATTTGGGCGTGTGGCTTCATTTCTTTTAATCAGAAACATGTGAATGGCATGCCTTTATTCTACGGACTTATGCTCTTTTTTATCTCAAGATGGGTAACGGATTCCCCCTACCTCCCCCTTTTTCCTTTCCCCCAATCACTTCCTTCCTCTCTCTCCTCTTTATCTTTTTTCCCCTCTACTTTTCACCCTAACTCTTTTCTGCATTATTATATAGATTCTGCCCTCTTTTCTGTTTCTTTTTGCTTTTTCACCTTAGCATACCTTACTTTGGTTTAACGCCAGAAAAGGAAAAAAATAAAATACTGTATTCTTCCTGAGTTCGGTTATACCTGTTACTAAGGATACATGTAGCATTGTATTTGTTATTTGCTGTCTGAGATTGTTAATGGATGACGCTTATTGTGGTTGACTTTGTTCTCTTTTTTCTAATAAACATATTTTCTGGAAAAAAAATTTTTCACAGCCATATTAACCAATAGAATAAAGACCTGCATCCCTTACCTTATACACAAAGACCTGGTGGGTTTTATCCCATCGAGACAAGCACCAGACCACATACGTGTTAGGTCCCCTGGCACCGCTCCTAGCTCACCTTCCCTGGTTCTGCATCCTTTGCTGCTCTGCCGGTCGGACATCCAGCATCCAGGCATGCTGTATCTTGGAGCAATCACCGGGTACCCTTCCTGTCTGCCGGTCAGTGGGTTTGCACACCTGCACACTACAATGAGCAGTGCAATGAGCGATGCACTGGGTGCGGCTGCGCTCCTCCCCTGTGAATCTAGGGGCCAGCACAGCTTCTCTGGTTATTAGTCAGGCCCACCTCGTGCTCTCCTCTGGTGGAACCCGTTCCAGCTCTTCTAGCCCCAGGCTCTGGTGCCTCAGATCCTTCTTTGCCTTACTGTAGTATAGGCTAACCCTGCAAGCCGCCCCCCTGGTACTAGCAGCTGTGGTATTTAGACCCCTGGGCTTGCCCCTGACAATCCCTGTATAGGGATTGGATAAATTAGGACCAGCTCACCCAGGAGCGTTCGGTACAATGGCCCAGTGGGTTCACTCTAGGGCACCTCCCTCCGAAAGCATGACAGAATAATCAGGCTGGTACCCCGTTCTCGGCACAAAAGGAGCTGGCTTATCTTCGGGAGAATCAGAACCGTATTATGGCTTTCCTTCAGTCCATGGATACCCAGTTAGCCTCTCTCCAGACCTCTGACCCAGTGTCCGCCACTCAGCTTGTGAGCCTACAGCAGGAGCTGTCCGTGCAACAAGACACATAGTCTCACATGCTGTCCTATATGTCCTTGGTAGATGATTGTCTGGTCTCCCTGCAGTCTGCAACAATTGCCTCGGCTCAGGACACATCCTATGACCGTTCTCCTGGAGGCGTCCCAAATTCTCCGCCTCACCTTGAAAAACTGCCTAGACACAGCGATGACCCTAAGATGTGCCACGACTTCCTCAACCAGTGCCGTCAACACTTTCAACTGCTGCCACAGCAATACCCACCGATTGGGCCAGGGTGGCCTTTGTGGTGTCCCACCTGGAGGGCGAGGCCCTGGCAAAGGTTTTACCGTCTATGGGAGCGTGAAGACCCTGCAGTCTCCCACTTGTCGACCTTTCTGGAGACGTTTCGTAAGGTCTTTAATGAACTCGGCTGGGTCGCATCTATTACAGAGTCCCTCTTCAACCTCAGTCAAGGGACCCTCACTGTTGGGCAATACTCCATTCACTTCCGCACCCTCTCCTCCGAGTTGGGTTGGAACAACGAGGCGTTGACTGGATGTGACGACCATCCGCTGTGAGGCCGAGCTGCTGGTAGGCAGCACCCCGAGAAACCCCGAGACCCTTAACCCCTATACAGGGATCTGGAATTACAGCGGAGCCCAGGGGGTAGCTGCCTATATGAGCAACAGAGCCGGGGAGGTCGCCAGGGGAAAATCAAGACCCGAAAAACGAAGTCAGAAGTCCGAGTCAAAACCGAGAGGGCAGCGAAGGTACAAAATCGTCAGGCAGTAGCAGAGTCAAAAATCCAGGCAAAGGTCAAGGGCAAAAACCAAGAGGGCAGCTGAGGTACAAAATCAATAGGCAGAGGCAGAGTCAGAAATCCAGGCAAGGTCAGACACGAAACTAAACACACACTATCACTGGGGAACCAAAACTATATCTGGCGGCCTGCAAGACAGGCTCCAATGTATTTGAAGGGCGCGGTTACCTCCCATAGGCTGGAGCTCACAGCCTGATGACCTCATCCGGACCGCCCCTAGATCCAGGCCAGATGGAGATGCACGACTGGCTCCACCCACGACACCTCTGACAGAAGAACGCAGGCTGCGCCTAACGGACACCTCTGCAGGGCCCGCTCCTCTGCGACTAACACCACCCAGAGGGGAAACACAGCGGCGCTCAGCGACAGAGGCAGACATCGCGGGAGCAGTTCCATATGAGGACAAGGCCCTCCTATCACCGGCGCCACCAGCCGAAGGAATCCAGCTCCTCCCAGCGGCCGAGGCAGGAACACCAGCCACCGAGTCCAATGGCGATGTGACACTGGAGCTTTCTGGGGTGGCCTGTCTGGCAGAATAAAGGATGAACTCACGGATCGGGATACCCCAGCTGAGCTGGCAGAACAGATCTCACTAGCCACTCACATCAATTTGCGTTTTCAGGAAAGCTCCCGTGAAATCGCCAGGGAGAGGAGATCCGTCTGGCTGCTTTTCTCTGAACGCAGACCGCCCAGTCCGCGGGCCATGACATCTGCTGCCGCCCCCTTTTCTGAACTCATGCAGGTGGATCGGGTCAGGATGGCGGAACAATGCTGAGAGGAGAGGCTGGCTCACGGCTTATGCCTGTACTGCGGAGATGCATCCCATCAGCGCAGGTATTGTCCTGAAAGACCGGGAAACTCCTCCGTCTAGGTCAAGTAGAAGAGGCCATCCTGGGCAAGAGCGATGCCTCTCAACCCCTCACTCTGCCCGTGCATGTGATACGTCCGCAGTGATGCTTCTCTGAGCTAGTCTACGTGGATTCTGGGGCAGCAGGAAACTTCATTAGGCAAGAGGCGGTGACTCGGCTTGGAATTCCAGTAATACCTCTGTTGACTCCTTGCTTAATTACGTCAGTGGATGGCAGACCACTGCAGGAGATCGTCACCAAGGTAACGGAGGAGGTGGAGGTGCAGATGGGGGCTCTACACCGTGAAAGGATTGTCTTCTACGTTTTTCCCAGTCTCTCCCACTCCCTGCTCCTCGGGCTTTCCTGGCTCCGGGTTAATGAACATTTCCTGGACTGGTGCTCTGGGGACGTGTTGCGGTGGGGTCCTCTCTGCCAAGAGAGATGCCTGCAGACCGTTCTGCCACCTTGTTCCCGCAACTGGCTTCTGTTCTTCCTGGTTTACCGGCTGCCTATTGGCAGTACGCGGACGTCATCAACAAGACAGAGGTCCTCCCACCTCATTGGCCGCATGATTGCCCTATTGACCTGGTTCCCGGTGCTACACCACCCAGGGGATGAACCTACCCATTGTCCCCAGCCAAGTCACAAGTCTTGTCAGAGTACATCGTGGACAATTTGGATAGGGGCTTCAACCGAAAATCCACATCTTTGTGAAGAAGGAGGGCACCCTTCGACCTTGTATAGATTACAGGGGTTTGAATTTGACCATCATTAAGAACAAATGCCCCCTGCCACTATTTCCGGAGCTCTTTGACAGGCTCAAAGGGGCTCGCATCTTCACGAAATTGGACCTACGAGGAGCCTACAACCTGGTTCGCATACGTGCTGGGGACAAATGGAAGACTGTTTTCAACACCAGGGATGGCCATTATGAGCATTTGATCATGCTATATTGGTTGTGTAACGTCACTGCTGTGTTCTAAGAGTTCGTCAATGACATCTTCCGCGACCTGTTGTACACGTGTGTGGTGGTATATTTGGATGACATCCTCATCTTTTCCCCGAATTTATCCTCTCATAGACGGGACGTACGGCAAGTCCTCCTGTGACTGAGGAGGAATCGGTTGTACGCCAAGATGGAGAAATGTGCCTTTGAGCAGACCTCTGTGCCCTTTCTCGGATACATCTTCTCTGATTCCGGACTACGGATGGACCCTGAGAAGTTCTCCGCCGTTCTGAAGTGGCCCCGTCCTGTGGGGACTAAGGTTATTCAACGGCTCCTTGGCTTTGCAAATTATTACAGGTAGTTCATTCCCATTTTTCTTCTTTGATCAAACCCATCACGGCTCTCATCTGTAAAGGTACCTTCACACACAGCAATATTGCTGGGCAATTTCACTGGCAATTTGCTGGTTGCAGTGAAATCAAGGACACATTGTTCCATTTGTACACAGCAACAAAATAGAACAATGTGTCCATGATTTCACTGCAACCAGCAAATTGCCAGTGAAATTGCCTAGCAATATCGCTGTGTGTGAAGGTATCTTTAGGGAGCAAATTCCTGCAACTGGACCCCCAGAGGCCGAAAACGCCTTTTCCACCTTAAAGCACTCCTTCTACGAGGCTCCTACCTAGCACTGACCAGAGGTAAACAGACAGTTAATTCTAGAGGTAGATGCCTCCTCCATAGGAGCAGGGGCTCTCCTCTCCCAGAAATCCTCTTCGGGTCGGTTAGTCACCTGCGGGTTTTTCTCTAAAGCATTTACTGCATCGGAGCGCAACTATTCCATCGGGGATCGTGAATTGCTGGCCATCAAACTGGCATTGGAGGAGTGGCGACACCTCCTCAAGGGTGCCGTTCATCCGTTCATAATCTTCACCGACCATAAGAACCTGGCTTATCTCCAGTTCGCTCAGAGACTCAACCTCCGGCAGTTCCGATGGTCCCTGTTCTTTGCCCGTTTCAATTTTGAACTGCACTTTCGGCCTGGCAGTAAAAATATCAAGGCTGATGCCCTGTCAAGGTGCTTTCAGCCGTCGGAGGAGTCTTTCCATATAATAGACCCTACCAAGATAATCACGGTGGCTCCCTTACGTTTTGCTGGACTCCCGCCTGGTAAAACCTTCGTAGCACAGGATAAGAGAAAGAGGATTCTGTCATGGGGAGACTTGCCAGTCACGTCGGAGTTAAAAAGTCTCTTTCTTTGATCTCTCGTCACTATTGGTGGCCTAATATCCGTCAAAACATCCACGATTTTGTTGCTTCATGTTCGTCTTGTGCTAGAAACAAGGTGTCTAGACGGTTGACGGCTGGACGTCTACTGCCTCACCCAGTCCCATCGGCTCTTTGGCAACACATTGCCATGAATTTCATTATGGATCTTCCTTGCTCCTCTGGCTGTATGGTCATATGGGTAGTTGTGGATCACTTCTCTAAAATTGCCCACTTCGCTCCTTTGCTTGGTCTACCATCCGCTCCTGAGTTGGCCAAGATATTCATCGAACACAGCTACACGGATTTCCTTGTCTTATCGTGTCTGATAGGGTTCACTTCCTGATTCTGGAGGGCGCTGTGCAAGCATATGGACATCACGTTGGACTTCTCCTCTGCTTATCATCCTCAGTCCAACGGGCAGGTGGAGCGTATTAATCACGTCCTCACTACCTACCTTCGACACTTCTCCAATGCTCATCACGATAACTGGACCTGTCACCTTCCTTGGGCGGAATTCGCTTACAACAATCACTCCAGTGAGTCGTCTACTAAATCTCCTTTTGTCATGGTATTCGGCCAACATCCTGGTATGCCTCTTCCAATCTCCTCAGCATCTGGCAACCTGGCAGCAGATGCATTCTCCTTTTATATTTGGTCTGCGGGTTCGCACACCAGCACACTACAATGAGCAGTGCAATGAGCGATGCACTGGGTGCGGCTGCGCTCCTCCCCTGTGAATCTAGGGGCCAGCACAGCTTCTCTGGTTATTAGTCAGGCCCACCTCGTGCTCTCCTCTGGTGGAACCCGTTCCAGCTCTTCTAGCCCCAGGCTCTGGTGCCTCAGATCCTTCTTTGCCTTACTGTAGTATAGGCTAACCCTGCAAGCCGCCCCCCTGGTACTAGCAGCTGTGGTATTTAGACCCCCTGGGCTTGCCCCTGACAATCCCTGTATAGGGATTGGATAAATTAGGACCAGCTCACCCAGGAGAGTTCGGTACAATGGCCCAGTGGGTCCACTCTAGGGCACCTCCCTCCGAAAGCATGACAGAATAATCAGGCCATGGATTCCGCTGGTTCCCCGTTCTCGGCACAAAAGGAGCTGGCTTATCTTCGGGAGAATCAGAACCGTATTATGGCTTTCCTTCAGTCCATGGATACCCAGTTAGCCTCTCTCCAGACCTCTGACCCAGTGTCCGCCACTCAGCTTGTGAGCCTACAGCAGGAGCTGTCCGTGCAACAAGACACATAGTCTCGCATGCTGTCCTATATGTCCTTGGTAGATGATTGTCTGGTCTCCCTGCAGTCTGCAACAATTGCCTCGGCTCAGGACACATCCTATGACTGCTCTCCTGGAGGCGTCCCAAATTCTCCGCCTCACCTTGAAAAACTGCCTAGACACAGCGATGACCCTAAGATGTGCCACGACTTCCTCAACCAGTGCCGTCAACACTTTCAACTGCTGCCACAGCAATACCCCACCGATTGGGCCAGGGTGGCCTTTGTGGTGTCTCACCTGGAGGGCGAGGCCCTGGCAAAGGTTTTACCGTCTATGGGAGCGTGATGACCCTGCAGTCTCCCACTTGTCGACCTTTCTGGAGACGTTTCGTAAGGTCTTTAATGAACTCGGCTGGGTCGCATCTATTACAGAGTCCCTCTTCAACCTCAGTCACTGTTGGGCAATACTCCATTCACTTCCGCACCCTCTCCTCCGAGTTGGGTTGGAACAACGAGGCGTTGACTGGATGTGACGACCATCCGCTGTGAGGCCGAGCTGCTGGTAGGCAGCACCCCGAGAAACCCCGAGACCCTTAACCCCTATACAGGGATCTGGAATTACAGCGGATCCCAGGGGGTAGCTGCCTATATGAGCAACAGAGCCGGGGAGGTCGCCAGGGGAAAATCAAGACCCGAAAAACGAAGTCAGAAGTCCGAGTCAAAACCGAGAGGGCAGCGAAGGTACAAAATCGTCAGGCAGTAGCAGAGTCAAAAATCCAGGCAAAGGTCAAGGGCAAAAACCAAGAGGGCAGCTGAGGTACAAAATCAATAGGCAGAGGCAGAGTCAGAAATCCAGGCAAGGTCAGACACGAAACTAAACACACACTATCACTGGGGAACCAAAACTATATCTGGCGGCCTGCAAGACAGGCTCCAATGTATTTGAAGGGCGCGGTTACCTCCCATAGGCTGGAGCTCACAGCCTGATGACCTCATCCGGACCGCCCCTAGATCCAGGCCAGATGGAGATGCACGACTAGCCACTCACATCAATTTGCGTTTTCAGGAACGCTCCCGCGAATTCGCCAGGGAGAGGAGATCCGTCTGGCTGCTTTTCTCTGAACGCAGACCGCCCAGTCCGCGGGCCATGACATCTGCTGCCGCCCCCTTTTCTGAACCCATGCAGGTGGATCGGGTCAGGATGGCGGAACAATGCTGAGAGGAGAGGCTGGCTCACGGCTTATGCCTGTACTGCGGAGACGCATCCCATCAGCGCAGGTATTGTCCTGAAAGACCGGGAAACTCCTCCGTCTAGGTCAAGTAGAAGAGGCCATCCTGGGCAAGAGCGATGCCTCTCAACCCCTCACTCTGCCCGTGCAGGTGATACGTCCGCAGTGATGCTTCTCTGAGCTAGTCTACGTGGATTCTGGGGCAGCAGGAAACTTCATTAGGCAAGAGGCGGTGACTCAGCTTGGAATTCCCGTAATACCTCTCTTGACTCCTCGCTTAATTACGTCAGTGGATGGCAGACCACTGCAGGAGATCGTCACCAAGGTAACGGAGGAGGTGGAGGTGCAGATGGGGGCTCTACACCGTGAAAGGATTGTCTTCTACGTTTTTCCCAGTCTCTCCCACTCCCTGCTCCTCGGGCTTTCCTGGCTCCGGGTTAATGAACCTTTCCTGGACTGGTGCTCTGGGGACGTGCTGCGGTGGGGTCCTCTCTGCCAAGAGAGATGCCTGCAGACCGTTCTGCCACTTTGTTCCCCGCAACTGGCTTCTGTTCTTCCTGGTTTACCGGCTGCCTATTGGCAGTACGCGGACGTCATCAACAAGACAGAGGTCCTCCCACCTCATTGGCCGCATGATTGCCCTATTGACCTGGTTCCCGGTGCTACACCACCCAGGGGATGAACCTACCCATTGTCCCCAGCCGAGTCACAAGTCTTGTCAGAGTACATCGTGGACAATTTGGATAGGGGCTTCAACTGAAAATCCACATCTTTTCCTGATTCTGGAGGGCGTTGTGCAAGCATATGGACATCACGTTGGACTTCTCCTCTGCTTATCATCCTCAGTCCAACGGGCAGGTGGAGCGTATTAATCACGTCCTCACTACCTACCTTCGACACTTCTCCAATGCTCATCACGATAACTGGACCTGTCACCTTCCTTGGGCGGAATTCGCTTACAACAATCACTCCAGTGAGTCGTCTACTAAATCTCCTTTTGTCATGGTATTCGGCCAACATTCTGGTATGCCTCTTCCAATCTCCTCAGCATCTGGCAACCTGGCAGCAGATGCATTCTCCTTTTATATTTGGTCTGCGGGTTCGCACACCAGCACACTACAATGAGCAGTGCAATGAGCGATGCACTGGGCGTGGCCCCGCTCCTCCCCTGTGAATCTAGGGGCCAACATGGCTCAGTGTGACACTCCCCTTGGCCAATAGCTGTCCATCCTTTGGTATATCAGGCCACCTCCACTGATTGGAGGTGCTTGATTATTGTGTTAGTAAGCTTCTGCTTCTCTGGCTGTTAGTCAGGTCCACCTCATGCTCTTCTCCAGTGGAACCCGTTCCAGCTCTCCTAGCCCTGGGTTCTGGTGCCTCAGATCCTTCTCAGCCTTACCGTAGTATAGGCTAACCCTATGAGCCGCCCCCTTGGTACTAGCAGCTGTGGTATTTAGACCCCTTGGGCTTGCCCTCACAATCCCTGTATAGGGGTTGGATAAACTAGGACCAGCTCACCAGGGGGAGTTCGATGCCACGACCCAGTGGGTCCACTCCAGGGCACCTTCCCCCGAAAGCATGACAATAGGTAGGAACCTCAATATAATACACCACACCAACAAAAAGTCACCCCTAACTGGCCTGACCCTAGACATAGAAAAAGCCTTCGACTCAGTAGCCTGCCCATACCTGTTCCACGTCCTGAGCAGATTGGGGCTATCCCAACAACTGATAAACTTCCTCCCTTAAGATCCTCTACAACAACCCAATCGCATACCTAAAACTCCCATCTACCTCTCTGGAACCAATACACATTAAAAGAGGCACGAGACAAGGGTGCCCCCTATTACCCGCTCTATTTGCCATGATCATGGAACCCCTAGCCCAAAAGATACGATCCCACACAGATATTACAGGCCTGAAAATAGGGAAACACACCTACAAAGTTAGCCTCTTCACGGACGACCTATTACTGACCCTAACAAACCCCCATATATCGCTCCCAAACCTGATAGCCACCCTTAAACAATTCGAGGAGATCTCAGGACTGAAAGTCAACGTTGGCAAATCGGAAATAATGTTTATTAACACCCCAGACAAGGACCGAAACCTTTTCCTGTCCAACTTTAAATTAACATACAAAGAGCATTACATTCCTTATCTTGGAGTCAACCTTACATCACATAAAAACACCCTATCCAAATATAACTACAGCCCCATTCTGCAAAATTAGAACAGAATCTCAACAAATGGTCAACACCAACCCTCTCCTTCTTAGGGAGAGTACATACGATAAGGATGGTCACGCTACCCCAATTTTTATACCTCTTCCGCTCATTACCAATACCAATACCAAGGTCCATATTCAAAACTGTCCACTCCCAAATTAACCGATTCATATGGAACAACAAGAGACCACGTTTATCCATGCAGACCCTACATAAACACAAAACAAAAGGGGGGTATCACTGACGAACTTCGTACATTACTATAGAGCAGCACAAATGGCCCAAATGGCAACAATACATGCAGAGCAGAATACCCCCCTATGGACCCACATAGAGAACTCACAACTAGCCCCATACACCCTGAGGTGTCTCCTGTGGGCTACGGGAACACTACCGAAAAACTTGAATATGCACTCGCCATACACCCACCGCACCCTATAACTATGGAGATCTATAAGATTTCAATACTCCCGCCAATATCACCCATCACCACTATTGGAACTATCCAATGTTTCAACCTGGGGTATCCTCCAAAAACCAGACATGGTAGGAACAAAACAATATACGCAGACGGCAACAACTTCTTAACCACTCAACACTTATGCCCAGGTGCACACCTAATACGAGATATAAAATTCCGCCCACAGAAACCTTCAGACTGGAGCAAATATATCACTTTACACATACCCTATTCAAAAATATAGCACACCCAAAAGTGACAGAATTTGAACTAAAATGTATGTACGACCCCCTGAGCAAAGGATTAATATCACAAATATACACAACGCTCAACCACCCTAGGGATAATCGTAAGCTAAATGTTATGGGACAATGGGAACTAGACCTGGGAATCACACTCACACCAGAAAGATGGTACAGATGTTAGAAAAACATCATGAAGGGAAGCCATTAGATATCACTAAAGGCCCCGTTACACGGCACAACATCGTTAACGATATCGCTTAAATGTCATGGGTTTGGAGTCGTTCAAGCGACATCGTTACCACCTCGTTGCGTGTGACTCAACTGCAATGTTGTAACGATAAATCGTTGGTTTGGGGATCGCAGGTTTGAGAGCATGTTCTCAAATCAGACGATCCACGATCAGCCAACCTGCTATATCGTTGTGTGTGACACCACGATAATGATGTCGTTTACGACTTCTCCCATTCACAGCAATGAGCAGATATCATTCGCTGGGTTGTGCGAACGATACCTGCTCACTACATCGTTGGTGAGTCGTCCATGATATCTAGACATGTGACATCTCACCAACGATGTCAAAACAATGTCGGAAACGACCGCATGCCCATGAGATCATTGCGGACATCATTTAAACGTCGTGCCGTGTAACAGTACCTTTACAGAAACGTCCTTTAAGCTTTTCCAAAGGACGCACTGTGTCCCCAGCATCATGCACAACATATACAGCGACAAACCTGACAGATGTTTTAGAGGCTGTGATACAGTAGGGGACACAGTTCACACATGGTGGACATGCCCCGTCGTAAAATCCCTTTGGTAGGATGTCATAAACCTACATTCACGCCATCTGTATTACTGTTTGGAGACAAACCGCCTACTGTGAGTAACAAAACATATTGGCTACTCACATAACCATGGCCATCAGAAACCATATAGCCAAACAATGGAACACAAACACATTATCGCTAGCACAGGTAAAACGCAGAATCCACTCCATAATGCTCTTTGAGAAAATAGAGGCAACTAGGAATGACTCCATGGATCTCTTCCAGGCTATATGGGACCCCTGGATAGCCAAAAATGAAGACCGAGACCTATTAAGAGTAATGTCGCTATCAATCTAAAAAACACTATAGCACTAACCCCTGTAGGAAAACGAAACACTCTGATAACCAGGCCAACGAGAAAATACACCGTAAATGCCCACATACGTCCCATAGAGTTGCCCCTCCCCTCCCTTCAACACGAACCCTTGTCAAACTACTACGAACATACCTCCACCTCGCTACTCAAGATACATCTTACATCAATACCAAATTGTAAACTATGTAAAAATGCCCTGCTACATGAACCTGAACCCCCCTGCGAGGGGACTGTTTTTACACTGTATTGATTAACAATTGTTTAAGTCCGTTTACCTTTCCTTCTTTCCCCCTTTTCTCACAATAAAGTTTTGTCGAAACAAAGAGGGGGGAGGGGGGAAAAGGAAGGGGAATGAGGTATAAAGGAGATCGAAAAAAAAGAAAAAATAGAATAAAGAAAGGGGAAAAAAGGCCCTAAGGGCTCCCCTGACAACCCCCCACCCCTCCCTATCTCCGAAAACCCTGTTGTATTTTTTTTAACCTGAATTCTTCTGCCTTCCTTTTCTACTAATGTACAAAATTAACATAGTAATTGATTATTTGACCTATACTTATGAGAACACCCTGCGAGAGGAAAATCATAGTTCCTTAAATGCTTTTCTTTCACTTGTACAATTTATTCTCAATAAAATCGTTGAATCTAAAATGTGTACCCCTTCACTACCAATTACATATATCCACATCATAAGCCTTGTTCCACACACTGAGCCTGCATCTTTCCTGACACTTGATAGCTGTCTCTAAAAACCACGAGTGGAACTGAGCTCTAACCTAGGCTGTTAACCAATTAAATGCCTCTGTCAATCACTGACAGAGGCATTTAACATGTGCAGACAGAAAACACATCATTGATCCCGCCCATCGATGCACCCGTCACGTGATCGTGCCGATGGGTTGTCATCACCACAGGGGGTCAGCTGGTGACCCCTCTGTTTATCATTATGATCCTCCTGTAAATGCCTGCTGGGAGCAGCCATTCATAGGAAATCGCGATTTTTGCTATACAGAGCAGTACTGATGCCCTACTCTGTATAGCACAAGCAATCAGGTTAAGTGGACTCTTAAAACCAATAAAAAGGAAAAAAAGTTTAAAAAAATATTACAATAAAAAAACACAAGTTCAAATCACCAACCTTTTGACTCATTAAAAATAAAACAATTAGAAAAAAAATTAAAAGTACACATATTTAGTATTGCGGCTTTCAGAAATGTTTAATCTATCAAAATATGAAAAAAATCTGATAAGTTAACAGAGTAATGTGAAAAAAATCAAACCGCCAGAATAATGTTTTTTTAGTTGCCGCAACATTGCAATAAAACACAATAAAAGGCAATCATAGCATTGTGTCTACCCCAAAATGGTGCCAGTAAACATCTCAGCTCAGGGTGCAAAAATAAGCCCCTATACAGCCTTAGATCCCAAAAAATGAAAATGCTACAGGTGTCAGAAAATAGCAAAACCAAAAAATATTTTGACAAATTTCTGAATCTTTTTCAACACTTAAAAAAACTACACGTTTGGTATATACACATGTGGTCAAAATTGTTTGTACCCCTTGGTTAAAGTAAAACCCACAATGGTCACAGAAATAACTTGAATCTGACTAAAGTAATAATAAATAAAAAATCTATGAAAATGAACACTTGAACATTGCATTTCAACTCTGCTTCCACAGAATTTTTTTTAAATATTAAACTGATGAAATAGGGGTACCATCATTTCTGTCCAGACCTGAAAATATTGTGAAAAAAGGGACATGTTAAATAAAGGTGTGTCCACTAATTAGCATCACAGGTGTCTACAATCTTGTAATCAGTCAACGGGCCTGTATATAGGGCTACAGATAAGCAATGTGATGTTTGGTGACATGGTGTGTACCACAATCAACATGGACCAGAGGAAGCGAAGGAAAGAGTTGTCTCAGGAGATTAGAAAGAAAATAGACAAGCATGTTAAAGGTAAATGTTATAAGACAATCTCCAAGCAGCTTGATGTTCCTTTGACTGTAGTTGCACATATTATTCAGAAATTTAAGATCCATGGGACTGTAGTCAACCTCCCTGGATGATGACAAATTAAAGAGATGGATTATACGAATGGTAATAAAAGAGCCCAGAAAACTTCTAAAGAGAATAAAGGTGAACTTCAAGCTCAAGGAACATCAGTGTCAGATCGCACCATCGATCGTTGTTATATACATATAACTTGAGTTTTGAGAAAGGCAGAGTAATGTGCTGAATGAAACATTGCCATGGATCACTAAACATCCACCCATTTTCACATTGATTTGGAGTGTTGCCTGTTTTTTTTTTCTTTTAGATATTATCAAGATTTGGACAAAGCCTGTTCAGGTTGTGCACCCGTATATATTATTTGGTAGTGCTACCTATTTTTTTCATATATATATATACAGGGGTTGGATAAAATAATGGAAACACCTAACATTTGGCATCATAGTCTTCTCGAACATGTTATAAACATGCAAACCGTGACATATGTTAATGTTTTGTAGTTGATTATTTGTGTTAAGTGATAAGTGTATGTAAATTAACTGTTTGTTTTGCCGAATTGTAAGAATATTGATGAGAACCTGATACCAATGACAGACCTTTCGGATTTTCAAAAAGGCCAAATTGTTGGTGCTCGTATGGCAGACGCTAGTGTAATAGAAAGTGCCCGAATGCTTGGCGTGTCAAGAGGTACTGTCTGTTTTAATGACTGCGTTTGAAAGAGAAGGAAAACATCCGCAGCAAAGCACAGGTCCGGCCGATAGTCGAAGTTGACTGAGAGAGACCGTCGGACTCTAAAGCGAATTGTGAGAGAGGATCGCAAGACCACGGCTCCAAAAATCACTGCTGAGCTCAATGAACACCTACAGAACCAAGTTTCCACGAAAACTGTTCGTCGGGAGCTGCACAAATCTGGATTCCACGGAAGAGCTACAATTAGAAAGCCGCTGCTCTCAATGACAAATGTTTCTAAGCGTTTAGAGTGGTGTAGAAACCTCCAGAATTGGTCCCTCGAGCAATGGAAACGTGATATTCTCAGACAAATCATTGTTTACCCCATTTTCCAACCTCCGGCCGAGTGTACGTTTGGAGACAGCCGAAAGAAGCATTCCATCCAGACTGCCTTCTCCCAACTGTAAAACATGGCGGAGGTTCTGTAATGATCTGGGGTGCTATTTCGTGGAGATCTGCTGGGCCAATGATATCACCTTGTATGAATCCATACCTCGGAGAATTGAGGCTGTTATCGCCGCAAAAGGTGGACCTACACCATATTGAACTAACTTTTGCTGATTTTTCCAGGTGTTTCCATTATTTTGTCCAACCCCTGTATATATATATATATATATATATATATATATACATACACATGTTGTTTGAGTCAAAGTGGACTTCATGAGAGACGGCCAAAGGGGACACCATTGTTGGATAATAATCATAGTACAGCCAGACTGGAATTTACCAAACTACATGTTGACAAACCACAAAGCTTCTGAGAAAATGCCCTTTTGACAGATGAGACAAAAATGGAACTTTTTTGGCAATGCACATTAGCTCTATGTTCACAGATGGAAAAATGAAGCATATCAAGAAAAGAACACTGTCCCTACTGTGAAACATGGAGGAGGCTCTGTTATGTTCTGGGGCTGCTTTGCTGCATCTGGCATAGGGTGTCTTGAATCTGTGCAGGGTCCAATGAAATTTCAAGACTATCAAGGGATCTAGAGAGAAATGTGCTTCCCATTGTCAGAAAGCTTGGTCTCAGTTGCAGGTCATGGGTCTTTCAACAGGATCATGACCCAAAACACAGCTAAAAACACCCAAGAATGGCTAAAGGCCCAGTTACACACACAGATAATTGTGCAGAGATTGTTCGCAGATTTCTGGTTGCAGTGAAATCATGGACACATTGTTCCATTTGTACACGGCCACAAAATGTAACAATGTGTCCATGATTTCACTGCAACCAGAGATCTGCAAAGAATCTCTGCACAATTATCTGTGTGTGACGGGGCCTTAAGGGTTAAACATTGGACTGTTCTGAAGTGGCCTTCTATGAGCCCTGACCTAAATCCTATTGAGCATCTTTGGAAAGAGCTGAAACATGCTGTCTGGAAAAGGCACCTTCAAACAAGAGACAACTGTAGCGGTTTGCTCTTGAGGAGCGGCCAAAATACCTGTCGAGAAGTGCAGAAGTCCCATTGACAGTTACAGGAATCATGTGATTGCAATGATTGCCTCAAAAGGTTGTGTAACAAAATATTAAGTTAAGAGTACCATCATTTCTGTCCAGGCCAATTTCATGAGTTTAATTTTTCTTAAAATTTTGTGGAAACACGGTTGAAAAGCAATGTCTTACTTTAATTTGTTCATTTTCATAGATTTTTTATTATTACTTCTGTCATATTCAAGTTATTTCTGTGACCATTGTGGGTTTTTATTTTATTAAACGAGGGGTACCAACAATTTTGACCATGTGTGTACATACTCGTACTGACCTAGGGAATTCTATTGCAAGCTCAGTTTTACCATATAATGAACATGATAAATTAAAAACCCATAAAACCATTGTGGAATTGCACTTTTTTTTGCAATTTCACTGCACTTTGATTTTTTTTCCTGTTGTTCAGTACACTGGGTGATAGAATGAATGGTGTCATTCAAAAATACAACTCGTCCCACAAAAAACAAGCCCTCATATATCTACAGTATATTTACAGGAACATAAAAAAGTTATGGCTCTTGAAAGAAGGGAAAGAAAAAACATAAATGAAAACAGAAAATTGCCTAGGGGTGAAGGGGTTAAAGAAAAAACTATCAAACATATAACTCTTTGCCAATTTTGGTACCACTAGTGAACTGGGGAACGACATGTAAAGGAACTTTAAAACTACTGGTTGGGAAATAACGAATGACTGAATTATTAATAATGAACCAGTATTAAAAATAACAATAAAGGCTAATAATGACTCATTGTGCTTTATGATGTTTCACAAGCCCTCAGCCAATACTGCGTGATGCTTTAAAGGGAACCCGTCAGGTCATTTATGCTACCAGCCTTTCACTAACAGCTTCCTACTACATCCCTAACCATCCCTGTCTAAGGTAAATGTGCATTATAATGGTTGTACAAACGCTGTTTATAACTTATATTTTCCCCAGATTGTCTAGACCTGTGGGCGACGTGTGGACATTCTTTAAGTGTTCATGTCTCTCCTCACTCCATTGTTATCATGCCTGGTGGGCATGATAATGTAATTCAGAGGCGCAGTCCCATCATTTAAAGTCTGTGGGCGGCTCCTTCCAGGTATGACGCCGCTGAGCGTCATTTCCAATCTGGTGCATTTTGGGGGATTATCGGGTGCAGAATGCGCACTGGCATGCTCCAGAGTCGGTTAGTATACCCAATAATGCCCCACACTATGCAGGACCAGAAATGATATGCAACTGCGTCATACCAGGAAGAAGCCACCCACAGATTTCAAACTCCTGAACCGTGCTTCTGACATTATCACACCCACCGGGGCGCGATACCACGGGGCAAGGAGAGACATTGACTCTTAAAGCACATCCACACATTACCCAAAGGTCTACACAATGGAGGGAAAATATAAGTTATAAACAGCGTTTTAACAACCATTATACTTCATATTAAACTTCACATTTACTATATTTTTCGGACCATAAGACGCACTTTTCACCCCCAGATTGTGGGGGAAAGTGGGGGGGTATGTCTTATGGTCCAAATATATGGGGGCTGTGGTGCTGCGTGGGCTGTGCTGTGCTGTACTGGAAGGGGAGCCGCTCTGGAATGGCTGGAGCAGGATACAAAAGTAGCCTATGATCATGTGTCCCTGCTCATTAGTCTACTGTAATATTCACTGCATCCCGCTGTCCATCACCTCTCTGTGCTGAAGCTGACACTGAGAGGTGAGCAGGAAATAGTGTATATTACAGTACACTAAGTCCATCTTGGGATATTGCAGCTCCCAAACACTGCATATGGCCCCCAATCATAGATAAAGCCCCCCCTGCTGCTGCACACACTAAAATAATAAACGGTGTACATCCTTGTCCGCCGTCCCCTCCATCTCATCACCCGCATCAACCTCCTCCTGTCTGTTTGGCGCTCCTGCAGACTGTTCGCCACAGTGATACTGCACCTACTGCGTAGGTGTAGTATCACTGTTCCTGGGTGAGAGGGGTCACAAACCCAAAACACAGAATTGCACACAACACCTTCCCAATTCCAGGATAGGGGATTCAGGCCGACCCTAAAAAGAGGGAGAGCCCCATCTTCTGGTCAGGAGGAGGGGTTAGCAGTACGTTAGAAAAGGAGTCAGAGTAGGAGGAGAGAAAACACTCTGGAGAGAGGGAGAATGTCAAGGAGGGCATCCGGAGCAGACGCAGGACTGAGAGCCACCTAGGGGACACGGGAGGTGGGGATCCATCCGTGTGCCTCGAATATGGCCAGACTCGAGTTGGGTAGAGGGTTGGGTTGCCTTAGGGGAACAGCCCCGATTTGGTAGGAGTGCTGCAGATCTCAGCTAGGAAGACTGGAGGCCATCGTTTCTGCAAGAGCGGTGGCTACCAACCGTGGATAATCGCCAGGACAGTGGATAGTACTAGAGAAAGGGCACGTGCTGCTGCAGTCACCCAATAAGGCCCGCAGCCACCTGCTTGGGAGCCTGTCAACGAAGGCACTGGGAAGAACGGATAGTATACAGTGCAGGGAAGAGCAACCAGGAAAGGCTATGAATGGTGTTTTGGCAGCGTGATCCTAATCATCTGGGAACTTACCTGGCTGCACTTTGGAGGAGCACAGCACCCGGCTGGGTGACTTGACTGATCATCAAGTAAAGGTATCGAACTGCATAAACTATGTCTGCCTCCTTCTTCCTTGCCCTGCGGCCTTCCTCTCCATCATCACTATTATCGACTGTTCACACCATCCCTGGAGTCCTGCTCCACCTATGGGGAGCTATACCATCTGGCTGCACTACCATCTGCCCCAGTGGTCATATCCTGCAGCGTCGGCCATCTCTGTCCAAGTACTACAGGTGGCGTCACAAACTTTTCCTTGTAAATAATCTCCTTTTACTGCATGCTAAAGGCCACGGAGCTGGCTCACAGCCACCATGACCTCCCACCGAAACAACCGGTCCAGTTACCAAGTACCCCCCAGCCCTGGTGAGTGTCGCATGTGCGTGATGGCATCCTGTCATGTGACTCGGCAGAGCACAGTGATGTCATCACTGCATGTCCCAGTCACAATAGTTAATTATAACCACATTGTTTACTTAATTTTCTTTTTTTCCTTATTTTCTTCCTCTAAACTCAGGGTGCGTCTTATAGTCCAGTGTATCTTATAGTCCGAAAAATACGGTAGGTGAGACAGGGATGCTTAGGGATGTAGTGTAGGAAGTGGCAGGGACAGGTAGTGATGGCTTCGGGGGTAAAAGTCACCTGACAGGTTCGTTCCGTTTAATAAAAGTTTGCATCCATAGTATATATCATTCTATGATTAGGTCTCATCGAATGATCAATCTTAGGCCCCTTTCACATCAGCGTTTTGCGCTGATCGCGGCAGTTGCGGTGAAAAGAACGCAACTGCCGCGATTACCGCATAACGGCCGCACTTGTGGTTCACCTGCGGCAAGCCCCATACAATGTCTATGGGGCTTGCGGTAAGTGTGCGGCAGGTGCGGTTTCGGCACTTACGGCAGATGCGGCTGCGAGAAAACCGCGGCTGACCGCAGTTTTATCGCGGCTTCATCTGCTGCAAGTGCCGAAACCGCAACTACACCGCACTTGCCGCACCTGGTGTGTTTTTTATGCATTTTTGCATGGTTTTTGGTGCATTTTTGTCACTTTTTGTCAAAAAAGTGCATGCGTATCCTCCCCCCCAGCAAAGTCTATGAGAATTCAAAAAAGATATGCCAATGATGCTTTTTTTTATCCTTGCAGATTTGCAGCGATTTTTTTTTTCTCAAGACAAAAAAATGAACATGACAATTCTTTTGGCATATGAGAGTGTTTTTCTGCCCTTCCTATCATTGAGAATAGTGAAAAAAAGCAAGACCAAATCTGCACTAAAAATGCATTGCGTATTTGGTGAATATTTCTGGCACAGGGTGCCACTTAGCAGCGTTTTTGCTTCAGAAAATTTCTGCACCCAAAGAGTTGTGTCAGCACATATCCTAAAGGCTCATTTAAAAGGGCCAATTTCTGTCTATAAGCGGGTGCCAATCTGCTATATGTAAATTAATAGGGGATCATTTATATATTCTATAATATAAAAGCCGAATGCCACTTCCGGAGATCAAGAAGGTTACTTCCGTGATGGCCTTCGACCATGCTGCTGACGTCACAGTGCGGGGTAGCCACGCGGAACTTTCTGTGCAGCTACAGGCATCGGCGTTTGAACGTTCCGCTCGCCCAAGTTCCGCCCTTCGCCGTAACCCATCGGCCCCTCACTACTGTCTCATCAAACACACACACACAGCCTCTCACTACAGTCCTCCCAAACACACACATACCATCCCAAGCACATCACACATACACACTCACACACCCACACAAACACACACACACTGTCAGCGTCCACCCTTAGTTCATACATACCACCCGGTCTTCCTCGATCGTCCCGTCCTCTGGGTCATCCAGACGTCTTCCCTCCGATCCCGACCTCTTCTTACTCCGGCCGGGAGCTCCACGTCCTGCTTCCTTCGCCAGCATCTTCCCCGCAAAATGCCTCAACCAAGATGGCGGCCGCAATCATTCTTTAGTTCCCGCCCACAGTCCCCGCCCAGTTCCCGCCCACAATTACGCCCCCTCAGGTCGCGCCCGCCATCTTAGTTGGGGCAAATACAGTTTCAGGCGCGAAATTTGAATTTTTATCTTCACAGCACATTTCTCCTGCTTCCCCTCTGCCCCTCCAGCCTCTTCCCCTCTGCCCCTCCAGCCTCTGCCCCTCCAGCCTCTTCCCCTCTGCCCTTCCAGCCTCTGCCCCTCCTGCCTCCGCTCTCCCTCCAGCCTCTGCCCTCCAGCCTCTGCCCCTCCAGCTTCTCCCCTCCAGCCTCCGCTCTCCCCTCCAGCCTCCGCTCTCCCTCCAGCCTCCGCTCTTCCCTCCCGCCTACCCACTCCCCTCCAGCCCCCGCTCTCCCCTCCAGCCTCCGCTCTGCCCTCCAGCCTCCGCTCTCCCCTCCAGCCTCCGCTCTGTCCTCCAGCCTCCGCTCTGCCCTCCAGCCTCTGCTCTGCCCTCCAGCCTCCGCTCTCCTCTGCCCTCCAGCCTCCCCTGTCCTCTGCCCTCCAGCCTCCGATCTGCCCTCCAGCCTCCGCTCTGCCCTCCAGCCTCTGTTCTGCCCTCCAGCCTCCGCTCTGCCCTGCAGCCTCCGTTCTGCCCTCCAGCCTCCGCTCTGCCCTCCAGCCTCCGCCCTCCAGCCTCCCCTGTCCTCTGCCCTCCAGCCTCCCCTGTCCTCTGCCCTCCAGCCTCCCCTGTCCTCTACCCTACAGCCTCCCCTGTCCTCTACCCTACAGCCTCCCCTGTCCTCTGCCCTCCAGCGTCCGCTCTGCTCTCCAGAGTCCGCTCTGCCCTCCAGCCTCCCCTGTCCTCTGCCCTCCAGCCTCCCCTCTCCTCTGCCCTCCAGCCTCCCCTGTCCTCTGCCCTCCAGCCTCCCCTGTCCTCTGCCCTCCAGCCTCCCCTGTCCTCTGCCCTCCAGCCTCCCCTGTCCTCTGCTCTCCAGCCTCCCTGTCCTCTGCCCCCCAGCCTCCCCTGTCCTCTGCCCTCCAGCCTCCCCTCTCCTCTGCCCTCCAGCCTCCCCTCTCCTCTGCCCTCCAGCCTCCCCTCTCCTCTGCCTCCAGCCTCCCCTCTCCTCTGCCCTCCAGCCTCCCCTCTCCCCTTCCGCATACCCTCTCCCCTCCAGCCTCCGCTCTCCCTCCAGCCTCCGCTCTCCCCTCCAGCCTCCCCTGTCCTCTGCCCTCCAGCCTCCCCTGTCCTCTGCCCTCCAGCCTCCGCTCTCCCCTCCAGCCTCCGCGCTCCCCTCCAGCCTCCGCTCTGCCCTCCAGCCTCCGCTCTGTCTTCCAGCCTCCGCTCTGCCCTCCAGCCTCCGCTCTGCCCTCCAGCCTCCGCTCTCCCCTCCAGCCTCTGCTCTCCCCTGCAGCCTACACTCTCCCCTCCAGCCTACGCTCTCCCCTCCAGCCTACGCTCTGCCCTCCAGCTTCCGCTCTGCCCTCCAGCCTCCGCTCTGCCCTCCCGCCTCCGCTCTGCCCTCCAGCCTCCCCTCTCCTCTGCCCTCCTGCCTCCCTGTCCTCTGCCCTCCAGCCTCCCTGTCCTCTGCCCTCCAGCCTCCGCTCTGCCCTCCTGCCTCCGCTCTGCCCTGCAGCCTCCGCTCTGCCCTCCAGCCTCCGCTCTGCCCTCCAGCCTCTGCCCTCCAGCCTCCCCTCTCCTCTGCCCTCCTGCCTCCCCTGTCCTCTGCCCTCCAGCCTCCCCTGTCCTCTGCCCTCCAGCCTCCCCTGTCCTCTGCCTCTCCAGCGTCCGCTCTGCCCTCCAGAGTCCGCTCTGTCCTCCAGCCTCTCCTCTGCCTCCAGCTTCCCCTCTCCTCTGCCCTCCAGCCTCCCCTCTCCTCTGCCTTGCAGCTTCCCCTGTCCTCTGCCCTGCAGCCTCCCCTGTCCTCTGCCCTCCAGACTCCCCTGTCCTCTGCCCTCCAGCCTCCCCTGTCCTCTGCCCTCCAGCCTCCCCTGTCCTTTGCCCTCCAGCCTCCCCTCTCCTCTGCCCTCCAACCTCCCTTCTGCCCTCCCACCTACCCTCTCCTCTCCAGCCTCCGCTCTCCCCTCCAGCCTCCCCTGTCCTCTGCCCTCCAGCCTCCCCTGTCCTCTGCCCTCCAGCCTCCCTTGTCCTCTGCCCTCCAGCCTCCACTGTCCTCTGCCCTCCAGCCTCCCCTGTCCTCTGCCCTCCAGCGTCCGCTCTGCCCTCCAGAGTCCGCTCTGTCCTCCAGCCTCTCCTCTCCTCTGCCCTCCAGCTTCCCTCTCCTCTGCCCTCCAGCCTCCCCTCTCCTCTGCCCTGCAGCCTCCCCTGTCCTCTGCCCTGCAGCCTCCCCTGTCCTCTGCCCTGCAGCCTCCCCTGTCCTCTGCCCTGCAGCCTCCCCTGTCCTCTGCCCTCCAGCCTCCACTGTCCTCTGCCCTCCAGCCTCCCTGTCCTCTGCCCTCCAGCGTCCGCTCTGCCCTCCAGAGTCCGCTCTGTCCTCCAGCCTCTCCTCTCCTCTGCCCTCCAGCTTCCCCTCTCCTCTGCCCTCCAGCCTCCCCTCTCCTCTGCCCTGCAGCCTCCCCTGTCCTCTGCCCTGCAGCCTCCCCTGTCCTCTGCCCTCCAGACTCCCCTGTCCTCTGCCCTCCAGCCTCCCTGTCCTCTGCCCTCCAGCCTCCCCTCTCCTCTGCCCTCCAACCTCCCCTCTGCCCTCCCGCCTACCCTCTCCTCTCCAGCCTCCGCTCTCCCCTCCAGCCTCCGCTCTGCCCTCCAGCCTCCGCTCTGCCCTCCAGCCTCCGCTCTGCCCTCCAGCCTCCTCTGCCCTCCTGCCTCCCTGTCCTCTGCCCTCCAGCCTCCGCTCTGCCCTGCAGCCTCCGCTCTGCCCTGCAGCCTCCGCTCTGCCCTGCAGCCTCCGCTCTGCCCTCCAGCCTCCCCTGTCCTCTGCCCTCCAGCCTCCCCTGTCCTCTGCCCTCCAGCCTCTCCTGTCCTCTGCCCTCCAGCCTCCCCTGTCCTCCAGCCTCCCCTGTCCTCTGCCCTCCAGCCTCCCCTGTCCTCTGCCCTCCAGCCTCCCCTCTACTCTGCCCTCCAGCCTCCCCTGTCCTCTGCCCTCCAGCCTCCCCTCTCCTCTGCCCTCCAGCCTCCCCTCCCCTCTGTCCTCCAGCCTCCCCTCTCCTCTGCCCTCCAGCCTCCCCTGTCCTCTGCCCTCCAGCCTCCCCTCTCCTCTGCCCTCTTCACCCCTCCAGCTTCCGCTCTCCTCACCCCTCCATATGCAATGTACAGTATGTGTATATATGTGTGTATGTACTCACTTCCATCACTTTGTCCGCACTTCCCTCACTTTGTCCGCACTTCCCTCACTTTGTCCGCACACATACACACACACACACACACTCCGCTATAGTTAGCACCGGCCCTGCATCAGCCGCCTGGATCCTCAGTCGACATGTCGCCACCCCCCAACTACTGGATCCAATATAGCGTCCAAGAAGTGTCGCCAAACTTCCCGGATGCCATATTGGATCCAGTCGTCCGCGGGTGCGACATGTCGACTCAGGATCCAAGTGGCGAGGAAGACGCAGGGTCGGTGCTAACTATAGTGGAGTGTGTGTGTGTGTGTATGTATGTATGTGTGTGCTGACCACTCTGCCCACGCCGCTGCGCTGACCACTCTGCCCACGCCGCTGCGCTGACCACTCTGCCCACGCCGCTGCGCTGACCACTCTGCCCACGCCGCTGCGCTGACCACTCTGCCTACGCCACTGCTGACCAATCTCACCGCACTCACTGCTAACCACTGAGCCACCGCACTCACTGCTAACCACTGAGCCACCGCACTCACTGCTAACCACTGAGCCACCGCACTCACTGCTAACCACTGAACCACCGCACTCACTGCTAACCACTGAGCCACCGCACTCACTGCTAACCACTGAGCCACCGCACTCACTGCTAACCACTGAGCCACCGCTCTCACTGCTAACCACTGAGCCACCTGTATACACACAATTCATTTCACCGCACTCCCCTAACTATTAGTAAATAGACTATACATTGATTCTAGACTACCCGATTCTTTAGAATCGGGCCGCCATCTAGTAACTGTAATATTCATGAGAAAATTCTAACCTTAAAGGGAATCTATCACCAGGTTTTTGCCACCCAATTTGAATGTAATATAATGTAGAAACAGGGATCCTTATTCCATTTGTATGTCACTTACTGGGCTGTCTGTCGTTAGGAATGGGTGTACCACGGTCCGTGCTGCTGTGCCATGAAAGATCACAAGGAATGCAGTGCTTCAAATAAAAAAACGTCCTTTATTCTTCCTTTACTACGCGTTTCGGAGCCACATCCAAGCTCCGTCCTCAGGGATGTCACTTAAGTGTGAATGCGTTTTTTTAACAACACATGCGTTTTTGTTCAGCATCCCAAAAAACACTACATGCAGCGTTTTTGGGTGCTGTAAAAAAATGAATGTTTTTTTTAAAAAACGGATGAGTTTTTTTAACATCGGGCCCTATGGGAAACACGTGCGTTTTTGCATGGCACATATAGGCACCATGCGTTAACGCATGTGTTTTTGCATGTGTTTTTGGTGAAAAAATAACTAAGTCCCAAAAGTTCCAAATAACGTTCAGAACCTCAGGGGACACTATTGGCACCCTTAGAAAAACGGATTGGTATGTGTGAACAAGGCCTAACTGCAGTAGCAGATATGTGGTCTGTTGTACAGAGGGTACGGAAAGTATCTTAGACTGTGAGTTCTCGCAGACAGGGTCTTCTCCCCTCCTGTACCTGTATGACTTGATTGTCCACATATATTGTACTTGTCCTCGTCTGCCCTTTCCATATGTAAAGTGCCATGGAATCTAATGGCGCTAGATAAATAAATAATAATAATATTCAGACCCCACAAATTCCTTCCTTTAGCTTGTTTTCTTGAAATGAGATTGAAAATCTGCCACAGATTCTATCTAACCCCCCAGAAGGGTCATAGAATGGGGCTGTACGCAGCCTCTGAGAGATTTAAATTCCGCTCTCCCGAAGCCATTGTCTGTGGACATGCCCGGCCATCCAACCCTTCTGGACCAGAATACGACAATTTACCACCACAAATCTCACAAACTTTGCCTCTGATGAACCATTATGGGCCATTTTTGGATATCTAGAGCCAGATAAATACACATGCTCTCTGTGGGCCCGTAAACTGCTGCACATGCCGGTGTTAAAGGCATCTTGCAAGTGTGGATCCACAACCAAGCCTCACCATTTAAGATCTTTTTAGACAAACTGTCATTCTTGCTTCAGATGGACTGGGTTGAGGCCTCCTTACACAAGGAGGAAAAGGTGCAGTCTTTCTTTGATACTTGGGAAAACTTCATTTCTCTGCTCCCACAATGCATTCAAAATGAAATTAAAACTTGTTTCCAACCCACAGAGTGGTATCAAGAGCAGCTACTACTGGAGGAAGCACCTACTTAGATATATGTTTGATAGAGCCGCTGCGCAGAGATACTTCTCGGTGTCAGGGGTCTACCCTGGTCAGTTTTCCAATGTAACATGGTCCTAATGATGTTTTGTTGTAAAGTAAGTACCATGTGGTTATCTATGTATACATGAACCTCTCTGTTATATCTGTGGTGTAACTACCAATATGTAGTCAATCTGGGATCTCCTAACTGTAACTCATTGTTGTAATGTATACTTGTCTGCGTTTATATTTAATTAAGGTGTCATTTTTCTATGTAACATTAACTCCTTTTTCACTTATCTTAAATTATTCGGAGTGTTACCTAAACTAGTCCTGTACAAATACATGCCAGCATGGTAAACTATCAGTGACCATGAGATTAAGCATTAAGAGATTATGTGTTTTGCTTTTGATAAATTTCATATTTACACCAATGTATGAAAACTTTTAGTTTCAATAAAAAATGAAAAACAAAAATAAAGGTAAAGAAGGGACCAGGAAAATAGCTGGGAGGAGGACGGACCCAGTCCAGTAGCCCAGTGCTTCAAACATACTAATTCCTTTTAACTAAAGGCTTCCTTTATCATTTTAAAAGGGAGTTTGCAGATCTATCCAAATGTATTCTTCTTTAGTAGTATATACAGTGTGTTCCGAAAGTATTTGGCCCCCTTGAACTTTTCAACCTTTTGCCACATTTCAGGCTTCAAACATAAAGATATAAATTCTAATTTTTTTGTGAAGAATCAACAAGTGGGACACAATCATGAAATGGAATGAAATGTATTGCCTATTTTAAACTTTTTTAACAAATAAAAAACTGAAAAATTGGGCATGCAATATTATTCGGCCCCTTTCCTTTCAGTGCAACAAACTCACTCCAGAAGTTCAGTGAGGATCTCTGAATGATCCAATGTTGTCCTAAATGACTGGTAATGATAAATAGAATCTACCTGTGTGTAATCAAGTCTCCGTATAAATGCACCTGCTCTGTGATAGTCTCAGTGTTCTGTTTCAAGTGCAGAGAGCATGATGAAGACCAAGGAACACACAAGGCAGGTCCAAGATACTGTTGTGGTGAGGTTTAAAGCTGGATTTGGATACAAAAAGATTTCCCAAGTTTTAAACATCTCAAGGAGGCCTGTGCAAGTGATCATATTGAAATGGAAGGAGTATCCGACCACAGCAAATCTACCAGGACCTGGCTGTCCCTCTAAACTTTCATCTCAAACAAGGAGAAGACTGATCAGAGATGCAGCTAAAAGGCCCATGATCACTCTGGATGAACTGCAGAGATCTACAGCTGAGGTGGGAGACTCTGTCCATAGGACAATAATCAGTCGCTCACTGCACAAATCTGGCCTTTATGGAAGAGTGGCAAGAAGAAAGACATGAAATATCCATAAAAATTATCGTTTGAAGTTTGCCACAAGCCACCTGGGAGACACACCAAACATGTAGAATAAGATGCTCTAGTCAGATGAAACCAAAATCGAGCTTTTTGGCCACAATTTCACAATGATATGTTTGGCGTAAAAGCAAGACAGCTCATCACCCTCAAAACACCATCCCCACTGTCAAACATGGTGGTGGCAGCATCATGGTTTGGGCCTGCGTTTCTTCAGCAGGGACAGAGTAGAGGGTTAAAATTGATGTGAAGATGTACGGAGCCAAATACAGGACCATTCTGGGAGAAAACCTGTTGGAGTCTGCATAAGACCTGAGACTGGGACAGAGATTTATCTTCCAACAAGACAATGATCCCAAACATAAAGCAAAATCCACAATGGAATGGTTAAAAAATAAACATATCCAGGTGTTAGAATGGCCAAGTCAAGGTCCAACATCACAAAGCTCTCACTGATCTCAGGGAAACCAGTTGAGAAAAACACTGCGGGCAGCTGGCTAAAGCGCTCAAACAGTGAAATCCATGGTGCATTGCCCCCTGGGAATTTGAATATGCAAATTGAGTCCGTGGAGCCTCATTTAAGAGCCTCAAACCACTGCCATCCTGCCCCATAGGAATACTATGGAGCCAAAATCGGATCCGGGGCTATCAGGTTCACACCGGACAGCCCCGAATCCTTGAAACCGTGGTTTGAAGCGGGCCTATGTGTTGCACTTCAGAGTGTGAATCTCTGCTTTCTCTTTTGAAAGGAAACTCACTAATGTGCTTTAGAACGTGGGTTCCTGCTTTCATCTCTGAATGGAACAAAATCTGAAAAATCACATATCTCCCCATCCCATACTGTTAATTCTGCTTTACATTACTTGTCTCATCTACTGCCCTATTCCTGTTTCCTGTTCTCTATATGAGGGGTATTCATGAAAGATTTTTGATGACCCACTTCCTGTGGACTGAGAGCAACGAATCTTAGCATAATGTTTAGCCCATCTCTACATAGGTGCTTCCTAGGGACACACATTTCTCCCATTTCTTTATACAACTGTAAACACCTCGCTTGTAGAAGTCGACAGATTGCTCCAAAAGCCATGTAGCGACTTTGGAAATCAGAGTCTTATCATCTGGAAAATGCTTACCCCTTAAAAATACCGTAATTGTTGGAAAAAGATGGAAGTCCGATGGTGCGCCATCAGGTGAGTAAGAGGGATGACATTAAATTTCAAAGCCGCAGAAGCATGCTTCCATTTGGGCAGCATGAATTGAGGCATTGTGTTGTAGCATTGTCTTTGGTGAATATGCATTATCTCTTGATTTAGATGGCATCCATTAATATCGTAGTATGCCCCAGTAATCGTGGTACTTTTTGCAATGAAATCTATCAAGACTACTATGTGCAGGTCCCGAAAGATTGTGAGAATAACCTTGCCTGCTGAGGGTTGGGCATGTGCTTCTTTGGAGGCATTGTGTCATGACGCTTCTATTGCATCGCCTGGACTTCAGGCTCCGGATTCATTGATAACAGAGTGGGGTTACCCTGAAATTGGAGTCGTTTCCACTGAAGTCTGACTACATTTGAAATGACAATGCCAGTTCTTGACTACATTATATAATGGGGAATAATCACCATAAACCTCTTTCATCTCATCAAACGTCTCCCTTGGTGTGCAGCTACTCAAGTAAAGGAACTTGATGACTGCTCTATATTCCATTGGGTCCATTATCACAACTCATACCACTTCACCTGTAAAAGAAAGACCATCATCAGTTAAGAGTTGCAAATTGGCAAGTAACCTATAGATACATATCATTACACATGTGCAGTTTCAGCATCCTACAATAAATAGAAGTGGATCGGGGAAAATGTTTATTGAACGCCATACATATATAACTCTTCAGATCTTGTGTTATACCAAGCCTGATGAAGAGACCTGAGTTGTCTCGAAAGCTTACTATTTGTTACCATCTTTTATGTTAGCCATTAAAAGGTACTGCGGTCTCTCTGATTTTGTAAGCTGTTGTTTTTATTCATATCATGCTCTACTACAAACAATGTTTTTCTACCTTTCTTTCTTTTCTACCTTTTTACTGCATTTTAGGTATGGTTTAGTGACCAAAAAAATGACCATTTAATTGTTTATTTTTTTTTTCATTATTTTTCCTCTTTCATGGTTTGAAAAATGTTATGATTTTTGTGAAAAACAAAACACTTTAGTATAGAGCAAGGTGAAGATATTTAAGTCCAAAGTTTTGTTCTAATGAAGAACTCTGAAAACGTGAAACAATGTGAATTTATAAGAAAGTGATATATGTGACTTTCAGGCTTGTCAACATTTGTAAGTCACTGCACTTGGGTAAGAAGCCTAGCACATATGCTGACTGTAAGCTTTTACATATACTTGCCAAAGGCTACTTTGATCAGCCCTCTTTCTCATACCAACAAAAAGTACAGATGATGTGTCTCCTAGTCTAGTAGACCCATGCTTCTATCATCTGTATTTGCTGCTTGGGAAATAGTCTAATAAACACGATTTTCACAATTGTTCTTGAAATCCTGCAGCTTTCTGATTTACAGAGTTCTCACTAATCGTGCCTAATTTCCAGACAGCCTAAACTGGGAGCAGACAGACTCAACATGCAGCAAATTCATCTCAGTCTTCGAGATAACTCTTGATCAAACATTCATTTGGCAGGCATTTCTTCCAAATCCCTCATGCACACGAGTGCTCGGCATAGCCAGTGTTGGTGTTTTCAGCAGGGTGAAAGGAGAACACTCCTACCAGATTTATATGGTAGCAGCTTATCTCCTCTGAAAACAAAAAGATCAGTTGTGAACATTCAAATGACTCTATACTTCTAGGCTTGGGGCCTCCCTACATATCAGATGGTTGGCCTGACCCACAAAAATTTGGGGGTTAACATGACTTTCTTTTATGTGTATGGGCCTGATTTAACACAATCTATTGGTGATTTAACTTTACACCACATTTTGTACCAAAAATACTGGATGATATCATCAATAAATTTGGCATAACTTACAAATACACTTGTTTCATACTAACTGCCATAATGAGAAGAGGCACTGAGGGCCGCGTGGGGGAGAGTGAGCAGTGGAGGTGAGTGGTGAGGTAAGCATTATGGTGCCGTCACACCTGCCGACGTCGCTAGCGACATCGCCGAAAAAGTGACGTATCAGCGATGTCGCTAGCGATGTCGTGCTGTGTAAACGAGCGGCGCGACCGCATTTTATCGCTGGTCACAGGTTTACAGGTTTACGGGAAGAACCGTAAACCTGTCAACCTGCGACCTGCGATAAGGCTGGATGGCGCCGTGTGACATCGCCAGAGCGATGTCGGCGGCAATCCAGCCTATACCGCAGCGTTGCTGCGGATCGCTCGCTGGGCTGAGCCCAGCAAGCGATGTCACCGCTCGCATCGCTGCGGTGTCGCCGGCCGCAGCGATGCTGTGTGACAGCTGGCCAGCGATGTCGGAACCGAGCGGGCACCCGCGCATCGCTTCCGACATCGCTGGCCACATCGTGCTGTGTGACGGCACCATAAGTCTTTGGTGGGATGTTCTACATGTTACATTTATTATAATTATGCCATGTGGTCTCTCCAGACCACACACAGGACAGAACATTCAATTTGTGGATAATAAATTCACTGCTAATCGAATTTCCTAGTAAAATTTGCACAATTTGGTGAATTCAGACCCACTCATCTCTGAACCTGTATCCTTTGACCTATATGGCAGATGGAAAAAAACAAAAAAAAATGACTGATGAGAACCGTGGCAATAAAATCTAATCACATTTTAGCTGGTAAAAAGTCCCTTTTAAGTATCGCCTCCAGGTGAGAGCATTTTCACACTTCTAAGTAACTTTAGCTCTGACTTCCTTGTTAATAATCTGGTATTTATGTGGAAATTCCCAAGTGTTATTCTGTTGTTAGTGTCATTGTAGACTGGAGCCTAAATACAGTAGTTTCCTGCCAAGTTTTGGTAAACTATGGTAATGTATTGTGTTATAGGCCATGGCAACAAGCTGAGAGAATAAGGGAACCTAGAGTGAGAATAAGTCTTTATTAGTGACTTTCGGCTAGGGTTTCCCACTCAGTACCATTGACAAAGTCATTGTAAGTTCACAGTCATACACCAAATAATGCAATATATATCTAAGCTACCTGACAAGCAAGAATTCCTGTTACAGGGAACAATAAAGTTTCAGAATTGAAGACTATTTAGCATGGGTATTACCACCTTACTGAATCTTAATAGGGGTTGTCTGTTACTGGGTTGTCTCATAGTTAGAGCAAAAGTGCATATTCTTGTCTCCTTATGACCTTCAATATTTTTACATTACATATCAGATAATTTAATTAATTTAATTATTAGTTCATGTGATAATATGACCCATATTTTCCACTGGATACAAATGTAATATAACAGTATGCTTCATAGAACGAAGAAGATCCGACATCCAAGCTTCATAAAACATAGTATTTTTATAGGATGCTGGATGTTCTTTATTTCTATAGATCAAGTTGTTCTATTGACAGGCATTATCTGTTCCAAACACGACTTCTTATGGAGAGGTAAGCTGACTATTTGACTTTTTATAATTTATTACAACAGTCCACTCAAAATTGGAGTAAGTCATTGTTTCCAATTTGGTTTTTGTTAAATGTACGGTAATTATTAATGTTTGGTTCATTCTGAGAAATAATAGAGACTACTAATGCCTTTTGAATGCTATAAAATAAACAGAGATACTATTACCGTCACTGTCTATTTTCCCTATACAGTAGTTCAGTCCTGGTTTCTATAAGTGTATAGAAGGAAAGATGCAAAAAGAGCTTACACAGTGGCATCACATTCTAGACTTATACACCGAATGTGTAGACTGACTCCCTAAATGCCAGGGGTTTCTTCCACAATGTCCTCTAGTCATGTCTTAAAGAGGAATTTACAAGATTTAAAAAAAAAATTGTGCCTGAGCTTTAACAGGCAGGTGCCTGTTGTACCCGACGCCATTCACTGCTGACACAGAGGGGTCTTAGGCCGCTCCTGTTGGTGACTTTGCAGATTCTGTTGACGTCAGATCGACAGAGAGATATCTTGTTTGCTCTGTTGATGGATATCATAACCAATATGATTATTGACAGGTGGCTCTCCAAATCAGGCAACGGGGAGCCACCTGTCAATCGGCATGAGGTGGGCTGTCCCACCCTTTTCACAGTTCAGTGCAGAAATGAAGCCACTGCTTTCTTGACACAGCCATATTATCACCCGCAGGAGCTGTCTGTGACGGCTCTGTGGCAGCGTTGAGCAGGACTGAGCACAGCAAGCAGGTAGGTAGCAACTATCTGCCTGTTAGTGCTTGGGCACATTTTTTAAAAATAAAAATCCCAGATATACTCTTTATGGATGAAAATATACAGTTGTGGTCAATAATTATTGCCTCTAGAAATTGTATGAATCAATTTGATCACCGGTGTGATCCGTTCCGGGGCTGTCAGGCATGAACCTGACAGCCCCGGACCGGATCAGCACACAGAACCAGAGGGCCAAATGTGCCCTCCGGTCCTGTGTGCAGCCGGATGGCTGTAATTGCAGCCGAAGCTGCTGATTTTTCAAGACCGCGGCTAGCATGGAGCTAGCCGCGGTCCTGAAACAACAGCGACGTGCAGCCGCCGGTATCCGGTTCCCGGATTCACCTGGATCGGGGCAATCTGGCCCCATAGGCTCCAATGTTAGGGAGAACCGGATTGCCCTGGATCCGGGACAATCTGGGCGTAGTCGGGATCCGGCTATTTGGGGAGATTTTTCAAGCATCATTTTTGTGTCTGGGGAGAATAATCCAAATTCTCCCGGATTCATAAGGAGAGATGAAACTGGATGGTAGAGAGCTGCCATCCAGATCCATAGATTACAATGGGGTCAAAAACCAGTCCGGGGCTGTCTGGTTTACACCGGACAGCCCCGGACCAGATCACACCGTGGTGTGAAGCCAGCCGTACTTTATTTAATACAGCAGAGTATTTTTTACGTTTGTTTCACTATTTTTCTGTGTTTCAATTTCTAGGTAGTGTGAACACTGTCCTACAGACTTGTTCACTGTGTGCTTGGCTCACTATATTGTTTTTCTCATTTGTTTCTTGAGTCTGCAAGAAAGGGAGCCTCCTGCCACTCCCTGTGAGCCTAACACATAAAAAGCTGTCTTCTGCAGCGTGTCCATGTCGGACATGTTCCTGTCTGAATCCTGTCTTGTAGGTACTATACATTTGATCAGGTTTTTAACCCCTTCACGACTTATGACGTCGTGGGACGTCATAGAAGTCGATGCGTTCCCGACCTGTGACGTCCCACGACGTCATGGTGGGATCTCGTTCCAGCGGCTCCGGTAACCGGGTTCACTGAAAGGTAACCGAAGCTGCTGGAACGTGAGGACCTCTACTTCATCCCAGGGGGGGTGGCTTAGCCCCTACGTGGTTTTGATCACTCTGATTGGCTGTTGAAACTGACACAGTCAAGTCAGAGTGATCGTAATAGTTCACCAATAAAAATTGGTGAACTATTACACTCCAGCCATGGCCAGTGCTGCAAAGCACCGACCATTGGCTGGAGGAAGGTGACCTGTGTGTCACCCCCTCCAGATCTGATTGGTGGTAGCGTCCATGTGACGCAATCCCTCCAATCAGAGGTGGAGGGGTGTTGTGACCTGTCCTTGCCCTCCCCCTTCAGCCTCATGCCGTCCGTGGAGACTGAAGAGGGAGGACCCTTGCCGCCGCTGCCGCCTGACCTGCTGCCACTGACTGCCCCCACTGCTTCCGATTGCCCCCGCTGCTGCCGCCAACTGCCGTCTGCCTGGTAATTTGCTAACACCGGAGCCTTGTGCTCCGGTGCCCTGTGCGCCGCTCCGGTGCCCTGTGCGCAGCTCCCCCTCCGGTCACTTTACTGCGCAGCCCTCTGCTCCACTTCAGTGCACTCTGATCTGCTCCCCCTCCAGTGCCCTGTGCTGCCACAGCCCAGTGATTGCCCCCCACTCACCCCCAGCCCAGTGATCACCCCCCCCACTCACCCCCAGCCCAGTGATTGCCACCCCACTCACCCCCAGCCCAGTGATTGCCCCCCCACTCACCCCCAGCCCAGTGATTGCCCCCCCACGCACCCTCCACCCTGTGATTGCCCCCCCACTCACCCTTCGCCCTGTGATTGCCCGTGATCATCCCCCTCCGCCCCGTGATCGCCCGTAATCGCCCCCTCCGCCCCCGTGATCGCCCCTGCTGCCCCGTGATCACCACCCCTGCTCTGTGACATGCTGCCACCCCCTTCTTCCGTCCAGCTCCTGACAGCCCCCTCCTTACCCCCCTGCTCCTGACAGCCTCCTCCTTACCCCCCTGCTCCTGACAGCCCCCTCCTTACCCCCCTGCTCCTGACAGCCCCCTCCTTTTTCCCCCTGCTCCGGACAGCCCCTTCCTGAATTAAAAAGTTGCACCAATCACTCGCACATACACACACAAAAAGTAGAAGAAAGTTTAGCTTTTTTTTTTACACACACGCACACACACCACACGCAAAATGTCCCGCTCATCCCAGTCTAGGGCGTACTCAGCTGAGGAGGCATATGCCATTATTGCCTCCGAAGCTGATAGTGAGGGAGAGGACCCCACGTTCCTCTATTCCTCCCATTCTTCATCCTCCAGTGACACCGACTCGCCACCACCACGAAGACGGCGGAGGACAAGAAGTCGTCCGGAAGTCGGTGAAGAAGAGCCGGAGGTCGAGGAAGAAGACCCAGAGGCCGAGGAAGAAGAGCCAGAGGCCATGGAGGAAGACCCACAGCCAACTGTGAGTAACGCCCAACCTAGTGCTAGTCACGCCCAACCTAGCACTAGTGCCCCCGTTTGGACCCCCGTCCCTGAAACATTTACTACACGGATTCCTGATTTCCTTCCCCAATCAGGAATCCAGTTTGAGACGGCAAACCTCAGGGAAATAGACTTTTTCAAAGTCTATTTTTCTGAGGCAATTGTCAGTCTCATGGTGGAGCAGACTAACCTCTACGCCCAACAATTCCTGGTCGAAAACCCAAATTCAACGTTTTCTACTTGGAGTCCCATGGACTCGGTAGAAATGTTGAAATATTGGGGACTGGTACTTCACATGGGGATTGTGAAGAAACCAGAAATCCGCCAATACTGGAGTACAGATATTTTATATCAAACTCCAGTATTCGGCATGGTTATGTTTCGCAAACGTTTTGAGGCGATTCATAAGTTTTTACATTTCAGGGACAATGCGGATAGCCTTCCCCGCGATGACCCAAATTCGGCCGGTCATCGAACACTTCAGCAACAAGTTTGCTGAAGTGTACGTTCCCAAAAGGGAAATTTGTGTGGATGAATCCCTCATCCACTTCAAAGGGAGGCTTCAGTTCCGGAAATACCTGCCCAGCAAGAGGGCAAGGTACGGAATCAAACTCTACAAGCTGTGTGGAGTACCTCAGGGTACACTCACAGCTTTAGAGTGTATGAGGGAAAGTATTCCAGGATCCAACCCCCAGAGTGTCCACCTGTTCTGGGGGTGAGTGGGAAAATAGTGTGGGATCTGATCCACCCACTACTTGATAAAGGTTACCATCTATACGTTGATAACTTTTATACAAGTATCACACTATTTCACTCCCTTTCTGCCAGAACTACCGCCGCTTGCGGTACTGTGCGCAGAAACCAGAGGGGTCTCCCTGTGACGCTAGTTGGGCAGCTGCTTCCAAAGGGTGAGAGCAGAGCCCAATGTAGCAGCAACATGGTTGTGGTCAAGTTCAAGGACAAAAGGGATGTTCTTTTCTTGACCACAATCCATGGTCCCGGCACCACGGCCACCACCGTTAGAGGTACCCCCGCACAGGTCTACAAACCGGACTGTGCTTTGGGGTACAATAAATACATGGGGGGAGTTGATCTTTCTGATCAAGTCCTCCAGCCCTACAGTGCCATGTGGAAGGCGAAGGTGTGGTTCAAAAAACTGGCCGTGCATATCGTTCAAATGGCACTGTATAATGCATACGTGCTATCACGATGTGCAGGCCAGACCGCCAACACCTTCCTCCATTTCCAGGAGGCGGTGATAAAAGCCCTGATGTTTGGAGGCGAAGAAGGAGCGGGACCCAGCACCCCTGGAACTCGAGGTTCCCGTATGGTACCAGGGCAACATTTTCCCGGTGAGATCCCAAACACATCCCAAAGAGGGAGATCACAAAAAAGGTGCCGGGTCTGTTATAAAAAGGGGATAAGAAAGGACACGCATTTCCAATGTGAAACCTGTCCTGACAAACCTGGACTGTGCATGAAAGACTCCTTCAAAGTCTATCACACGTCCATGGACTGACATCCTGACATTCCCTATAGAACTCCCACATTCCAGCCTGTCACACTACACCACACACACCAACCTGACGTACACTACACCACACACCAACCTGACATACATTACACCATACACACTAACCTGACGTGTGTCAGGTTGGTGTGTGGTGTGGTGTACATCAGGGTGGTGTGTGTGTTGTGCAGTATAAGTTAGGTTGGGATGTGTGGTGTTTACTACACCAAATGTACACTACACCACACACCAACCTGACATACATTACACCATACACACTAACCTGACGTGTCTCAGGTTGGTGTGTGGTGTGGTGTACATCAGGGTGGTGTGTGTGTGTTGTGTACGTCAGGTTTGTGTGTGTGGTGTTTACTACACCACATGTAGATGTACATTACACCACACACCAACCTGACATACACTACACCACACACCAACCTGACATACATTACACCATACACACTAACCTGACATACATTACACCATACACACTAACCTGACGTGTGTCAGGTTGGTGTGTGGTGTGGTGTACATCAGGGTGGTGTGTGTGTGTTGTGTACGTCAGGTTTGTGTGTTTGGTGTTTACTACACCACATGTAGATGTACATTACACCACACACCAACCTGACATACACTACACCACATACCAACCACCTGACACCATGTCACGTATGGAGAGCCCCTGCGTGCCTAAACATTGGAGCTCCCCTACTAGTGACCCCATTTTGGAAACTAGACCCCCCAAGGAACTTATCCTGATGGGTCATGAGCACTTTGAACCCCCAGATACTCCACAAATTGATCCGTAAAAATGAAAAAGTACTTTTTTTTTCCACAAAAAGTTTCTTTTTTCATTTTTACGGATCAATTTGTGAAGCACCTGGGGGTTCAAGGTGCTCACCACCCATCTAGATAAGTTCCTTGGTGGTCTAGTTTCCAAAATGGGGTCACTTGTGGGGGAGCTCCAATGTTTAGGTACACAGGGGCTCTCCAAACGCGACATGGTGTCCGCTAACAATTTGAATAAAAAATTAGCCCAAATTGTTAGCGGACACCATGTCGCGTTTGGTGAGCCCCTGAATACCTAAACATTGGAGCTCCCCCACAAGTGACCCCATTTTGGAAACTAGACCCCCCCAAGGAACTTATCTAGATGCATAGTGAGCACTTTGAACCCCCAGGTGCTTCACAAATTGATCCGTAAAAATGAAAAAGTACTTTTTTTTTACAAACATTTTCTTTTAGCCTAAATTTTTTCATTTTCACATGGGCAACAGGATAAAATGGATCCTAAAATTTGTTGGGCAATTTCTCCTGAGTATATCGATACCTCATATGTGGTCATAAACCACTGTTTGGGCACACAGCAGGGCTCAGAAGTGAAGGAGCGCCATTTTACTTTTTGAATTGAAAATTAGCTCCAAAAGTCAAATTGCGCTCCTTCCCTGGTGTACTTAGGAGAATTTTCCCAACAAATTTTAGGATCCATTTTATCCTGTTGCCCATGTGAAAATGAAAGAATTGAGGCTAAAAGAACATTTTAGTTGGAAAAATTAAAATGTTCATTTTTTCCTTCCACTTTGCTTTAGTTCCTGTGAAGCACCTGAAGGGTTAATAATCTTCTTGAATGTAGTTTTGAGTAGCTTGAGGGGTGCAGTTTTTGGAATGGTGTCACTTTTGGGTGTGTTCTGTTATGTACACCCCTCAAAGGGACTTCAAATGAGATGTGGTCACTAAAAAATGATTTTGTAAATTTTGCTGGAAAAATGAGAAATTGCTGATGAACTTTGAACCCTTATAACTTCCTAACAAAAATTTTCTTTTTCCAAAATTGTGCTGGTGTAAAGTAGACATGTGGGAAATGTTATTTATTAACTATTTTGAGTCACATAACT
Source organism: Allobates femoralis (assembly GCA_033576535.1). Classification (NCBI taxonomy): domain Eukaryota; kingdom Metazoa; phylum Chordata; class Amphibia; order Anura; family Aromobatidae; genus Allobates; species Allobates femoralis. The sequence goes on along the minus strand of JARQOC010000004.1, from coordinate 425,097,459 downwards.
TTCTGGTTTAGCAGAATAAAAGTTAAAAATTGCAAAATTGCAAAATTTTCTATATTTTTGCAAAATGTTTGATTTTTTCACACATAAACACAAAAATTATCGACCTAAATTTAATACTAGCATGAAGCCCAATAGGTCACGAAAAAACATTCTCAGAATCGCTAGGATCCGTTGAAGCGTTCCCGAGTTATAACCTCATAAAGGGACACTGGTCAGAATTGAAAAAAATGGCCAGGTCAGGAAGGCCAAAATAGGCTGGGTCATGAAGGGGTTAAATACATCAGTTAAGGACTGCTCTGACACGGGTTACCTTGACGCTTTGGTAGAGCAGCTTGTGTTACTTTTTTTGCAAAAAACGTATCAACCAGATTCCCGGCTTTTAAAAAAAATTTTTTTTTTTATCAGCACTTGCTTCGTACTTTATTTAATACAGCAGAGTAGGTGTTACGTTTGTTTCACTATTTTTCTGTGTTTCAATCTTATCAAACCCAGTATAATATTATATGGAGGCACGGATAAACTTGTGAATATAATATTTGCATGTAGTTGATCAGTGGGCCCGGAAAGTCAATGTTACTGGGGGCCCCTCTTATTCCAGTCTGACACTGCAATACTCTATGCCAACAAAACAAAAGTGGCGTCAATAACCAAAGAAATACTAGGGTCCATTTTACTAAAAAAACACAAAACTCTAAACTCTCGTATAATAAATTTGTTAAAATGCCACAAATAATACACCCGTGACTGAATAATACACACCTAATAGAAAAGATATAAGGCCGGTTTCACATTGTGATTTTGGGATCCGTGTTTTTGCAGGATCCCCCGGACAGCCACGGATCCACACGGATCCCTGCAATCGGGTGGCAAATAGCCATCTGATCCGATTCTATCCAGGATCCGTGTGGATCCTGTGGTCCCCCGTCTCTCCCTGCTCCTGCCTCCTCCATCTTCTTCCTTCCGCTATTCTATTGTGTCCCCCCACTCCTCTATCCTGATCTAATCCCTATCCTGTCCACTGTTCTCTTCCCTGTGTGTTTAAAAAAAGAAAAACTCCTCCCGGAGGTTAAATCACCTTGTCACCGGCTCCCAGGATGCGACACCATCGGGCAGAAGGACCTGTGGTGATGTCAGAGAGCCGATCACATGACACATCAGCTGACTGGCTCTGTGATATCACCACAGGCCCTTCTGCCCCGATGGAGTTGCATCCTGGGAGCCGGTGACAAGGTGATGTAATCTCCGGGAGGAGTTTTTCTTTTTTTAAACACACAGGGAAGAGAACCGGGGACAGGATAGGGATTAGATCAGGATAGAGGAGCGGGGGGACAGAATAGAGGAGATGGGGGAAGGAAGATGCAGGGAGAGACTGGGAGAGGCAGGGACCACGGAGCCGACATCGGATCTGAGGTGAACTCTGATCCGATGTCCATAGGCTCACATTTTGTGTGCACTCGGATCAGCACTGATCCGATGCTGTCCAATTTGACTCACGGACACAAAATCACAACAGATTATAATTTTGTGCCCGTGATTAAATCGGACAGCATCGGATGGTGCCAAAATCGGATGCCAATAGTTTCACATACGATCTGATCCGATTCCCATAGGGGGACATGGGATCCATTTCGGATCCGAGTGTATCCGTTTTGAAACGGATACAATGAGATGACCGAAAATCGCAATCTGAAAGCAGCCTTTGGAAAAGGTATAACATAGTGTAGGGCTTATTAGGGCCAACCTACGGTGAATTGGGATGCCAATTTATCGTCTTAAGGGCGCCGACCGCCTTGGTTAGGTAGGGCATCAAGCAGGGATTGATCGCCTAACAAGTTTCTACCCAGCTTTTACGTACGTCTTTTCAATTAGTGTGTATTACTCAATCACGGGTGTATTGTTTTTGTCATTATAATACGTTTATTATACGGGTACTTAAGAGTTTTGTGTTTTTTAAAACAAAAGAGGAGCCCTGGAGGACGTCAGATAAGAAGTGGGTTATAGTGCTTGTGTACCGTGGCCACATATACTGACATGAGCCATAGACGGGGTCCTGCAAATCGATTCTTACAAACTGTAATTGGCACCCAGGATTGTTTATAATAAAAAAGCCAACATTTGGTCTCATTAGGCTATTTCAATAACAGCTATACATTCATTCCACACAAAAAAAGTTGACCTGTCATGTACATAGAGTCATTTGAGAAAATAAATAAGAAGAAACATAGAATATGACATGAACAGCATCATAAACACTTGATGGCACAACCTCTGGCAACAATAACAGTCTGCCAACATTATTGTAGCCATCAGTGACCAGCATTCATCTAAGTGCTGATAGTTTCCCCAACTGAAGTTCTCTCTTGAATGTTTTCAGTTTCCTTTTCCCAATTGCAGATTTCAGCTCTCTCCGTAGATTTTCTTTGGGATTGAGATCATGGATCATGGCTTACGAGCCACTGTAAGCCAGTCCATTTTTCTTTTTTCAACCCATTTTGTGTACTTTTGGGTGAGTGCTTAATGTCATTATCTTGTTTTAGGGTCCATTTTGTTTTGTCAAAACTATTGTTCTTACATTGGTGAACACATTTTACTCTAAAATATTCTCATATTCTCCTGATTTTATTGTTCCTGTAACAGATTCTGATCTGGACCAGTGGAAGCACCGAACCCGGCACGAAACAATGGTCCACTCCTTCCCCTCCCTCCCTGCCTCATGTAACTCTTCACTGAAAATAAAAGTTTTACGTGCAAAAGTCATCAACGGGTGAGTGCACCTGTTTTTTCCAATTTTTTGCTCTATGATGTTGTCCCCAGGTTAGCATCCCGTGACTAAATATGCACATTTACAAATAGCCATTTGTTTTGAGTGTGCTGGCAAGCAAACAATAAATGTGTAGGTGTGGTGTCCGGTTTTCCCACTACTTAGTCTCTTTGTATACTATTTTTACAAACCCATGAGTACAGAGCATTTTTTACAACATATGCCCACACCCCCATATAGTACTCAGGCTCCGTGGAGGATCATCCATTGCCCCTCACTGGTCATGAGGGATGGGATGTCAATTCCATAGGGTGGAGCTAGTGCAGATGCTTGCACTGGCTATGTATTGTGCCCTTGGAGCATTACTGGTGTTGCTGGGAGTCAAGACACTGTTGCTCCCAGCAATCATGCTGTTCAGGGGTCCCGTGATGTTGGGTCCCATAGTGTCAGCTGTTGTTTCCTGTGACAAGAAAAAACACAGAGAGCGCACAATGAGAGGTACCTGGTACTCAAGTGGGGTCCTTAGCCGAGGTGTGGGGGGATTTGCCGCTCACCTTGTATGGTTGTGCACCTCTGCACAACCTCGGTTTGTTGCCTGAGAGAGACGCTGCTCCGGGACTGCCCGTCGGCTTCCTTCCTGGTCCAGGTCATGTGGATGGTTTCCAATCACGTGATTGCCGCGTCACTCTGACATCACTGCAGGTCCTTCACTAAAGAATTGATATCGCATGAGTCGGGGGCTCCAGCCACAAACCCCAGGGGGGAATTACACCATAGAATAAATGATTGATAAATCCAACTGAGGAAGACAGCGGACTGCTGTTGAAACGCGTATTGGGGTGTCAAATAAAAAAGGTTTGTCATACAATACAATTGTTTCCCTGTCACATGTGCCTGAGCACTCCGCAATCTGACCACAATCATTTTTTCTATAGCTGTTGCTATCTGACACAGGAGGACGCTGTGTCTGAAAGGTTCCTTCCATTCTACCTGACTCACCCCCTCCTCTGGCTCTGCAGGCTGAGAGTAGAGATTGGGCGATGTCAGATGATCTCTGATAGTAAAGATGGGTAATAAGAAGGAGTTAAACACCGCGCTGCTAGGATTCTTGGAAAAATTTCAGCACAAATCATATTTCGAAAACATGTGATTCCTTTATTACGTGTTTCGGAGCTATTTTCTCCTTCAGATAAAATCACTGATGTACATCAAATAATTGCAAATTGACAGGTATATATAAACAGTAACAATTCTGAGTGATTGGGGCAGCAAACTGTACGTGTGAAAGCTTAAAAATATATGAAAAATTCTTAACAGCATAAAATTCTTTACTACTGTGTATTTCTATATGATGACCAATATAGGAGACACAATAAAATTAAAATGAGAGAATATTTTATATTATATATTGAAAAAGGAAAGATGAAGAAAAAGATATCATTTGTATTAGACCTCTTAAATTTAGTGGTGGAGAACATTTTAGGCTGCTAGTCAGTTATGCATCCATAAACCCCACCTTTTTTCTGAATTCATGTTTTTAATTCTTTCTAGGATTTATCAAGTGGATATGTGGCACCCCAGGAGTCTGATTGCCATAGTGTAATTGCCTCCCTCACAGGGGATTTGTCATGATGTTATGCCTGGAAGCAAGAAGGCGTGCCCAAGTCAGGTAACACCAACATCCAACACTTGTCCTGACTCCAGACCAGAAGGGGGAGCTCTGACCCGGTTTCAGGGGAGCTTCCCTATAAATTCTGGCCTGGAGGAGGGGTTAGGCAGAAAGTCAGAGAACAGGAAATGATCAGACTTCCTGGGGACTGGAGGCGGAGGAACTTGTCCCAGGACAGAGGAGAGCTAGTGAAAGAGAGAAGTCGAGGAGAACCTGGGGAGTGGAGCCGTGACCGGGCTCACCCCAGAGGAAAGCGTTAGGAACCAGACGCCGGAGTCTGTGGTTGTTTGGGTGCTGAAGTCACAGCAGCTAAATCCGAAGGGCAGGGAATTGCAAGTCCCCTGGCCCCACTCAACACACAACGGCAAAGCAGCACACCAGAGCCCAGAGCCGCCACCGAGGAGCGACACCTGGGAAAGACTCGAGCTGCCTGCCATATGGGTAAAGGGCTAGACACACAGAAAGAGAGCCGCAGCACAGGCACAGCATTAGGCAACAAAGTCCAAGCAGGACCACGCAGAAGGAAGGCCTCTACAACCACCTGGCTAGTTGGATCCAGAATTGCTTCCCGGCTTCCTGGATCTCCATTACCATCTGTTACAAGTGCCCCGGTCTGCAACTAAAACCATCAAGTAAAGGTAAAAGAAAGTTTCATCGCTGTGTCCTCCAGTCATTTATTGCGCCCTCTGTCCTGCACCACACCGTATCCTAGTCCCAGCATAGACTGTGTAAACTGCCCTGCGGTCCTCTGCTCTACCCGTGGAGATCAGAACCATCTCAGCTTCATTACCAACGGCCCCAGAGGATCTGATTGCCACGGGTGGCGTCACGTTAAATCCCATAAAATAGTTCCCCTTTTTATTGACACAACCAGGGTGACGGAACTGGGTCACGACCCCGTGACTTCCCCAAAGAACTCCCGACTTGGTCCAGAGTACCCCACAGTCCTGGTGGGCGTGTCAGATGTTGAACTAAAATGTCAGTAATCCGATTCCCATGTTGGCAGCAAAAAACATTTTCACTGCACACATTTTATTTCTACATACTTATAGCTACACACATTAAATCACTTATATATAAACACCTAATAATTCCTCTTTTTTTAGCACAAATATATACAAATTTTAATTTGATTATGATGATTTTGCATTTTCTCATCACATAAATTATGGATTTCCTATATAAATGCTAATTTTTCAAATTATTTCACATTCTTTCAAAATATTTCACAACACACATAATATAATACATACAGATTGTCTGATATTTTTAGAGATTAGCCACCCATTTTTATGGTCCACAATAGTCTCGATAGACATCTTTTTTGCTGCCAACATGGGAACCAGATTGTTGACATTTTAGTTCAGCATACACTTGTGGAGGTATGAGGTCTGCAAATGAAGAAGATTAAATGTATATTAAATAATAAGACATGAAAATATCTAGATAGAATTAAAAACAATAATTCAGAAAAAAATAAAAGTTAAGGATTAGCAGGGCACAACTGACTAACATCCTAACAAGTCTTTCCCCACTAAATTTAAGAGTTCTAGATGATATCTGTTTCTTGTCTTTCCTTTTGCAATACACAATTTTTTTTCTCATTTTATTTTTATAATGTTTATGTGGCGCCCCGCCGGGTAAGCCGCCACCAGGGGTACTGCATTCCCGCAGTTAGGGAGTGTAGTGCCCCTGTTCTCCAGGTTCTGGGATGGTGTGGCTGAGCCCAAAAGACACACAAACAGTACTCAACATGTAGGCCCTGGGATGATGGGAGGACCCTGAGGGAGGACCCTAGGTCACAAAAGGGGAACAGGAAAGTGTTGGAGAGGAGAGTAGGAGGAGTACGTGGTGGAGAAAGCAGCAACAGGAGGGTACAGAGTCGGTGCAGTGCTGGCTCCGGGAGCTTGGAGCATGATCACGCTGGCCCCAGGAGGGAGAGACCAGAAGGGTGGAAGGAGAGAAGAGCAGGGGTGTGGAAGAGACACCGATTCCCCGTATGCCCGAATCCTAGTAGACCGAGGGGCTGGTGGACGACACAGGGATCCGGCCCTGAACACAGTGTGGATACTTCATGCCCGAGCCATAAATCCGTAGGCCCCTGACTTCTAAAGGGGACTGTGGCCAAACACCCGACACATCTTGGGTAAGGTGGCCGAACTAGGGAGCAGTGCCTAAGAGGGGAACCTAATGGCGTCCAGGACACAAGTAAGCACCAATGGCCATCGGTACTAGAGCTCTGTGCTGTGGAGAGCGTTGAGAGCCTGAGGGGCAGAGCAGTGACTTGTTCGCCTCAGAAGAGAACTACCCCTTATAGCGCTGAGAGAGGGAACGTAGGCCGCATGAAACACCAGCTGATACCTCCGAAACGCGTAATAAAGGAATTACTTGCTTTCAAGATATAATTTGAGTTGAAATCTTTCCAAGAATCCTGGCAGTGCAGTATTTACTGACACTCCATGTGAGTGTGGTGCCCCTAAGATCAGGCTGCCACAAATGGTACTACATGTATTTATATGTGTGACATAATGCCTGGAGGTAAGAGGAGGATACTTTGCAGAGACCCCCAAATACACCCAACACGTCTGAACTCAGGCCAGAGAAGTCCTGGGCGGAGGAGACCCACCTTTATGGCAGTCCCCATTGACTGACTAGAGCAGGGGCAGGGAACCATTTTTTCTGCCGAGTGCCATTTGGAAATTTCTACAATCCTTTGGGGGCCGCACAAAATTATCAACTTGAAAATTAGCTGCTATATTTGGTTAAACAATCAACTCAGCCCTACTGTGGTGGCTGGAGCTGCTTCTCTTTGGCGTAGGTGATATTGATCATGCTGCTTCTCAACTGCTTTTCCAGGTTTGTTAGGGCCATAGACATCACAGGAGAGGCTGGGAGCATATACGTCATTAGGTCATTGAGGAGACCAAGGCTGGAGCATAGAGATCACTGGAGCTGGATTTAAAGGACAGTCGGCAAAACGTGTCTGCCAGCCTGAGTACTGCGGTCCCCAGGAATCTGCCCGGGGGCTGCAAAAAAGTAATCGAGGGCCGAATTCGGCCCTGGGGCCTGAGGTTCCCCACCCCTGGGCTAGAGGAAGGAGTTAGGTTAGGGGTGGGTGGCAGAGCTCGAGTTGAGAAGGAGGCAGTTTGTGAGACAGCACGGAGCGTGAAGTGAAGTACTAGGCCAAGGGCATGGCTTGATGAATCTGCTGCCAGTTGCAGTTGGGCAGAAGAGCTTGCAGCAGCAGAGGTACCAGCCCCTCTACTCTGCTTTATTTGGTTTGCCGGTGTTTGTTCCGACTGTGGCCTTTGTGCCCAGCCACACTGCTATTTGCTACCCAGGAATGACTCTACACTGTGAAAGTTTCCCCTTCCAGAACGTGAAGGTGGGTGAAAAGTACCCCAGCCTTTAAGGGTGCACGGTAGCGGGGAGGCTAGCACAAAGTGTGACTGGCACACTGCTCTTGCTGACCTGCAATCTGGTAATTTCACCACTACCCTAGCATTTTAGGAGGTTGCACTTTTCTTTATAAGCTCCATTTTGTCTTTTTTCCTAAATATAATGTTTTTATGCATTCCCAAAGAGACCCAGTCTAGATTCATCTGATCATAGAGCATTTTCCCAAATGGATTGTGTTGTTATACGCAACTTTTAGAAATGCTCTGTCAATTTTTTGTTGGCCATTCTTTAATGGGAATCTGTCAGCAGGTATTGATATGTAGTCTGAGAACAGTGTGATGTAGGGGCAGAGTGCTTGATTCTAGTAATGTACTATTTAGTGGACTGCTTGGAGCAGTTTTAATAAAATCCCATTTTCTCTGCTGTACATGTAGCAGTGATGAAAATGTACATCTGTGTATAACTCAACCCAACAGTATGCATTAACAACAAGCTACCAATCAGTGGTTTGTGTGGGTTAAACAAATTAGCTGGATAGGTTTATCCTTATATACACACATAGAAAGAGGTCTGTTAGCAAAGGGTGCTGAGTGGGGAGAAGCCACTGGGGACCTGCCTCAGAGTAGACATCCGAGACGCATAGTCTCTGGTTTGCTTTTAAAAGTATACGGTCTCAAAAAAGGCCGCAGCACTTCCAAGTAAAGTATATATGGCCGCAAAGGTACAACCAGCAGTTCATTTATGCTGCCAGGATCCACTTAATATTCATTCCATTATGTCATATGATATCCTTCTGTAGAATTATGGAGATGCACACAGAGAATAACATACATAATGCTCAATTATGGCTGCACTAGGGTTTATGTTCTCTGCTAGAAGCATTGCACCACAGAGACTATGCACTAAACCACATAGACCACAATGGAAAGATTTAGTACAGACAGAAAGAGTAGTCTGCCAGACTCATAGGCATAAGGAAGTTGGCACTAAGGTTCCTTGTAAAAAAAAGTCTTGTCAGAAGTGTACAATATTTCCAGCTGTCAACAGCCTTGAAGCCTCATTCTTGTGCCAAATCAGGGTCACGGGCTGTTGGCTGTAGGACATTCTCTCTCTAAACACATGAATGGTGACGTGTAGCTGAAGATTGGTTTTTAGGTGGAAGAGACTGTCACCTGATAACAATTAGGCCATTCATTGAATGAGTCAGATTTTACTATAACCAGTGTTACAAGATTGCGAACATTGTGTTTATGGAACATCCAACAAAAATCAAGGTTCATCTACTGAAATAATGAAGCTTTGATTTTATTGTGATTTTAAGTATCATAGATAGATATAGGTATGAAATATTTTTTTACGCTTGTTTGAGCTTGTCAAAAGGAGCTCCATGTGTGGGAACCTCAGTGTATAAACACTATGGAAGGGTTACCTTTGTTTATCAAAACTTTTAGTTATTCAAAGAACTTATTTTACCATGTCATTTTTCTCTATGTTTAGATGCAAATCACTTGTCCCAAGTGAGGAAGCCTTGTACGTCAGCCATAAGATTGAACGAAAATAGCGGTGACTCCTGACCAACATGTAAATGGGCAGAAAATGGATCTATTGAAGAAAGAAAGAAATGTAATAAATTCAATGATTGTATCTTTCATTTACTTCCAGGTGGTTTATCAGTAGTAGTACAAGGAATAGTTTCCAAGAACATTCAAATTTAAACCGTCACCGCCGTTTACATTTTTATTTATTATTAATAATAATAATAATAATAATAATAATAAAAATAATAATGTAGAGCAAGTGATTTTAATAAACTTTCAAATATCTATTATATACTTACCTAATCCTGGGTGTCATCAGCTTCCGGCCTGATGTCCACAAATCCCAGAATGCAGTGCGGCGCACAAGAAGCACGCCAAACACCATAATAACACACCCGGGTGAGGGGAGTATTAATATGGATCCCCCGGTGGTACAAGTGGCTTCCACAGTACCACCAGACGCCCCAATCGCCGTAGCCCAAAAACACAACCCCCCCCCCTTCCCGCTGCTAACCCGTTACTACAGCAAGCTATTTTCTTCCCACCGACGACAAAATGAGATGTACTTACAGGACCTGTGGTGATGTCACTATGATGGGCGGAGCTAAATCACATGACTCTGATGTAATCGCAGGCCTTGTAACCACAGACGCAGGTACTGCAGCCCGTACTCCGCTCTACTGTGCTCTCTGCCCCCACTGTGCTGTGCTCTCTGCCCCCACTGTGCTCTGCTCTCTGCCCCCACTGTGCTCTGCTCTCTGCCCCCACTGTGCTCTGCTCTCTGCCCCCACTGTGCTGTGTTCTCTGCCCCCACTGTGCTGTGCTCTCTGCCCCCACTGTGCTGTGCTCTCTGCTCCTACTGTGCTGTGCTCTCTGCCCCCACTGTGCTGTGCTCTCTGTCCCCACTGTGCTGTGCTCTCTGCCCCCACTGTGCTCTGTTCTCTGCTCCCACTGTGCTCTGTTCTCTGCTCCCACTGTGCTCTGTTCTCTGCCCCCACTGTGCTCTGCTCTCTGCCCCCACTGTGCTCTGCTGTCTGCCCCCACTGTGCTCAGCTCTCTGCCTCTACTGTGCTCTCTGCCTGCACCGTGTGCTCTGCCTGCACTGTGTGCTCTGCCCGCACTGTGCGCTCTGCTCTCTGCCCACACTGTGCTTTGCTCTCTGCCCGCACTTTGCTCCCTGCCCGCACTGTGCTCTCTGCTCGCACTGTGATTTCTGCCCGCACTGTGCTCTCTGCCCCCACTGTGCTCTCTGCCCCCACTGTGCTCTCTGCCCCCACTGTGCTCTGCTCTCTGCCCCCACTGTGCTCTGCTCTCTGCCCGCACTGTGCTCTGCTCTCTGCCCGCACTGTGCTCTGCTCTCTGCAAGCACTGTGCTCTGCTCTCTGCAAGCACTGTGCTTTGCTCTCTGCATGCACTGTGCTTTGCTCTCTGCATGCACTGTGCTTTGCTCTCTGCCCGCACTGTGCTTTGCTCTCTGCCAGCACTGTACTCTCTGTGTGGCGCCCCACGTAGTCCGGCGTCGCAGAGTGGTATTGCACCCGTAAAAGAAGTGTAATTTCCCCAGCTGCAAGTGAACCCTAGGTTGGTGGGTGGGACCCATTGCTGCACTCCCACTTTAGCTGAGCGGTGGGAGGCTACCTGGGAGGGGATATATTCACCTCTAGGGGAATAAAGGAGGTCCTTTTTTCAGTAGAATGGCCAACTAGGAGAAAGAGTAGTCTCTCTCTAGTCAGTGAGAGAGGGAGAGGATTGGAACAGTCGGAGAAGGAGGAAAGTTGGAAAGAGTGTGGAACGAGGCAGAAGGGTTACCCGGACGGTTTCAAGCCGATCCAGAGGGAAGGAGAAGGGTCTTGAGGAGATCCTGAAAGAGGGCGCCCGAGAGAGAGAAAGGGAGAACCCCAGAGTGGATTTTGTAAATTTACTTACCAAAGAAACGTTTACATTCTTTGACCGATTTAATATAAAACAGATTTCCTAAGACAAAATCCAAATACCTGGCCTCAAAATAATGACTTCCAAGAAGGATTGAAAATTGTCAAAACATTAAAAGTAGTTAATGATATGGCTGAGCGTGGTGTTAAATTAATAACCGACTTTAACGACCTTCTGACAAAAGACGAAGAACAAAAGCAATATGTCCTGCAAGTTGTAAGCAAATGCCGAGCATTATATTCTGACGTTTCAAAAACTACTTTAACAAAAGCTCTAGAATAGATTAGATAACTATGTAAAATTATCAACTCATGTAGGTACTACGTCTGTATCTTTTCTGTGTCTGTTTTGTATGTATTATATACCTCATTTTTATATTTTAAAATAAAAAATGTCATTAGACTTATCAGTATTACTTGTTTTTTTATCATATTTCTACTTTAAACTCAAAAATATACCAAAAAAAAACAAAATTTATCACTTAATAACAAAATATACAAAGTATGCTCCTAGTGGTACCAGGTCACGTTCTTGGGGCTAAAAGCTGTTGTAACTCAGTTTGTCTTAAAATAACAATTATGTATAAAATATAAATTTTGAAGAACAACATTAGCTTTCTTTTGAGATATTAAGCGTGTTTTTCTTATTTACCGTTCTGGAGTTATGGCTCCATATGTCAGCTTTTTGGCCAAAAATTTGGATTTTTTCAAACTTTGAGCTACGAGCGGCAAGGGTTAACGTCGTTTGATTGAGCTCAAATTTTGGCTATCTCAATATCTGGAAAGGGGAATCGTTTTGTGGGTTCCAGATTAACAAGATTCCGACATTTTTTCCCCCCATATGAGATCTTTTCACTCTACTGGACATGTAACCTTAAAAGAGTAAAAAGGGCATGACTTTCAGAATGTCCACACTGCTGACTGCAGCTGATATGGTGACAATGTATCAGACTACTTCAGGCTACAGCACAGTGCTGAGCAATGTTAGAATGTCAGGATCAGTGCAAACTCCTCTTTCCTTGGCACAAGCTTCTGGTCTGTCATCTGGCTCCACAACTCAGTCACAATCTCTGTTAACCCTTTCTCTGCAGTCACATTGCATTACTCCCTATCAGCTGCTGGCCACACCGACTCAGCCCTAAAATGCAGTTTTTAAAAGAACACCGAAAAATGTGAAAAAATCAGTCATATGGCACAAAAAAGCATTATCTTAGCTGCTATATGACCCATCACTAACAACCAGTGCAGTATTGTGGTTTACATCCTAAGGCTCGTTTCACACTACGAATTTTTTAAATCCGATGCTGTCCGATAAAAATCGGACAGCATCGCACCGATTTTGGGCCCCATGCAGCCCTATGGGCATCGGACCGAACCGGATGTGCACTAAATGCCATCCGATTTGGTCCGATCCGATTCTGTCCGATTTTTTTTATCGGTGCAAAAATCGGAGTCTCCTCCGATTTTTGCACCGAAAATAAAATCTGACACAATCGTATCGGACCGAATCGGATGGCATTTAGTGCACATCCGATCCGACCCGATCAATTTAACATGGGGCCCTATGGAGAAGGGTCCGAGGAAACATCTGATGTCTCCGCGGACCCGATTTTACTGTACTGAGCATGCTCAGTACAGTAAAAATGCTCCAAACTGGGAGCGCAAGGGTTAAAAAAAAAAAAAAAGTTTATGCTCACCTCTCCCCGAGCCCCCGCCGTCTCCCGCCGTCTTCCTGCAGGCTCCCGGGGGCTCTCGCAGGCTCCCGGTGTCTGCAGAGGTCTTCTTCTGCTGTACAGGACCTGCGGTGATGTCACAGTCATGTGACCGCGGGTTACCATGGTGGAACCTGCTGCCACATGACTGTGACATCACCGCAGGTCCTGTACAGCAGAAGAAGACCTCTGCAGACATCGGGAGCCTGCGGGAGCCACCGGGAGCCTGCAGGAAGACGGCGGGACCGGCGGGGCTCGGGGAGAGGTGAGCATAAACTTTTTTTTTTTTTGCCCGGAGGCTACGATTTAATGCCAGAATCGGATGCCTATTTGGCATCAGATTCCAGGCATCAGAAGGGAGCCGATGCTGTCCGAATTTATCGGACAGCATCGGCTCCCTTCAAAATCATAATGTGAAAGTAGCCTATGCCTTCATTATCAGAGGTCAATTAATAATAAAAGTATCAGCTGACTTAGTCCTTCCAGACAATTCTACCTCTTTTCTGACAGCAAGTCTGATCATAGTGCGATTATGATGCAGGTGAAGACCGTAGCAGGCAATAGCCACTTGGCAGCAGTGGCTAGCGGTGCAGTCATCGTTGCATCATATCCACAACCTTACTGTTTAGCTGCCAATTTCACTCTCTCAAACCCCAGTTAGTGTTAATCCTTTAGAGGCCCACCAAATACAAAGCATAGGCTTTAAAGAGTAAATGTCATATATTATTCTTCTTTAATTTTACTATGGAATAAAAGGGAATAAAATCTTTTAGACCTTAACAGGGCACTCATGTTGACTGAACGATGGGCAGCATGTAACAGACACTGATTGTGAAATTGCGATTTATTTTACATACTTTGACAATTTGGTCATGGGTCATGTGTTATTTATTCAGCTCATCTATATGATCATATCCTCATTTTCACTTATGCTTATTTGGCTGTCGTTTGGATCATGTAGTCTGAGGTGCAAGCAAAATCTTATAGAACTGGAAAAGCTAAACGGGTTTCAAGGGAAAAATTCAGTATAACCTTAGTATTAATAATTTTAACTGCTCCTTATTCTGGATTCCAGTTGGCTTCCTTACTCAGTGATTGACAGGAGTGTGTACTAGAGATGAGCGAACCCCTGGAGGTTCGGGTACAGGGGTTGCATGTTCGGGACCTGAACACGGCCCTGTATGTCATTGCTAATTAGTGATTGGCTGGTCAGCTCCCTGCCCACATACAGCCATCCATAAGCCTAACACTTCTTGGGGCAGGAGGGTGGAGATTTCATTTTTTAGAATTTAGATAAGATGTTATGGATGATTACTCAGCTTTTAGGGTCAGTGCCAGTCGAACACACGCAGCAAGCAGCTTGCACTGGCCAAACAGCGATCCAGGCTCCAGGACATTGAAAATAGGAAGCCCCCATTGCCAGCCCCGAATAGGTTCGCTCATCTCTAGTATGCACATTTATGCAAGTAAAGGCCGGGTTGCACATTATGATGTCCCAGTGATCCGACCATCGATCCGGCCTGGCCGGGATCGCTGGGACATCGTTAGCTGATCGCTGGTGAGCTTTCAAACAGGCAGACTCACCAGCGATCAGGACCAGTGAGAACACTAGTATCCAGGGTAAACATCGGGTAAACAAGCAGAGTGCGGAGCTTAGTTACCCACTGTTTACCCTGGTTACCAGCTCCCAGTGCTTGGAGATCGTTCATCGTTGGTCTCCCGCTGTCACACGCGCCGATGCTGGGCGCCCAGTGGGAGACCAATGATAAATATATGGTCCAGGTCATTTAACAACGACCAACGATGAACAAATTCATCATTAATCGTTGGTAAATGTCACACGCAACGATGTTGTTTCGACATCACTGCAACGTCACCAAACCAGTGACGTTGCAATGATATCCTTACCGATATCGTAGCATGTGACGGAGGCCTTTAGACTGTCAATCATTGATAGATCTACCCCCTGGACTCCTAAGCCAATTAACAGGAATAGAGTTATATGGAATCTTTCCTTATAAGCTGATATATTATTCTTCTCAGCTTCTCCTACTCAATAAAAAAAATTTCCTGCAGCTAAGACTACATGATCCATGTGACAGGTTCCCTTTAAGCTCCAAGGGAATACAATACGCTCTGAGTAACAAATACCACTAATGTCAATAAAATTATTAAACTAAATAGCACTGGCTATTTCCCAGCACACCTCAGGCAGACATACAGTCTGTTTACTTTTCTTGGTGGAGCCACAGAAGATCGACATGGAGACTGCAAATTGCTGGGGATTAGCAGAAAAATGTCAAATGTCATTGTCCAAGTCACCAAATAAAAACTTTTTAAGGCAGATGTATTCAAATTTCTAGATTAAATAGATAGATCCTTGTTCACAAGTATATTGATAATGTGCCGCTTACCATAGATAAGCTAAATGCCACATGTATGGCCACTTTCTGGGTTTAATACTTTATGTCTTGTAAATACTATACACGTATCCCTTACATAGAACGTCCACCTTGGCATATTTGTGACTCTCCTTCAGCCTGTGCTGGTGGTGCTGATGGGTGTCTTATAAAGAATAACATTGTAAGGAAGGAATGAAGAATTCTAGAGAAAAATAAACGTATCAAAGGATAAGATCAGTCGTTGAGCTCTGTAAACATTGTTGCCACAGGAACCAGGAAAACAATTGGGCGCATTGTGTGGGAATGTTTCCAGCTGATGAGGGGTTAATAGGGAACTATTTGCGGGTGAGATGAGTTAAAGTAACATCTTTGATCTCTAGGTTCACAGACAGAATTACACCCCTCCTAGCTCATAACAAGTGCTTGTATTCGCCACTCCCTTCAATGCAGAAACAATAGCCTTATTGCTGTGTCCAGTGCAGAATTCGGAGGAAACCGCTCAGGGATGACAAGTATCGTTCTAGAGTAACAAAGGTGAAAGCATCAGAGACAAGACTAGGGAGGGCGATTCATCATTGCTTTTGCGCCTTTTCTTCTGGAATAGCAATGGTGACTTTTTATATGCACTATAATCATTTTTTAATGTGAGCCTTTAATACTTCACGTGGTCCATGATTTTGTCTATTCTTTTTGTTTGGGCATTATGGGTATGGTTTTGGCATAACTTGAAGCTCATTGGTCACGATGTGAAAGCGCCAACAAGGCCCCCAATTATTGCAAATCTTTAATAGCATTAATCTTTTTCTATAGGCAAAGGGACTTTTGGGGCCCCCTAGGCTCCAGAGCCCATGTGCGATTACAACCCCTGCACCTGTTGTAGTTACCTCCCTGGTTTTGGTTATCCTAATATTTTATCATAAATCATCATTTGTGATATTACAAATTGCACAGTACCTTAGTACCAAATCTGTGTCATTAATTTGTGCAATTGAAGACTATCCTGCAACATTTTAAACCGCACTGAATGGATTGAAGACTTTAATAAAAAAAAAGTTCAAAAACAAAAGCAGAACTTGTCAGTCCATCAATCATTGCTCATTTTCATGTATTTAGCACAAGATCTGACACAGAAAAGAAAAAATAAGAAATACAAGAAAAGAAGTCTTGGTTCTTTAGTGATGTTGAATGTTAGGGTACCGTTACACGTCGCAACATCGCTAGCATATTATATCCTTCACATATTATTGAAACTCTATGTAATTTTAAGATAGTTGTCATATTATTAAAGCAATGAGATCGTAAATACATGGATAGATAGAGCTCCACAAGCTACATAATGCCCCATTACATATTGTAAGCTTGCACACTTTAGTGCCTTTCATATGGCATTAAAGGGTGTTTAGCCAGATTTAAGCTAAAAATATGTATAAATAAATGGTTAAAATAAACCAATGTGGGGCTCTTCCATTTCTGGAAACCAGCAAAAGTAAAGCAGATGGCAGTAGACTGGTATTACAAGGCTGGGAAGACCCATTGTTATTAGTCTCTTACCACCCTAAAAATACCATCCAGCAGCCATCCCAGAATAGGCATATCTCGTTAGGGAACGAAGTTCCATAAGCTATAACAGCTTATATCGGGTCTCTCACTTTTGTCTATGAAAACCACTGATTATGACAAGTGGTGATGTCAGTAATGGTCCCGTCACACGGCACGACCTAGCCAGCGATGTCGGAAGCGATGCGCGGGTGCCCGCTCGGTTCCGACATCGCTGGCCAGCTGTCACACAGCATCGCTGCGGCCAGCGACACCGCAGCGATGCGGGCTGTGACATCGCTCCCTGGGCTGGGCTTAGCCCAGCGAGCGATCCGCAGCAACGCTGCGGTATAGGCTGGATCGCCGCTGACATCGCTCTGGCGATGTCACACGGCGTGATCCAGCCTTATCGCAGGTTGACAGGTTTACGGTTCTTCCCGTAAACCTGTCAACCTGCGACCGGCGATAAAACGCGGTCGTGCCGCGCGTTTACACAGCGCGACGTCGCTAGCGACATCGCTGATACGTCACTTTTTCGGCGATGTCGCTAGTGACGTCGCCAGGTGTGAAGCCACCTTAATGTTTCTGCAGTTCACAGCAGCCGTGTCAGACAGTAAATAGCGTAAGAGCAGGTGACTGTAAACTGTGATAACTTTACTGATGTCACCGCTGATCTTAGCTGCTGGCTCTCACAGATACCCGCTGTGTGACCTGGCTGCTGTAAACTGCGGTAACCTTATAATGTCCTCGCTCATCCCAGCCGCTGACTCTTTAGGAGCGCAGTGTGAAACCGGTAGTGGATGCCGCTACAGCCTATGGGACTTTGTTCTCTGAACGAGGATCCATACACTGGATGACTTAGTTGGGGAACATTGTGGGACCTCTATGTGGACTACATCAGACCTGCTGGGAAGTTATTTGGGAAATATGAATTCCCTCTTTTTATGTCTTTCAGGTTGCCATTTGTGGACAACGTCAGATTCGTGGACTATGTCAGAATCTGTAGACTACTTCAGACTGCCCCCGTCCTGGTATATAGCCCCCATCCTGGTATATAGCACCCCACATCCTGAGATATTGTGCCCCTATCCTGGGATATAACACCTTCTCCCATCACTGTATTTCGCCCCCATGCTGCCCAATGCATTAAAATAATAAACTGTGTAACATACCTGTCCAGCTCTCTCCTCTATCTCTCCCTCTGCAGCCGCAGCAGCATCGATCTCTTCCTGTGTGTGCTGACATCTGATCATTTGACCAGGGCTCAAAGTGATGACATTATTGTGCTGTGCTGAGTCACATGATTGGATGCTCCGGGGACATACAGACAGAAAGAGATCGATGCGGCTGCAGGGATAGGGATTGAAGGGACCGCTGGACAGGTATGTTACGCCATTTATTATTTTAGTGTGTGCAGCAGCATGGGAGACCATATCCAGGATGGGTGATTCAATACACTTCGTGTACTGTAATATACATTGCCTCCCACCACCGCTAGGCGCTAGCTTCAGCACTGAGAGGTGGACAGTGGGATGCAGTGAATATTACAGTAGACTAATGAGCGGGGACACATGATCACGGGCTGCAGAAACAGTCCCTGCCAGCCTTCTCCCAGCCACTCCAGAGCCGTCCCCCCTCCAGCACAGCCTGCAGTGCGCCACAACCCCCGTATACTGTATTCAGACCATAAAACGCACCCCCACTTTCCCCCACAATTTTGGGGGAAAAAAGTGCATCTCATGGTCTGAAAAGTACAGTACACGATGCTCAGTTCTCAGAGACATGGCTAAAGTGAGAAAGGTTAAAACTCGACCACCACTGAACAAGACTCAGAAGTTGAAAAATCAACACTAGGTCAAGAAATATCTTTACACAAAGTTTACTAATTTTTTTTATGAACAGATGAGAGTTATTTTATATGGATCAGATGCAGATTGATGGGCCCAAACTGGATTCGTAAGTGGCAGAGACCTCCACTTTGACTCAAATAACAGCAAGGTGGATGTGGGGTACTGCTAAGGTTTGGTATTTTTAAAGATTGGTTAGTTGAAAGTTGGATTTTTTCAGAGTGAAGATAGGCTAAAAATCCTACTGCCTGTTTTTAAAACATACTTTTTACAAGTAGTTGTAGTGGAAAAAGCCTGCACCTTTCAAGAAAACCATGATTTTTATGCAGGACAATGCTCTGGCTCATGCAAAGTGCTACACTGCTTGAAGCCAGTAAAGGCCTTAAATTTGAAAGAAAAATGACATAGCTCCTTTCTCTCCTGATCTAAACCCTAATGAGAACTTAGTGCCCTTTTTTAACTGGAGAGTTACGGTGAAGGAATACAATACACCTCACTGAATAGTGTTTGGGAGGCTGTGGTTGGTGCTACCCAAAAAGTTAATCATCAACAGACTAAATAACTGACGGACTCCATGGATGGACGGTTTATGACTGCTATTAAAAAGAAGGTTGGCTATACTGGTCACTGATATTATTTTTGAAATTTATTTTTGAACATTTTGATTTCATTATTATTCTCACTTTAACAGATAAAAATAAACTATGGAGATGAGAAAATGTATATTTTTCACTTACCGTAGTTATATATAATCATTTTGCACTCTAATGGCCGCTTTACACGTCCCGATATCGTCGTCCCACAATGATAAAAAGTCACGTGGTTCGTGCGTTGGCCCCGATATCGTTTGTGTGTTGTATGGTGTAAATGTGCAATTCGATGCAAGAACGATGCCAAAACGATATCGGGGGAGACATGAGCAGGCTCGCCAACTGGGCGATATTGGATGGATGATCTGGCATGATTGTGCTGTGTGACAGCTCGACTACGATTTGGAGAACAACTTCCCCTATTCACTACAATGTTAATTGGTCGTTCCCGAGTTGATGAGACGCAGTGTGCAAAAGGGGAGTACGACATCATACTTGCGTTGGCTGACGATATCGCGCTGTGTAACATCTCCTATGCGATCTTGGATTAGTGCCAAAAACGTGTGCGCTCCCGTGCCGTTGTATACAATTCCGAAACGATGTTGGGACGTGTAAAGCGGCCATAATAATTGCCCACTAATTATATATAAAGACCAGTATTAGACAAAGTGGGGCCCTGGGCAAAAAAACAAAAATGGGGCCCGACATTCAGCACTCAAATAATGATAATACTAGTACTTCCATAGCCTGTCTGCTAAGACACATGACTGATACCTGGCTGGCAACCATATATCCCTTACCATAGCAGATTCTGGTCAGACGACCATTACACTCAGTGCTGTATGCAGCTCTGCCCAGGTTTTAACTAAAGGCGTTGTGAATGCAAGACACCAGCCCCAATCACTAACAACCTCCATTCACACAGAGGGAGTGACCACTGGTTGTCCCGCACACACAATGGGCTCCATATAGGGCGCAGTTCACACAGGCCTGCACAGTGTATGCCCAGCCTCTTACATTAACCCCCATCTCAGTAGGCGGGCTGTTACGGCATTCAACACTGCTACCTGCGCCAGAACAAACGCACCCATACGGCCCAGCTGCACACAGCAACAAAAGAGTGCAAGAAAACACCAAAATGACAGAAAACTGACATTATGGAAATTTAGTTAGTTTTAAACTATATCAAATTGTGGGGTCTTGGTTTGTCTTTTGGTCCAAAACACGTAAGCTTGTGAGCCCCTACACGGCTCCCCACGGATCACAAGTCCTATCCACTAAATTTTTATCTCAAGTGAGCAAAGGACAAAATAGAAAATAAATTCTCTTACCATAGCAGATTCTGGTCAGACGACCATTACACTCAGTGCTGTATGCAGCTCTGCCCAAGTTTTAACTAAAGGCGTTGTGAATGCAAGACACCAGCCCCAATCACTAACAACCTCCATTCACACAGAGGGAGTGACCACTGGTTGTCCCGCACACACAATGGGCTCCATATAAGGCGCAGTTCACACAGGCCTGCACAGTGTATGCCCAGCCTCTTACATTAACCCCCAACAAAAGAGTGCAAGAAAACACCAAAATGTGCTGTGTGCAGCTGGGCCGTATGGGTGCGTTTGTTCTGGCGCAGGTAGCGGTGTTGAATGCCGTAACAGCCCGCCTACTGAGATGGGGGTTAATGTAAGAGGCTGGGCATACACTGTGCAAGCCTGTGTGAACTGCGCCCTATATGGAGCCCATTGTGTGCGCGGGACAACCAGTGGTCACTCCCTCTGTGTGAATGGAGGTTGTTAGTGATTGGGGCTGGTGTCTTGCATTCACAACGCCTTTAGTTAAAACCTGGGCAGAGCTGCATACAGCACTGAGTGTAATGGTCGTCTGACCAGAATCTGCTATGGTAAGAGAATTTATTTTCTATTTTGTCCTTTGCTCACTTGAGATAAAAATTTAGTGGATAGGACTTGTGATCCGTGGGGAGCCGTGTAGGGGCTCACAAGCTTACGTGTTTTGGACCAAAAGACAAACCAAGACCCCACAATTTGATCTAGTTTAAAAACAACCATATATCCCACCTGGTATGTGAAGATGGATGTAACATCATCAGATCATGTCACCTCCCAAATCAAAAATCAATGACACTGGACAGGCACTTTAAGTTTAGGTCAAAATATTCACTTGAAGGAATTGTCTGGTGAACACAAATTATCATTTATCCAAAGGATAGGTTGATATCTCATCCGACCATTGGTCATAATGTTTGGCAGAACAGGGAATTTTTATCACCATTAGAATGAAGCGGCAGTGCGCATGTGCAGTCTGCACTCCATTCATTTCCTATCGGGCTCCTGAACTCTATGATTGGGTTTTTCAGGCAGCCTTATAAAGAATTAATGTATGAGTGGTCAGGCGTTCCTTGTTCTGAAGATTGGAGCGACAATAGCCAGATCAGATAACTTGTTTTTGTTGAACTACCTTTAACTTCCTCTTACCTTATGTGTTTTAGATCTTAGCCCCTTAAACACCATGTTATTTTTAGGCTTTAAGAATGTTGAGAGTCTGTTGTGGTGTGGGGTAGTAGTGGTGGGCAAGGCCGAGCCACTGCTGCGAAGTAGCCCTAGATTATCTAACGCTTACCCCAGCAGGCTCCCCAGTGCAACAGTTCCTTACACAGTCTCGTTCTTCCAAAGACAACGCACACACAGAGCGTATAATGTTTGCAAGCAACTTTTACATGAGTAGTTGTGAATATCACAAGCACATTACTTTCACGGGGTGATTTATTTCAGTATAATTTCAGGCAGACTGCTTCTTTGTTCCAACACCTCTACGGTTAATGCTAGCCCCTCGTTCTCTCTTTCCAACACCACAGTGTTTCTCTATGAAATCAAACAGTCTCTCATGGCTCCAGCCTTCTCACACCTATAAGGATCTGTTCAGAGAACAACCAAGGGAACTGAACACCCCAGGGCCGTGGGGTACTCAGAAGCGGGCTATAATGTTTCTGGGGAGTCACAGGTGTTGAGACCTGGCTCCGTGACCTTAGGTTCAGTTGTTAAAGAGTTTTTGGGGAATAAGGTGGTTTAAAAGAAAAGTTATTTGTGACGCCACCCATGGTTTGTGGCTATGAGTGGTAGGGATGAGCGAGTCTACTCGCTAGGACTCGTTACTCGGCGATTCTTAAGGGACTCGCTGGACTCGGGAATCGGCGAGTCTTTTAGCGAATACTCGCTCAGTAACGAGTCCAATGCAAGTGAATGGCAATCTTAGTTTTGTCATAGTTTACTTTCTCTCACTCGCTAGACTCGCTAGACTCGCTCTATCACATCGCTATATAGCTTGAATCTCCCCAAACAGCAGCGAGTCTGAGCGAGTCTACGAGTCCGAATCCTAGCGAGTCTGCGATTCCGAGTCCTGTATTCTCTATTCGGGACTCGCGAATCCAGAATCTTTTATGTTACTAGTCAGCATTGCGTGTTAGGTCAGAAAACTTGTGAAGATAGCCAATCATAGTCAGTAATGGCATAGCAGCTTTGGTTGTGTCAGGACTATGATTGGCTGCTGTCCATCGTGATGCCTATGTCATCTATGACAGGCAAGGCAGTATATAAGGCTTGCCCCCGCCATTTTGGGCACATTGCTGAGAAGAGCTGCCCTAGTGCAGGGAGACTTGGAGCAGATCTAGGGACAGTTAGGCAGTGTAGGAGTCACATATAACCCAAAAGTTCTTTTCAGAACTAACAGGACGCAGTGTAGGAGTCAAGATTCCTCACACATAACCCAAAAGTTCTTTTCAGAACTACCAGGACGGAGGATTGCTGTACAGGACTGTAAGGAAGGGAGATAGGAGCAGCCTTACAGTGAATCCAGCACCATCCTCAGAGCTTAGTTCACCCAGCTTTCCGCAGAGCTGTAATCCTAAGCTTTTTCTTATTTTTGGCACTAGTCTACCAAATAATTTTGGTGCCATTTTTCCACAAAAAATTTCCTGTGCCAGTGCGTTGCTGTACGGTGTCCTGCCTGCAGCTCGCACGGTACTTGTAAACTTGCACGCAGCCAGCACCGCAGCCTAAGTGTGCCTGGTTCTGCGTACTAAACAATTTTTTCCTGTGCCAGTGCGTAGCTGTACGGTGTCCTGCCTGCAGCTCGCACGGTACTTGTAAACTTGCACGCAGCCAGCACCGCAGCCTAAGTGTGCCTGGTTGTGCGTACTAAACAATTTTTTCCTGTGCCAGTGCGTAGCTGTACGGTGTCCTGCCTGCAGCTCGCACGGTACTTGTAAACTTGCACGCAGCCAGCACCGCAGCCTAAGTGTGCCTGGTTGTGCGTACTAAACAATTTTTTCCTGTGCCAGTGCGTAGCTGTACGGTGTCCTGCCTGCAGCTCGCACGGTACTTGTAAACTTGCACGCAGCCAGCACCGCAGCCTAAGTGTGCCTGGTTCTGCGTACTAAACAATTTTTTCCTGTGCCAGTGCGTAGCTGTACGGTGTCCTGCCTGCAGCTCGCACGGTACTTGTAAACTTGCACGCAGCCAGCACCGCAGCCTAAGTGTGCCTGGTTCTGCGTACTAAACAATTTTTTCCTGTGCCAGTGCGTAGCTGTACGGTGTCCTGCCTGCAGCTCGCACGGTACTTGTAAACTTGCACGCAGCCAGCACCGCAGCCTAAGTGTGCCTGGTTGTGCGTACTAAACAATTTTTTCCTGTGCCAGTGCGTAGCTGTACGGTGTCCTGCCTGCAGCTCGCACGGTACTTGTAAACTTGCACGCAGCCAGCACCGCAGCCTAAGTGTGCCTGGTTGTGCGTACTAAACAATTTTTTCCTGTGCCAGTGCGTAGCTGTACGGTGTCCTGCCTGCAGCTCGCACGGTACTTGTAAACTTGCACGCAGCCAGCACCGCAGCCTAAGTGTGCCTGGTTCTGCGTACTAAACAATTTTTTCCTGTGCCAGTGCGTAGCTGTACGGTGTCCTGCCTGCAGCTCGCACGGTACTTGTAAACTTGCACGCAGCCAGCACCGCAGCCTAAGTGTGCCTGGTTGTGCGTACTAAACAATTTTTTCCTGTGCCAGTGCGTAGCTGTACGGTGTCCTGCCTGCAGCTCGCACGGTACTTGTAAACTTGCACGCAGCCAGCACCGCAGCCTAAGTGTGCCTGGTTGTGCGTACTAAACAATTTTTTCCTGTGCCAGTGCGTAGCTGTACGGTGTCCTGCCTGCAGCTCGCACGGTACTTGTAAACTTGCACGCAGCCAGCACCGCAGCCTAAGTGTGCCTGGTTCTGCGTACTAAACAATTTTTTCCTGTGCCAGTGCGTAGCTGTACGGTGTCCTGCCTGCAGCTCGCACGGTACTTGTAAACTTGCACGCAGCCAGCACCGCAGCCTAAGTGTGCCTGGTTGTGCGTACTAAACAATTTTTTCCTGTGCCAGTGCGTAGCTGTACGGTGTCCTGCCTGCAGCTCGCACGGTACCTTCCATCTCTCTAAAAATATCTTAGCCTCTAGTGTGTACCTTTCACGAAATAGTACCTGCTACTTGTTTTACAAGCCCCCAGAAAGCCACCAGAAATTACAAAATGTCACACAAAAAACCAAATCCCAAAAAAAGTCTTGCTAAGGGACAGGGACGAGGTACAGGCATTGGTAGTCGTGGCCAACTATCCACCAGTTCGGGCAGACAGACGAGGATTGATCGATCGTTCCTCCTGTCTAACTTTCCCCGTCAGGAAAGTAAACGAGTATTGAGGCCGGAAGACGAACAGCATCTAACGTCTTGGCTGGCAGACAAGACCTCAACAACAGGTTCTTGCAGCACTCAAGGTTCCTTGAGCACTGTATCTACTGTTGGTACATACCATGCTGGGTCATCTAATCCACAACCTCTTCACAGTTCCTCAGACCAACAGCAGCCCCATGAAAATGTTGACACAGACATGGGTCACTCAGATGACTTATTTGGTACATATAATCCTTTACATGAATCCGGTTTGCCAGACTCCGTAGTAGATGAGATACTTGATGAAGAATTGTCCATTCATGGACAAGTTTTAGAGACACCCCGGCCACATGAACGTGTCTTTCAGCAAAGTCTTAGACCGTCTCAGGAGTTGGAGGATGATGATGATGAGACAGTGACACACTTGTCATCTGGGGAGCAAAATCTATCTTGTTATCGGGAAGATTTAGAAGAGGAAGGGGTTGATGATGAGACAACTGATCCCACGTGGAATGTTGCGATGCAGAGCCAGCAGAGCAGCACGGAGGAAGAAAGTGTGTATGTCCCACCAACAAAGGCAGCAAGGCCGACTCCTCCCACCAGAACTCAAAGAGTCACCACTGTTGCCCAAAATGTGTCCACTGTGGCTCAAAATTTGTCAACTGTTGGACAAAATGTCTCAAATGTGGGCCTCAGTAATCCCTCAGGGAGTACAGTCAAGCCTAGAGGTCGGTCAGCCACTGTGTGGAAATTTTTTAAAGATGGGCCTTCTCAAGAAAATGTGGTCATCTGTACCATCTGCCATGCAAGGCTCAGCAGAGGCCACGGGAAAGGAAACCAGAGCACCAGCAGTATGCGGAAGCACATGGCTGGTCAGCACCCTATTCAGTGGTCAAAAGTGCAGCCTTCCACAACAGTGTCATCTGACCCAAAGACTGCGACGGTAACTCAGATACGTCCGTCACAATCAAGTGTTGCTGAAGCTGGTCCAGCTCATATGTACTCATCACAAGCAGCGGTTGCAGAGAGACTGAACACGAGTGCAGACAGTTCTCGGTCAGCAACATCGTTACAGTTATCAGTGACACAGCTGTACGAAAGGAAGCAGAAATACCACTCTTCCCACCCATTAGCCAAAAAAATAAATGCCCAGATAGCTAAGTTGTTAGCAGTCGAGATGTTGCCGTTTAGGCTTGTGGGTACAGACTCTTTCCGTGAGCTTTTGGCTGTGGCAGTACCACGCTACTCGGTTCCAAGCCGCCACTACTTTTCACGTTGTGCCGTCCCCGCGTTACATGAGCATGTCATTAACAACCTCAAGCGTGCCCTCACCAACGCTGTAACGGGAAAGTACACCTTACTACGGACACGTGGACAAGCAGTTCAGGACAGGGCCGGTACATCTCGCTCACCGCGCATTGGATCAACGTTGTGGAGAGTGTGCCAAACGATGTTAGTGTTACATCAAACATCCTACCCACGCCACGGATAGCTGGCACAACCTCATTCAGGGTCTCTGCATCATCCTATATGTCCACTACCCCATCTTCCGCTTCCTCGACCAATCCTCAATTGCCCTCAACATCACGGCCAAGTTGGGGAGGTTTGCTGCAGTGCTTCAGCAAGACGCCAACAGGCTCTGCTGAAGCTGATCTGTTTAGGTCACACACCGCACACTGCAGTAGAGCTGTTGAAAGGTCTGAAGGAACAGACAGATGAGTGGCTATCCCCACTCCAACTCCAGACCGGTCTCGTGGTGAGCGACAATGGTCGTAACCTAGTGGCTGCACTAAAGCTCGGAAACCTTGTGCACGTGCCTTGCATGGCTCACGTGCTGAATCTGGTAGTGCAGAAATTCCTGCGTACATACCCAGAGCTATGTGACCTACTGGAGAAGGTGCGTCGAGTTTGTGCACATTTTCGTCATTCGTCAACAGCGGTTGGAAAACTTTCATTGCTTCAAAAGCAATTGAATTTGCCCAACCACAGACTCATTTGTGACATGCCGACACGATGGAACTCTACATTCCATATGTTATCGAGGATCAATGAGCAGCAGAGGGCAATATCCGAGTATCAGTTGCAACATGCCCGTCAGACCGGCAGTCAGCCACGACATATTAGTACAATGGAGTGGGTGTGGATCGCTGACACATCTGAGGTTCTTGATAATTTTGACTACTGCACAAAACTGGTGAGCGGTGATCAGTCCATCATCAGTGTCACTATACCCATGCTGTGTCTGCTGAAAGAGTCCCTCATTAATCAGAAAAATGAAGCATTGAGAGCCCAGCAGATGGCTATGGAGCCAGATTTAAACAGCGCAGTACCTAGCCAGCAAAGCCAGTATGACCAGGCAACAATGGCTCCTGAGGAGGAACAGGAGCAAGACGATGAAGAGAATTCATTTTTTGTTGGTGCCGATGTCAACCCAGATGGTACTCAGAACCCCAGCTTTGTGTCTGTCCACCATGGGTGGCCTGGAGAGGAGGAGGCGGAGACAGACTTTGCGGATACAATGGGTATTGAACATCGTTCTGAGGACACTGAAGACATGACTCTATGCAGCTTAGGACACATGGCTGACTTCATGTTGACTTGTCTGCTAGAAGACCCACGAGTGATTAACATATTGCACAACGACCTCTACTGGTTGGCCACCTTTCTGGACCCACGTTATAAAGATAAATTCACCTCGCTGCTGTTTCAGTCACCACGTGGCTTGACAATTGACTATTTCAAGAGTGTTCTTGTGGAAAATATGCTTCGAATATCACCGTCAGACAACACTCTGCCCATAGTTAGCAACTCTGTGCAACAGCAGCCTTTGGTCGGGGCACAATCATCCACGCTGTCCAGAAGAGATGCTGGAAAGATGTCCGCAAAGTGGGCTATGTTCAATAAGCCATCGAACCTGCAGCGCCATGTTGCTCCAGTAACCATCTCTCGGAGACAGAAACTTACCAACATGGTACAAGAATACTTAAGTGACAGTACCTGCTTCCTGACTGATGCCGCAGTCCCGTTTAATTACTGGGTCTCCAAGCTCCACACTTGGACCGAGCTCTCGTTGTATGCCTTGGAGGTGCTGGCATGCCCTGCAGCTAGTGTGACATCAGAGCGGGTTTTCAGTGCCGCTGGGGGTATCATAACTGATACCAGGACACGTCTTACTCCAGAGAATGCAGACAGGCTTACTCTAATTAAGTTTAATAGGAACTGGATTTCACAAGACTTCTTGAGCCCTGAAGACGACAGTACTCAGAGCTGAAGTGCCACGTTCAACATCAATATGATATAATTAATCATTGTATTATATTGTGTCTTTTTGGTACAAGCAGTATGTCCAAGACCAGTAACGATTTGCGTAACCATGTTCCTGCAACCTGGTAATGAGGCTGCTTCATCTTAAACCAACACTACACCTTAACTTCGGTTTCATTAACCATCACAACACCTTTTCACAAGGAATCAACCTTTATTTTCTGTTAGCAAACATTTAACAGCCCCTTGGGCTAATTTTTGGAAACACCCAGCCTAACAAGCTGATCATGGCCCTTAGGCCTGCATTTACACTAAAAATGCAAAACAGCCCCTTGGGCTAATTTTTGGAAACACCCAGCCTAACAAGCTGATCATGGCCCTTAGGCCTGCATTTACACTAAAAATGCCAAACAGCCCCTTGGGCTAATTTTTTGAAACACCCAGCCTAACAAGCTGATCATGGCCCTTAGGCCTGCATTTACACTAAAAATGCCAAACAGCCCCTTGGGCTAATTTTTTGAAACACCCAGCCTAACAAGCTGAACATGGCCCTTAGGCCTGCATTTATACCCAAAATGCCAAACAGCCCCTTGGGCTAATTTTTGGAAACACCCAGCCTAACAAGCTGAACATGGCCCTTAGGCCTGCATTTATACCCAAAATGCCAAACAGCCCCTTGGGCTAATTTTTGGAAACACCCAGCCTAAGAGGCTTATCATGGCCCTTAGGCCTGCATTTACACTAAAAATGCCAAACAGCCCCTTGGGCTAATTTTTGGAAACACCCAGCCTAACAAGCTGAACATGGCCATTAGGCCTGCATTTATACCCAAAATGCAAAACAGCCCCTTGGGCTAATTTTTGGAAACACCCAGCCTAAGAGGCTTATCATGGCCCTTAGGCCTGCATTTACACTAAAAATGCCAAACAGCCCCTTGGGCTAATTTTTGGAAACACCCAGCCTAACAAGCTGAACATGGCCCTTAGGCCTGCATTCATACCCAAAATGCAAAACAGCCCCTTGGGCTAATTTTTCCAGGCACCAAGCCTATGCCTCCATCGTGGGCATTGCATGTACTATGCTCCTAGTACAAGCAATTCTATTGTATGGGCCAAGCACCCTGCTTTCTGAAAAAAATGTATATGAAGCCCCTTCAGCTAATTTTTTTAGGCAACAAGCCTATGCTTGCATCGTGGGCATTGCTTGGACTATCATCCTGCTGGAGCCTGGAGAAAGGTCCCACTGTACGCTCTGTAGAAAACGCGTAGACGCGATGTGTAGCAGGTAGATGTCCCAGCCTCTCACATGTGTGTTCCTAGTCTTGTTGCCATAGCGAGGCATTAAGTAACCCCCCAAACACAGGCACTGTTTATTTGTCAGCAACATTTGTCTGTGGAGTCATGATTTTACACTTAGTAACCAAGGTGACTTCATGCTCCATGCGGTCCGTAAAGTACTTGCTAATGATGCTCTCTCTCCCCTGTCCTCCACGCCAAATGTCTCGGGGTAATCCTTGACTCATCCCTCTCCTTCAAGCCCCACCTCTAGTTCCTAACCAAGTCCCTGTCACTCCAACTCAAAAATATTTCAAGAATTTGCTCGTTACTCAACCCTGACACAGCTAAAACACTCATTAATGCCCTCATCATCTCACGCCTTGACTACTGGAACCTCCTTCGCACAGGCCTCCCTGCCAACTCTCTTGCACCTCTCCAATGTATACTAAACTCTGCTGCCCGACTAATCCATCTGTCCTCACGCTACTCACCTGTCTACACCCACTGCCAAGCCCTTCACTGGGTCCCCGCCCCACAGAGAGCTCACTTTAAAACACTGATCATGACATTCAAAGCCTTACACAACCTATCCCCACCATACATCTCCGACATGATCTCCGATACCATCCCTCACGCTACCTGCGTTCATCCAAAGAACTTCTCCGACACTCCCCCCTCATCTCCTCTTCCCCAACCGCATACAGGATTTCTCCCGGGCATCAACCATGCTCTGTAACTCGCTGCCCCACCTCATCACTCACTCGCCTACCCTGGGAACCTTCAAGAAACACCTAAAGACTCACCTCTTCCGACAGGCCTACAACCTGCCATGACACCCCGCTACACGCCCCACGACCGACACCTTCCCCACCCTATTGTATCCCCACCCACCCCTCGTTGAATGTGAGCCCACGCGTACAGGGTCCTCTCCTGTTGTACCTCTATGACCTTATTGTCTATGTTTATTGTACTTCTCCTTGTGTACCTTATCCTCATGTAAAGCGCCATGGAACCTATCGGTGCTATATAAATAAATAATAATTATAATGATGATGACTTTAAGCCCACCCACAAAACAACCTACACATCCTTTCCCTGAAAAAAGACAGACACAAAGCAGTTTTTGTAAACTGGGTATTATTCCGCCATAATGGTAAAAATGTCAGAATTTTTTTTTTTTTTTTTTTTTTTTTTTGGTACAACTTTGTAAACAGGAAAATATAAGAAATAATAACAATGAAATTGTGCAATGCACATGAACACAAAATAAAAAAAAAAAAAAAAGGGGTCTACAGCTGCTGGTAGGTTGCCGCATCCTCCGGCCTTGCCAGTAAAGTGACACCATCACCCTGGTCCTGCAAGAGGTCAAGGGCCCCATGAATGGCCTCCGGCAACCCTTGAGGGTGGATCCTCTGGGCCGGTGTGGGGAAAAATGGTAGGTCCCTGTTAGGTGGCCATTGTGGAAAGGTAGGTACAGGCCTCTGTGGTGGCACATGGCTGTCCCGGGGTGTGGGCCTGTCTTGTAGGTTGTAGTGTCTGAGTTGCCACCCCTCCAAAAAATTGAAAACCTCACCTGGGTGGTTTGGTGGGCGACTGGCGTCAAGCACAATCTGTAATGCTGACCTTGCCCGCAGTAGCCTGTGAAATGGAATTTCATCCAGGAATGGTATCAGACTGTGGGCAAAGTCAGCATTACTTTGTGCACGCCGTCTATTAGGTGACCCCGGGATCAGACCATGGCTGGTGTGAGGTGGGCATCCAGGTTCCTCCTCTTGCGGCCGGACATGCCCCAAAGCTGGGGTTGGTGCTGGTGGCGGCGGTGGTGGTGTTGGTGCTGGTGGCGGCGGTGGTGGTGTTGGTTCTGGTGGCGGCGGTGGTGGTGTTGCTGCTGCTGGTGGCGGCGGTGGTGGTGGTGCTGGTGCTGGTGGCGGCGGTGGTGGTGTTGCTGCTGCTGGTGGCGGCGGTGGTGGTGGTGCTGGTGCTGGTGGCGGCGGTGGTGGTGGTGTTGGTGGTGCTGGTGGCGGCGGCGGTGGTGGTGGCGCCGGCCGTGGTGGTGGTGGTGGGTGTTCTCCACGCCGCCTTCTGTTTGGCGGTGGAGGGTTCACAGCACGCCGCCCTCTGTAGTAAGCTTCTCTGTGGGTAAAGTAAAAAAAAATTTGGTGAATGCATTGCATTTGGAAACAAAAACATAGGTCAAACATTAAGTTGCACGCTTTTTAGACTCTGTGTATCTGTGTATTATTAATCAGATATTTGTTATTATTATGAAAGAATAACCAACTGTACATAACATAAAGGAATACGTGACTTTCTTTGCTAATTCCATACTAATACATAATTTTTCACCCCCTGATTAACACCCACCCCCCCCCCATCCCATCTAATCTAGACGATCAATAACACCAATGGTTCACATGAAAAAAAAAAAGTCCCCCTGACTTCACTTTTTACTTGACATACTTAATTCACAAAACTTTTAGCTTATATCATCTATATAAAGCAGGGAAGGGGTTGAAAGGTATACAATATATATATATATAATCTATTTATATAATCGGGAGTTTGAAATTCCGGCACTGTAGCCTAATCCCAAACTCCTTAGCGTCACTGCGAGCGGAGACGCGTATGCGCCTTCGCGAGCCGCAGACGCTTAACTCACACAGCCGCTATAGCGTTTTCTCTAGCGGCCTCGCGCCCTCCGCTCACAGCAAGACCTGCGCCCCTCACAGCGCCCAATCCGCCCCGGCATGCTGGCATTTGTACTTCCCCCGTCTGTGCACCCACAGGTCTTAGCAGATCACTGATGCTGACAGCGGGGGGGGACAACACAGACAATCAAATCAGGAGGAGGTCAGTGTCAGGAGGAGATGACAGACGCCCGCCGGGGCCTGTGACACTGCAGAGGTCACAGCGGGGCTGTGTGTGCGGACAACGGGGAGGCCGGGGGCTACGGACGTACCGGACACGTCCTCTGCTCCTGGAGATGTGCCGCGGTTCCGCGCTCGCAGCGTATCTGACGCTGGAGCCGCGCTCACCACGCCCACACCACGCCCTCTGCCAAACAACCCACACCTCTCACTAACCTCCTGCAGCTAACCACACCCCATGTTTACCTTTGCCATGATGTCATTTAGCTGCGGCCGCTATCTTTAATAAGGTCAGAAATGATGGCAGTAATCGGATCTCTGCTCCCTCTAGCACGCCCCAACACTGTAGCACCATCTATTAACCCTATTCTCATCACCTATATACTCTGCTACCCACTGAGCCGCCTGTATACTCTGCTACCCACAGACCCGCCTGTATACTCTGCTACCCACAGACCCACCTGTATACTCTGCTACCCACAGACCCGCCTGTATACTCTGCTACCTCAGACCCGCCTGTATACTCTGCTACCCACAGACCCGCCTGTATACTCTGCTACCCACAGACCCGCCTGTATACTCTGCTACCCACAGACCCGCCTGTATACTCTGCTACCCACAGAGCCGCCTGTATACTCTGCTACCTCAGACCCGCCTGTATACTCTGCTACCCACAGAGCCACGTGTATACTCTGATACTCACAGAGCCGTCTTTATACTCTGCTACCTCAGACCCGCCTGTATACTCTGCTACCCACAGAGCCGCCTGTATACTCTGCTACCTCAGACCCGCCTGTATACTCTGCTACCCACAGAGCCGCCTGTATACTCTGCTACCCACAGAGCCGTCTTTATACTCTGCTACCTCAGACCCGCCTGTATACTCTGCTACCCACAGAGCCGCCTGTATACTCTGCTACCCACAGACCCGCCTGTATACTCTGCTACCCACAGACCCGCCTGTATACTCTGCTACCCACAGAGCCGTCTTTATACTCTGCTACCCACAGAGCCGCCTGTATACTCTGCTACCCACAGAGCCGTCTTTATACTCTGCTACCTCAGACCCGCCTGTATACTCTGCTACCCACAGACCCGCCTGTATACTCTGCTACCCACAGACCCGCCTGTATACTCTGCTACCCACAGACCCGCCTGTATACTCTGCTACCCACAGACCCGCCTGTATACTCTGCTACCCACAGACCCGCCTGTATACTCTGCTACCCACAGAGCCGTCTTTATACTCTGCTACCTCAGACCCGCCTGTATACTCTGCTACCCACAGACCCGCCTGTATACTCTGCTACCTCAGACCCGCCTGTATACTCTGCTACCCACAGAGCCAAAATGGAAACTAATGTATATATTTATAAATAATACTAAATGTACACAACAGTGCTGCAGATACATACCTTGGCATAGCGGCCACCGGGTGAAGGAAGGACAGCCGGTCATAAAAGTGGTAGTGGTTGAGCAATGGAGCGGCTCCCGGTTGTCTCTCTGAGTACTGCCGGTACTGCTTCTTATGCTGGTCCCGGCAGCTCCTCCACCGTTTTTAAGATGGTCAACTGTGAAATGATTTGAAACCGGCTTTAGAGATGTGTAATATTTGAAAAAACAAAAGTATGTGTACAAATCAACAATAACATTTTATTCATTTTGTGTGTGTAATGTGTATACAAGGCACAGTGACACGACAGTGTGGAACATCATCAACAGCATTACGGACATTGAGCTCACGTGGCCACAATCACAAATGAGGCAGGACACATGTCAACGCATAGAGAATGTAATAGTGCGGGCACCAGACTCTGGTCATTAGTGGTATTTATATACACCCAACCCCTTGGCCGAAAGAGCCAGGAGGATAAGACATTAAACTCATTGTACTGTTGTGACCCCATCCAAATCTAGGCAACTATGCGGTGGAGCATGATAACACATTCAGGGTCCTGTATACCCTGCTATGGGGGCCCTGTATTCCCACTGCTGGGGGCCCTGTAAACCCACTGGGCCACTGTCTACCCACTGCTGGGGGCCCTGTATACCCACTGCTGGGGGGGCCTGTACACACACTGAGGGCCCTGTATACAGGGACTGACTGGCACCCTACAGTTTGGGTCGCAACCCTCCCTCACTGGCCCGACACAGGTGAGGACGGGGGGTGGGGGGGGGTGATGACTGGCGGCCGCCTCACAGTCACCGCAGCTCCCGCATTATCCTATGGCTCGCTCCCAGCCGCAGCCTCGCGCTCCTCACAGCCGCTCGCTAACAGTCGCAGCCGCACGCCACTCACAGACGCTCACTCCCGGACGCAGCCGCGTGCTGATGACGTCATCGCGCGGCCAGGAGCTTCCGTTTCCGCCTGCTGCTTCAGGGACATGCGGATTATTCATGCTCCTGCAGCCGCATGACCCGTGGCACCTGGGCCAGTCCGCCCCTGCCTGTATACGACAATATGGGGGCATGTATACCCAGCTGGGGGCCTGTATACTCTGCAGGGGGAGGTGTAT
This sequence comes from Allobates femoralis, assembly GCA_033576535.1. Taxonomy (NCBI): domain Eukaryota; kingdom Metazoa; phylum Chordata; class Amphibia; order Anura; family Aromobatidae; genus Allobates; species Allobates femoralis. The sequence continues at coordinate 425,062,440 of JARQOC010000004.1, read as the reverse complement.
ACTCTGCTGGGGGGCTGTCTACCAGTGATAGCCGCTGTATACCAGGATGGCGGTGAATATGTTTTCATAGTTTTTCGGGGCAAAAATAGGGGGGTCGGCTTATACACGGGTCGGCTTATACACGAGTATATATACAGTAAATGCAATATATAACGTGTGAACTCATTTAACTTACTTAGATTGCTCTGTTCCTCATGGTCACTCCGATGGAACGCAGGGAACATCTCTTGGGCGATCTCTCTCCAGGCTGTATTAATAAGGGTCGTATCCCCATACTCAGGATCTGTAGGGAGCCATAGAAATGGACGAGCCTCCACAAGTGCGATAAGACGCAGCGTGTTCACCATGCCACGTCCTGCTGCCATGATTGCACTGATGAATGGATCGCTCTGTGTGTGCGCCTGTCAGCGCGACTCGCTTCCTGTTTCCTTAAACCATAGTGTGTGCTGGAGAATCCCTTCCCTCGCATCATCGGCTACAAGCCTCAAAATAAGAGAAAAACCAGCGAGTTTGGACTCGCACACTTTCAGAGACACATCAGCGAGTTGTAAATGTCATTATTCGCTATTACTCGGGTCCCTATTCATTAACATTGGACTCGCTGGACTCGCAACGAGTCCCGAGTCCTTGACTCGGACTCGTTGGGGTCTTGCGATTCCGAGTCTTTTCGGACTCGCCCATCTCTAATGAGTGGCCACAGCTTCTGCATAACCTCTAGGGACGATGGATGGGTAGCTAGGATGTAGTGGCTCCCACGGGTGGAGCACATCCCCAGGGTATGGATGTTGAAAGGGTGTAGGGTGCAGGATGGAGGGAGCAAAGTAACTGACAGACTCACGGTTTGCTGGTTCCTCAAGTCCTTTACTGGTGATACTGGCACAAGGACAGATGGTATGGCTGCAATCCAGCCACCTGCGAGCAACTCAGGGTTCTCCTCACATGGCAAGTTCTGAGGCCTCCCTGCTGCGCTTCTTATTAGGTCCCTGCTGCTGCTTAAGCTTAGCTGCTGCCCTCTCTCCCTCCTGCTGGGTGCCGTATCACAGGCAGCTCGAGTCGTTCTCCAGCCCCACTTCATGGGCGACTGCTTCTGGGCTCTCAATGCTGCTTTGCCTCCAGGCACTTGGTGTAGATGGGGGACTTGGAATCCCCAACCCTCAGATATTGGCTGCTGGGACATTAGGCCCTGCACAGCCTCGGACTCTGGTGTCCATTTCCTGGTGCTTACTCCTCTGGCATGAGCTCGACACCGCTCTGCTCTCCAGGCTCTCCTTCACTTCCTCAGACCCTTGCTTATGGGTCACTCAAGCTAAGTCTAGCTCTTCTGGGATGAGCTTAGCACTGCTCCAGTCTACAGGATGTCTTCCTCAGTACTGCTCCGTACTGAACTGACTAACTCTGCCCTGGACCAGAATTTATAGGGGAGCTTACCCTGAACCCGGGTTTAGATCTCCCCCTTCAGGCCTGGAGGGAGAAAAGGTGTTGTGTGCTTTGGGTTTTGCCTGGTGCGGATTTCCTATGTTGCTCTCAGGTATGACATTACCCCCCCGGGGGAGATAATGACATTGTGGTAGCCAGACTGTGGGGTGCCACAGAACCATTTAGACAGAGTTCAATAACCATTTGCACCGTGACAACTAATTCACCTAAGTCTATATTGAAGCCCATTGCAACAAGAACCCAAGGGATCAGTTGCGTCCTGGGAGCCCACCAAGGGTAGTGTTAGAGCACCAACGCAGAGAGGATAACACGTGCGTCCTGGGTCCATGTCCCAATATTTATACTTCAATCCCAGGATAACCCAAAGGGTCCAGCCGAATAAAATACTGGGCTTTTCACTAGTGTGTTCCGAAGCGTACTTCCACTTTTTCTTCTAGGGGACTCTGCTGCTAAAACTACACTGCAAGGCTCATTTTGTTAGCAAGGCCCCAACATAAGGGGTGTATGACTATTCTTAACTACTTCCCTTCCTCAGGAAAACCAAGGAGCAGTCTTAACCTTAACCACTGTGTGACCACCTACACTTCATTTCACTTATCAACTCTATGGTATATACAAATGTATGCAACACGTGCATGTATAAAGACAGTACCCTCCAGGGCAGGGCAGAACTCTTAACCCCCCTATAAGAACACAGTAATTGTAATTTCATGTTTCTATTACTGTGCTTCACTAGTTGACATGGCTATATGAGAGATGTTTTTCCCTGAATGAGTTGTAATTTAATGGTATCATTTTGGCTTACATACAGGTTGACAAACTTTTAGTATTTATTAAAGAGGGGAAGTAAAAAAAATATCAATTCTGCAATTTTTTTAAATATGATTTCAAAAGTAATAATTGCACTGTGTTACAGCAATAAGACCATATCATCCTGTAATAGGCTGCAGTACTCAGGGGACTGGAATAGCACGTCATCAGAAAAACATCCAAAAATGCATATGGCACCCCAAGGGTTAAGGTGCCACAGTAACATCACACAGGTTCCCTCCCCACAGCACACTGACACTACACTAGCACCTCTGGGCCAGGAGGGGGAGCTAAACCAGCTCCCTTATAAACTCCGGGTCAAGAGGAAGTAGTTAGTTCAGTTTGGAGTCGAGTCTTGTGGAGAGTTGAGTTGAGTCCAGTTCCTGGGAGAACTGATGGAGACTGTTGTGTAAAGGAGCTGTGTCAGGCTTCTCTACAGTCCGCTCATCGATTCCAGGCCTATCCAGGGTCTGAGGGAACTGAACTGAACTGAACTGAACTGAAGACAAAGGAACACATCTGGGAGACTGAGTGCCATCACCACTCGCCCCGGAGGAGAGCACAGAACGGATACTGGATCCGAAACTGTAACTGACACACACAGCACAGTAAATCCCGGGATAGTGGAGGTTGTAGATCGACACTGTACCAGAGCGAAGCAACACGGCGGGGTCAGCATTACACAGAAGACTCAAGTTGCCTAGCCAAGGGGTACCTGTGAGGAGAGAGACAGTGCCAGCAGCTCAGCTAGAAGCAGCAGCAGGGCCACACACACAGAGCGCAAGCAGGAGGAAGCTGAGGACCCGGACAGGGTGGGAGCAACCCGGCCCCAGTACAGACTCCGTGGACAATAATACGCTAAAACATCTGCAGTAAAGCTTTGGAAAACTTCAGAAACGTGAGTGTGTGTTCCTTCAACCCGTCTCCACTATCAATCCCTTATTATCATATCCATCATAGACTCTAATTACCATTGCCCAGGGAAACCAGCCTCTACCTACGGAGAGCCGTTCCATTTAAGCTGCCCAGCATCATCCCTGGAGGTTCTGCAGCAGCGGTGGTCCCATTACTGACCACACACAGTGGGTGGCGTCACGACAAACATTCATCCCTTGTAAATACCCCTTTTACTTGCAGAACCCGAGAAACGGTCCGAACCAGGCCCTCCGTGACATCCCCAGTAGCAACCCGGTCCGGTACCGAGTACCCCGTCAAAGTGGGCTCCACATGCACAGTTCAAAAAACTGAGCTGCTGCAGCCGTTCGAAGGCCCAGTGGTCCTGGTAACACGGTTACATCATCACTCCGGGTGGTGGTACACATCACAGGTGGTAGACAGCGGGTATTCTTGATTTAATTTTTTTTATTTTAAATTTGCGCTTTTATTTCTTGTAATTTTTTTCTAATTAGTCTTATTACTTTAAGGGTTAAGGTTGCTAACTTGTATGTAATTTTACTTGTGTGACTGGTGCTGAGTTGCTGAATAAATCTCAACCAGAAGTCTGTTTTCACAGAAAGCACTCTAGCCTGTAATAATAATCTATGGGGCTATTTCCAATCACATGAAAATAGCTGAGACATGTCTGATTTTGAGCTGAGGGAGGGACCAAAATCGGCAATGCAAGTCAATGGGTCCATGAAAAAATCAGACCACACTAGGATGTTTTCTGAGGCTAGGGTCACATTTGCGCTAAAATTTTCAGATCCTGATCCGGTTTTGAGCTGTTAAAAAGCTCAAATCCGGATAAGGAACCACTCCCCATATTAGCCCATTATTTAAACCGGATTGCTCTACAGGCAATCCGGTTACCGCTTGCGGATCTGCAGCCTGCTGTGAAAATCATGCAGGCTGCAGTTTTCGCAGCGGTTAGGAAAGCCCATGCAGCTGCCGCAAGGCACATGTGAATGCCTACGGTAGCTGTATCCTTTGTTTATCCCTGCTGCCGCAGGGATGAACAAAGGGTTAATCTAAATAGACAGTATTACTATCTATTAAGTCCCCCTGGGCTCTGCCATTAACTCTCTCTGCCTCATAAGTGACAGCTGCCAGCTTATTCCAGCAGTCTAACAGTCTCTACATTGCGCACTGTAACAGTTACAAACTGTCTAAGTTGACTTGGCCTATGCCATTAACTGTCTCTGCCTCATAAGTGACTGCTGCCAGTTTATTTCAAGAGTCTAACACTCTCTAAGTTGCGCACACAAACTGTCATAAACTGTCTACGTTGACGTGCCCTCTGCCATTAACTCTGTCTGCCTCATAAGTGACTGCTGCCAGCTTAGTTCAGCAGTCTAACATTCTCTAAGTTGTGCACTGAAACTGTCACAAACTCTCTACGTTGACGTGGCCTCTGCTAATAACTGTCTCTGCCTCATAAGTACTAGTAGGAGATGATTGGGTTCGACTCCCTTTAGGGTGCTAGAGGCAAAAAATGACCAGATTAAATTTATATAACCTCGGCACACCAATGAATAGAAGACCATGAATAAGTGCAAAAAAGGATGAATTTTATTGGACATTCACCAGCAAAATCCGACGTTTCGGCCTAACCGGCCTTTTTCAAGGATTATCTATACAATATGAACATAAATATAACAATAGGTATAAGGTAAACAGAACAGGGTTATGTCTCAACAATATACATCATATGCTATGATTAACATCGTATATTCAGACCAAACAAAACATGATCAATACAGAAACAGTATAGCAAAAGGGAAAAATACTACACATAGTGATAGAGATAATTGTAATTATCAGCACTGTTTTTTTTTATCAAGAATGAGAAAAAGAGAAAAATATATATACAAATTACCTAAGCGCTGGGTGTCCGTGCCTATGGGCTCGAGGTTCGTGGTCGTTCGCCGTTTTGTGAAGGGGTGACGAAACTGGGTCATGTGGTATACAGTGAAGAAAGGAAAAGTTAGATCGTCTCAAGCTAAGGAACGGACTTATACGGAAAATTGAATACGCTAGGGGGAGTGATCCCCAATTTATTACCTACCAGAATCAGCGTTCTTGTCTACTACTCCTCTCTAGACACCGCATTCATTCTAAGCAGGACGCAATTTCTTCTAACTCTCTAGGTAATTCCTTATGCATCATTGCCCATTTTTTAATTACGTTGCTCATCAAGTTATACGTCTATAAGACCCCTACTCTCATATACAGGGAAGTTTTTGGAAATTGACTGCTACATTACAGATACAGAAACATTGCCTACTAACTACAGTTTTCATTACAAGACGCTCTTTCTGTGCCAAGGTATATATCACCTTTTTACCACTGGGTTCACATAGAGGTAATAAGGTGGGACACCTTTCATTGATAGTCATTCTCAATATATATTCCTATCTACGTTATTTGCTTCTACTTCTTTCTTTCTTGTTTCTCTCCCTTCTTTCTTCATTTAAGGAACGGCAGATGCGGTGAAAAAACCGCATCTGCCGCGATTACCGCATAACCGCGACACTTGCGGCACACTTGCGGCAAGCCCCATGCAATGTCTATGGGGCTTGCGGTAAGGGTGCGGCAGATGCAGCAAGTGCGGTTTCGGCACTTGCGGCAGGTGCGGCCGCGAAAAAAAACGCTGCTGACCGCACCTGCCGCAAGTGCCGAAACCGCACTTTCCGCACCTGCCGCACCCTTACCGCAAGCCCTATAGACATTGCATGGGGCTTGCCCCAAGTGTGCCGCAAGTGTCGCTGTTATGCGGCAATCGCGGCAGATGCAGTTTTTTCACCGCATCTGCCGCGATTTGAAAAAACCGCTAGTGTGAAAGCACCCTAACACTCTCTAAGTTGCGCACAGAAACTGTCACAAACTGTCTACGTTGACGTGGCCTGTGCCAGAGTGTCAGTCATCTTTACTGCTCCGGTTTCCAGCTCTAAATTTACCCAATATTCATTTCTCCGCACTCCTGATGCAATTGCATCTGGCCTTTTTACTAGTATCTAATATATAAAGCTGAATGTGTGTATGTGACTCACCGTGGCCGGGACTCCGGTTTAGACAGGTGATGCTTCCTTCCTCCTTGTCACGGGTGGGCCACGCCTGCCGGTAGTGGGGCCCGGTGTAGTGCAGATCAAAAGGGTTGAAGACGTCTTGTGGGAACAGATTAAAGGGGTTTTTTAATTTATTCGTGACGCCACCTATGAGTAGTTCGGTAAGGACTACCGACGCTGCGGAACCTCCGGGGGATGGATAGCAGCAAGATGGAACGCTCCCCACAGGCTGAGCGGTGATCCCCGGAGGCCGGAGCTGCTTAAAGCGAACCTGTCACCCCCTCCAGGCATCTAAAGATAACATAGCCACTTTCTGCAGCACTAAGGCTGCATTCTGACAAGGTGTCTATAGCATTTATGCTCCCTTGATTCACTGAAATAAAGACTTATATAAAATCTGTTTCAAACCAGATCCAAGACCGGGAGGCGGGTTTTCAAGTGTCTATCTCCCTCCTCTGTGGTGTCAGTCATCCCTCTCTGCTCTCTGTGTGCCGCCTCCAGGGCCATCTCCCTGCATTACAGAGCTTTGTCAGCTCTGCTACAACATAGAGCATAGGAGACCCCACAGTAGTAAATCTAGCAGGAGGACGAGCAGACAAAGCACTGCCTGCTACATAGCAGCCCTTGAGCTGAGCTGTCAGCAGTGCAGCAGAGTTGAGTTTGTGCTTTAGATCAGGGGCTGAGGAGCAATGCTGCTGGGTACAAGAAACTGAAAGTGAAAACTGCTCAGCTCAAGGGCTGCTATGAAGCAGGCAGTGCTTTGTCTGCTGTTCTGCTCGCGATCCTTCTGCAAGATTTACTACTGTGGGGTCTCCTATAACAGCAGCTCTATGTTGTAGCAGAGCTGACAAAGCTCTGTAATGCAAGGAGATGGCCCTGGAGGCGGCACACAGAGAGCAGAGAGGGATGACTGACACCACAGAGGAGGGAGATAGACACTTGAAAACCCGCCTCCCGGTCTTGGGTCTGGTTTGAAACAGATCTTATAAAAGTCTTTATTTCAGAGAATCAAGGGAGCATAAATGCTATAGACACCTTGTCAGAATGCAGCCTTAGTGCTGCAGAAGGTGGCTATGGTATCTTTAGATGCCTGGAGGGGGTGACAGGTTCGCTTTAAGATGTTGTGCGGCAGCTGCGGTTACCCTGTAGTGCGGACGGACAGTTCATAAGGAAGCACGGACACAGAAAGTCTCTGCAACGGGTCTTTACTGTAACCAGCAGGCAGTACATGGTATACAGTTCACGAGTAGTGGACCGGGTGGACTCAGCAGTGATGGTGTCCCTTAGAAATCCCCAGTGTTCCTCCATTCTAACTAAGTGATTGCCAGTGTCGCCCAGGAATACCAGGTCGGGTACGGGGAGGCTGCTTCAATGCCCTATCCATGATGTACGTTCTGGATGTTTTGGGGAGCCTTGGATCCCTCAGTGGGTACACCGCTGGTTAGACGACTGGAAGTTGGCTGTTGGTGGGGTGCTCCTGTGTAGCTGCTCCTCCACGCTTCTGGTTCGCGTAGCAGAGGTGAACTGCTGCCAGCTTCGGTACCAGTGAACCGGCTGTGAGTTGTGGGCACGGGAGTCTTTTGGGAACCCGTGTGAATGATGCCCAATCCCGGTTGGTAAGGCCTCAGGTGCTGACACCCGACCGGTGACGGCCCGGGGGCTGCACGGGGTGCGGAGCCCCCGCTCCTCTCCAAGTTCAAGTTCTCTGTTCTAGACCCTCATCTAGACTCCTTCTGTTCTGTGTAGACTAAGTGTCTGTTCTCCTACACTTCCCTAGCACTCCGCCCACCAGGACCTAGGATTGGCCCTCTGTTCTAGGGGATGCATGCAGGGTTGGATTTCTAAATTAACCAGATCACTGCTGTGTCAGAGAATATTGCGGCTGCATTTATGGCTGCAATACCCTCTTGTGACGCACTCGTTGCGGGGCGCCACACTCCCCCTTGGTTGAATACGCTTGTCCCCAAGCGTCACACTACCCACATTACAGAGGTTTTTATATTTTGTAACAGGTAATAAACACTTTTATTAATGACAGGTCATTGTATGCATAAAAGTGAGGTAGACAAAATAAACAGGTAAAACACTTGGTGCGGACCCGGCGGCGGTCGGCTGTCCTTTGGATAAAAGTTCAGGCTGTAGCCGCCAAGTCGCGGTGTTATTTGCCAACAGGAAGAAGTCTCTTTGCAGAAAAGTTCAAACAACAAGTCACTTATGGAGGACAGTGTTCCGGACTCGTATAGCGAACCACCCGTCACAGCATACATGTCGCTCATAGGTTACAATGTCCCCTCTATACAAGTCTCGGTTTGGATGTCCTCGCGGTAGGTGCGATTCTACATCACGACGCCTCACAGATACTTTGGTACTCACACCCTCCTCCCTTACGAATCCCCACCCGGTGGATAAGTTGAAGGTGCTTACCCGCCCGGTTTTACGGAATTGTTCAGGCAATGGAGATTGGCGGCGGGCTTCAGCGCGGGCCTGCATGTTGGCTTGCAGTTGAGTGTGCCACTCCTCCCTTCGGATACGACGTACCTCTTCGTCGGAGTGGTGCGGCGTGTGGATACAGTCACTACGGCATGCTGGTTGTTGAACTGCTTGAGTCTGGTGGGCAGTCTGTAGAAAAGCCCGGTTGAACGGAACCGGAGAAGATGTTGCTGCGGCGGCACCCGACCAGTGTACCCGAGCAGATCGCCCGGCAGAAGGATTCTTGGTGTCTCCCCAGGCGAACCCGGTGTAGAGGTCCTCAGCTGGGCTGTAGGTCTCGTCGTCATCCTCCTCGACTTCTCCTTCGATGACTACGTCGGGCTGCTCGGCTGATGGAGATGCTGGAACGGAATCCTCTGGGTCGATGGGTGGCTGTGCTGCAAAGTTCTCCTCGGGGTCGTTGTGCAGGACTTCCAGGCTGCCTGCCTCTTCTTCTGTAGCAGCGGGAAGTGGTGTTTCGATCCCGGTCACCAGGTAGGCCTCGGTATTTGCAGAGGAGGCCTCCGGTTCAGGGGAGAAAACAGGCGACAGTCTCAGTAGTGTGGAAAGTAGTCGCAGGTTCCGCAGGTGGAACCAGGTATGTGTCGGCTTCTTCTGTGGAGCGTATTGGAAGCTCCGGCTCTAGAACGGGGTCGGTTGCGGTTTCGACCGCTGGAACGGGTCGAGCTGTGGCCCTCACAGGAATGATACAGTCTATGGGCTCCGGTGACGAAGCAGGACAGGTGGTGGGCGACGGTGAGGCGGTTGAGAAGCTGGCGATGTCGTCTGGGCCTAGAGAAGCTGTACCCGGTCGGCTCTGCTGCATCGCATGATGGAGTCTTCTGCCTAGGGTCGCACTCCAGCTGCGAATCGTCCACTCCACAGTCTCTAGTAACCGCACCCGGAGGTCTTGTAGAGCCTCTAGCCAGAAGTCGGGGCTGCCGTCTATGGTAAGGGCAGGACCCGGACCCGGTTGGCCGATGGCTGCTCTGGCCTCCGCCTCGACCTCCCGCATCAGGTCTTGGAGTCTCATGCTGGCCATTCTCTTCTTCGGAGGGAAACCACACCCGTTCAACCGGTAAGCGTTCTGGTAGAGCTGGTGAAGAAGGTCTGTGACACTCCCATTTCCTCTGGGCTTTTGTAGTCCAATGGTGGGAAAAGTCTTTGGGGTCCGCCCCCATGGTTGATTCGAGCAATCAGGGCGGACAGAGAGTTTGGCGCCTTTTGTCTTTAGCCCTCCCACGATGAGGGGGGGGTCGACTCACTCCTGGGCTTGCACGTGGCAGATTCTTGTGGCGTGAACGCCATCTTGGACGCCATCTTGGCCCACGGTGAAAAGGCGGGAAAGTTCTTTTAGGGACGAACAAAGTCCAAGTTGTAGACATTAAAGTCTTTTTAAGCACATTATACCCGTTGGGTAACGGGCCTGCTCGTATCCTGTTCGTGACGCCATTTTCTGACTCACCGTGGCCGGGACTCCGGTTTAGACAGGCGATGCTTCCTTCCTCCTTGTCACGGGTGGGCCGCGCCTGCCGGTAGTGGGGCCCGGTGTAGTGCAGATCAAAAGGGTTGAAGACGTCTTGTGGGAACAGATTAAAGGGGTTTTTTAATTTATTCGTGACGCCACCTATGAGTAGTTCGGTAAGGACTACCGACGCTGCGGAACCTCCGGGGGATGGATAGCAGCAAGATGGAACGCTCCCCACAGGTTGAACGGTGATCCCCGGAGGCTGGAGCTGCTTAAGATGTTGTGCGGCAGCTGCGGTTACCTTGTAGTGCGGACGGACAGTTCATAAGGAAGCACGGACACAGAAAGTCTCTGCAATGGGTCTTTACTGTAACCAGCAGGCAGTACATGGTATACAGTTCACGAGTAGTGGACCGGGTGGACTCAGCAGTGATGGTGTCCCTTAGAAATCCGCAGTGTTCCTCCATTCTAACTAAGTGATTGCCAGTGTCGCCCAGGAATACCAGGTCGGGTACGGGGAGGCTGCTTCAATGCCCTATCCATGATGTACGTTCTGGATGTTTTGGGGAGCCTTGGATCCCTCAGTGGGTACACCGCTGGTTAGACGACTGGAAGTTGGCTGTTGGTGGGGTGCTCCTGTGAAGCTGCTCCTCCACGCTTCTGGTTCGCGTAGCAGAGGTGAACTGCTGCCAGCTTCGGTACCAGTGAACCGGCTGTGAGTTGTGGGCACGGGAGTCTTTTGGAAACCCGTGTGAATGATGCCCAATCCCGGTTGGTAAGGTCTCAGGTGCTGACACCCGACCGGTGACGGCCCGGGGGCTGCACAGGGTGCGGAGCCCCCGCTCCTCTCCAAGTTCAAGTTCTCTGTTCTAGACCCTCATCTAGACTCCTTCTGTTCTGTGTAGACTAAGTGTCTGTTCTCCTACACTTCCCTAGCACTCCACCCACCAGGACCTAGGATTGGCCCTCTGTTCTAGGTGATGCATGCAGGGTTGGATTTCTAAATTAACCAGATCACTGCTGTGTCAGAGAATATTGCGGCTGCATTTATGGCTGCAATACCCTCTTGTGACGCACTCGTTGCGGGGCGCCACATATGTGTCTGTGTGTGTATGTCCGGGATTGGCATCTACACCGTCGCAACTACAGCAACAAAATGTTGCACAGTCACACGTCTGGACCCCGAGAGCGTCATAGGCTATGTTGTGAGGTGAAATTTTAACCCCGCACGTTCCAATTCACCAAACAATTTTGCCCCTATCTACATAATGGTGAAAAAGTGACAGTTACCAGTTGACAGTTGTGAATGAGAGGGGCTTAATGACAGCGCCAAAGACTAACAGCATATACCAGCATATAGTCACTAAGGTGGGGCCCCAACATGGGATATTCACCACGCACAGGGACATGTATACACACCACACACACAAAGGGTAACAGCAAGTGTATAGTCGCTAAGGTGCAGCCCCAACATTGGATACTTACCACGTACCCGAACACACACACACACCACAAAGAGACACACACAACACAGAGACACACACAGACTCACCCCACAGGGACACACACACACCACAAAGAGACACACACAACACAGACACACACACCACACAGATCCCCTTCACAGGGACACACACACATGATGCACACCCTATAGGGACACATCCACTCGCCCCACAGGGACACACACACACCCCAGGGACACACACACACCACACAGACAGACACAGATGTGCACAAATCGCCTCACACAACTCGCCTCATACGTGTGCTATCTTTAATTTCCAAAAATAAACATCTGATTAAAAACAGCCAATGTGCAACACATGTGCCATATAGGAAATTAAGGCAGATGTCAGTCACATGAGCTGTCTATTATGTGTATGTGTGAGGTAACATATACTGGCCGGACAGGGGGAGGGTTTACTGTTGGCTGGAGATTTATTAGGCTGCCTATAGCAACCAATCACAGCTCAGCTTCTATTTTCCTACAGGTCATTAATACGACATATTCAAATTCTATTTTGTTATAGCTAACATCAGTTATTTATTAACCCGGGCGTAGCCGGGTACTACAGCTAGTATATATATAAATTCACTGTGCACAGTTTCCCTGCTTTAACCTATTATCTTGTAGCGTGAGGTAACAGCTGAATATTTTTAATACAAAGAGTTCCATTTTGGTAACCTATACTCTACAGTTGTTAAATTATATGGATTATTATGTAAAATATGTTACAGTGATATCTTATTGGTTAGCCTGATGATTTCTTTAGTAGGAAATTACTTGTATTTAAGTCAAATGAACGCAGTAAGGGTAAGGCCAGAAGGAGCAGCAATGACACACCCGAAGATCGCAGCGGCAAATAACTTCTGCTGCTTGGTCATTGTTTAATAAGCAATCAATTAATATTGTCGGGAGTCAACTAATTCAACTTCAAAACCAATAGGACATACAATTATCCCAGTGAAGCAGCTGCTCCCCTTCAAAGTCAAGTGCTTATTTCAACATTCACCTAACAGCAGCATTCAATTGTTATGTTTTTATGCATCATGGACACAATCTGTCTAGTTTTTTTCTTAAGATCTGAAAATATACAGTATTAGTCTGTGAATGATGCCTACTATAGATGACGCAGCTGTGACTACATGTCATATAGTCAGTGCTGTGTGTGCAGATTAAAGAAGCCTGATGTGTAAATTGCAGGAAATAGTTATACCTTAATGTACTGAATCAGGAGGGGAGCAAAAAAGGAATAGATTGCAGGAAGGTGGAGATTGTGGGTGCGTAAATTGGGATGTATATTGCATTTCAAAGACAAGGGAGTAACTAGAGAATTCTTAGCAACACTTTATTGGTTGACATGTTGGTGATTATAAATTTAAATAAATGAAAATAGATTGTCAAATTTAGGCATCATGTGCACTTAGCCATTTTGCAAACCATGTACTATGCTACGATTCTACAATACAGATTTATAGCTTCTCAATGAGCAGTGGCACATCTGGGCTTTCTTGCCAAATTTCAGTTTTGCACCCTCACCTATACACAATTATGTGGTGACACTGAGTTTGTGCTACAGATTTTGGATGCCAAAAATCAGCATCTCCTATCAGAAATATGCACTCAAAATATCCTTGTGCAAATGGCGTTTTTTCATGCAGATTTTGCTGCGTATTTTTAGTAAATGTTCACTGTTATGACTGCGAATAAAGTTAGGTTACAGGCTTTGAAAAAGAGGGTTTCAAGATGTCATAATGTGACATGGAGCTGCGCTGTAGTTTTGGTCACTAGCCCAGGTACAGCAGGCAGGTACGGGATGCGACCCACTCCCTAGTTTTACCTGGCTGTTAATCCAAAATTCAGAAGAGCCCTTTTTTTAAATTATTTCTTAAATAATAAAAAAAACTATGTGGAGCTTTGCCATATTTTTGGTTGCCAGCCAGGTACAGCTAGGCAGCTGGGGGCTGGAATCCTCGGCGTCGGGAAGCCCAAGCAGTGCGAATTGAAGCCTGCATCTGCCCCAGAAAATGACACGTTAATCAAAGTGTCATTTTCGCGCGCTGTACAAGGCACTTCCAGTTGCCATGGTGCTGGTGGCAAACTGAGTAATAAAGGGATTAATGCCAGCTATGTATTGCCAGCCGGCACTAAGCTCAAGGTTCATAATGTGGGGCCAATGTTAGAGACAGTCATTAGGAACCGCTAAGTAAATAGTAAATAATACACCACACAGAGAAAAATAATTTTGTTTGATCAAAAAACACAAACACATACCTCATTTCCATCTTTATTACTCCCACATAAATCCTCCTCAATCCTCTTTGACAGGCAGTGATCAGTGCTTCTGCCCAGTGGGTACATACCAGGACGTTCGCCCTGTGAATGCTACACAGAACCACCAACAGTACAAGAACACATCACCAAAACAACTATCAGTACAGAAATACATCACCGGAACCATCATCAGTACATGAATACATCATTAGAGACAATGTAGGTACATATGATTACAAAACCAGTTATCTTGTCTGGAGTGCTAAGTACCACAAGCACTTGATTAAAAGTAAGTCACAGACTTTTATTGTACCTCCAGTGCCCACTACGCGTTTCAACAGTGCCCAACCGTCTTCCTCAGGTAGAATGTAGGTGCATAAATATACCAACAGCACATCATCAGTACAGGAATACATTAACAGAACTAGCAGCACATCACCAAGCTTAGTACCATGATCAATTGCAATGTCAGATCAGCCCCACATACAACTGTATTAAATGAACCTACAAGTCCCTGTATGTTCATAACAAATGGTAATGGAATACTGGAAGTTGTTAACAGCAAACTTTAGACTGCGGACCAAACAGAAACCACAGTATTGATTAGATACAAGCAGTATCAAAAATAAACATTTACATATAGGTACCTTATAGGTGACATCGTCTATGATTAAAGTTGTTTTTGTCTATATAACGCCAACATATTCCACATCACTTTACAATTACGCCAGGGAAATGCCCCTCACTGTGCTCCCTGCACAAAATATGACCTCCACACTGTCCCTATTATGGGATATGGCCTTTGCACTGTCCTCAGTCACACTGCCACCCAGGGACGGCATCAGCACCCGGCACACCCAGGCAAGTGCCGGGGCCCAGGACAGCTGGGGGACCCATTTACCATCGGGGACACCATCCACGCTGCTTGCTAGATGAGGTCCCCTGCCATTACTGGTGCAGATGACCGGTATCTGCTCCTGCGGCTATGCTATCACATAGTTGTGTATATGACTGGGGCCCTCTCTGCTCTTCAGTATCACAAAGTTTTTACTGTGCAGGTGCTGAAGCAGTGTCATTGCGTGGTACAAACAGGAAATTACCAGAAGGACGTCACTACAAGGAAAAGAGGATCCTGGACTTGAGCGCGACTAGTCTTGAATCTTCTCTTCAGTGTTGAATGTGTCCACAGTGAATATGGCCTGTGTGTGCCTGTTTGTCTGTCTTGTGGCTCCTATTCCCAGCCCATACACAGCAGCATATGGTATATATACAGTATGTACACACTCCATCCTGTATTACAGTGAGATTGTATATACTCTAATTATATAGCATAGACCTCGATATCTGAAATTGCTACATGATTCAGATATCCAGTTGCATTAAGGTTTCCATTGATGAACAATTGCCACAAACAGGAAGCTGATATAACCAACCATTCCCATTTTATTTAGGTTCATTGCATCCACATAAATGACCCACCCTGTACAGCCCAGCAGCAGCCAATATATTATATATGCAGCCCATCCAGAAGCCTATATATTTTATATCCACAGCCCACAGCTCTTATATTATATTCATGAATTATGATGAATTATGGTATGTGTTAAAGGGGCCCACTGAGACTGTTTTCCCCGGGGCCCACATAAACCTGGAGCTGGCCCTGTTGCCATCTGACATTTTTCTGCTACATGCTGTCGCTTCACACCTTTCTCCTTCTCCTGGCCCTCCCCATTATATCCCTTTTATATTACTTCCTCACATTTTTGACCCTTGATTTTTGATGTTTCATACCTCAAAAAACAAAACAGAGCTTAGCATAAAAATCACTGACCCATGCACAGATTTAATTACACGGTTATATGTTTACTCATATTTTTGATAATCCAATGCAAAAGAAGTCATCATCTTCATAGCACTCAGTAGTCAGCAAAATCACACCTATAATCTACCTTCCAAAATGTATGTTTACTTTCTACAGTTTACCATCCAGTGTCTAGTTCCAAATCTGGATGCCCTCCAGGCTCTTGAAACCCTTCAATAGAGACTAAGTAATAGACATATTAAGCAGGTGAAGAAAACCTAGGATTAGAAACCTTTGCATCGGGTAAAGACGTGTTTATGTCTTGGGGGACAATTTGTACGCTTGGGGCCTGACTTATCATTTGGAGTTTCTTTTTTTTTCGTCTTGTGGAATTCATTGACATTTTGGCACAAAATCAAAAATGATCTTTAGTTTGTCTTTTGCCTATTTTTATTTTTTTTAAAAATTAAAGAGTCGCATGTTGTGCTATAATATTGCAAAATGCGCAAAAAGATTAAAAGTGTACATAAAATCACTCCATGAGGGGCTGGGGTACACTTGTGCAAAAATTGAGTACATTTTTTAAAAAGCTGCAACTGATAAATCAGAATGCAAATACCCCATCAACATTGATGAACATAGAAAATAAAGCAAGTAAACACACACACTGTAAATAAGACTTTAAAAAATGTGCAAATTAAAATAGGAATTCGGCACAAAATAAAATTGTCTGAAACTACCGTAAACTAAATAAAACAAGGCACAGATGCAAAAATGAGTCAACAGTATTATGTTTTGTTTGCAAAAAAAATATACATTATAGAAATATATCTGCCATCCATCTAAACCAGGGGCCGGGAACCTATGTCTCGCGAGCCAGATGTGGCTCTTTTGATGGCTGCATCTGACTCGCAACCAAATCTATATAAAACAGTTTTACCCAAGTTCTGGGTGCCACGCTCTGTCCCTGCTGCCATGTGGGTTAAGCCAGGAGGCCAGCAGCCACAGTCTAATCAGAGGCCATCACCTGCGGCCCAATCAGAGGCCAGCAACCACTGGACAATCAGTGGCGCATGACGTCACATGCAGGAAGCTGATTGGCCAGCCGCTTCTGGCCTCTGATTGGACCGCTGCTGCTGGCTTCTGATTGGTAATGTATGGGTACGACAGAAGAGACAGAGCGTCACCTGGAACACCATACAGTGCAGACTGTGGAGGATCGGTGAGTATGTGTGTGTGTTTTTTTAGGTATCTTTACCATGGTGGGGGTGGCAAAGGGCTGCATGGGGATGCTGGGGGTACTGCAGGGGATGCTGGGGTACTGCAAGCGGATGATGGGGATACTGCATGGGGCTGATTGGGGTACTGCAATAGGATGATAGGGGTACCATATCGGGGCTGCAAGGGGATGCTGGGGGTACTGAAAGGGGATGATGGGGTACCATATTGGGGCGGCAAAGGGATGATGGCGGTACCATATTGGGAGCTGCAAAGCGATTATGGTGATACCGTATTAGGGGCTGCAAAGGACTGCAAGGGGATGATGGGGGTACCATATTGGGGGTTGCATGGGGATGATGGGGGCTGCAAGGAGATGATGAGGATACCATATTGGGGGCTGCAAAGGGCAGCAAGGAATTGATGGGGGACCATATTGGAGGCTGCAAAGGGCTGCAAGTTGATGATGGGGACACCATATTGGGGTCTGCAAGGGGATGATGGGGTACCATATTGGGGGCTGCACAGGGTTGCAAGGGTAATGATGGGGATAACATATTGGGGGCTGCAAGGGAATGGTGGGGGTACCATATTGGGAACTGCAAAGGGCTGCAAATGCTTGATAGGATTCACAGTTTGTCTGGTTGAGCTGGTTTGTCATGACAACTATTATACAGTATATAATAAATGTGTTTTTTTTTTTTTCTGCTCAACAATAAATGTGAATTATTCTTCATGGAACAAAAAGTCACCCCCTGAAAATAAGACATGGCGCATCTTTGGGAGCAAAAATTAATATAAGACATTTATTTTTGGGGAAACAGGGTAGCTGCATGGAGAAGCTGCGTGGAGAAGCATGGATAAACGGAAGTATTGCTAAGAGCCCAATGGTAAGAAGTACTTTATTCATCATTGGTTAGTAACAGCATAACAATGTTATTAAAAATAATTCAGAGACTTATTGTTCTTTAAAAGTGTTGGTCTTACAAAAAATGTACACATTTACTTGTATTTACGGTAGTCAGGGCCGTATTTGCCACTAGGCACCCGTAGGCACGTGCCTAGGGCGCCAGAATGCGGGGAGGGCGGCAACTGAGCAAGGTTTTTTTTTTTTTCTTCTCCTTTGGCCCGGGGATGGAAGGTAATAGGCTCTGCCCACCTCCGTCTGCCACCCACCCACCTCAGTCTTCCGGCTGCTGCGGCCTGCGGCCCGGGACTCTCGGCTCAGGAAGGATCCTGCACTGTCAGCGCTGGAGCGAGGGAGGCACTGCTGAGAGGAGGACCGCGGAGGACCAGGCAGCTCATCGCATTGGCGGGTATGTGGATGTCTGTGCTGCTGTGCTGTGCACAGTGCAGCACAGTGAAGTGAGGCAGGATCGAGGGATGTGCACAGTGCAGCCCTGCAGGGATGCAATCCCTGGGCCCTGTGTGCAATGTGCTGTGCACAGTGCAGCACAGTCAAGTGAGGCAGGATCGAGGGATGTGCACAGTGCGGCCCTGCAGGGATGCAATCCCTGGGCCCTGTGTGCAATGTACTGTGCACAGTGCAGCACAGTCAAGTGAAGCAGGGTCGAGGGAAGTGCATAGTGCAGCCCTGCAGGGATGCAATCCCTGGGCCCTGTGTGCACTGTGAGATGCACATGGCAGGGGGAGTGCTGGGATGTGCATCACAGTGCATGGGGGGGTGATGGAATGTGCATGGCAGACAGGGGGGGTGATGGGATATGCATGGCAGGTGGGAGGGTGATGGGATATGCATGGCAGGCAGGGGGGGTGATGGGATATGCATGGCAGGCAGGAGGGGATGATGGGATATGCATGGCAGGGAGGGATGATGGGATATGCATGGCAAACGGGGGAGTGATGGGATATGTATGGCAGGCAGGCAGGCGGGGGGATGATGGGATATGCATGGTAGGCGGGGGGTGATGGGATATGCATGGCAGGTGGGGGGGGTGATGGGATATGCATGGCAGGCAGGTGGGGTGATGGGATATGCATGGCAGACAGGGGGGATGATGGGATATGCATGGCAGGCAGGGGGGGTGATGGGATATGCATGGCAGGCGGGGGGTGATGAAATATGTATGGCAGGTGGGGGGTGATGGAATATGCATGGCAGGCAGGGGGGGTGATGGGATATGCATGGCAGGCAGGGGGGGATGATGGGATATGTATGGCAGGCAGGGGGGGTGATGGGATATGCATGGCAGGGGAGGGTGATGGGATATGCATGGCAGGGGAGGGTGATGGGATATGCATGGCAGGCAGGGGGGGTGATGGGATATGCATGGCAGGGGAGGGTGATGGGATATGCATGGCAGGCAGCGGGGTGATGGGATATGCATGGCTTGGCAGGGGGGGGGGGTGATGGGATATGCATGGCAGGGGGGGTGATGGGATATACATGGCAGGCAGAGGGGGTGATGGGATGTGCATGGCAGGAAGGGGGGATGATGGGATGTTCATGGCAGGAAGGGGGGGTGATGGGATGTGCATGGCAGGAAGGGGGGTGATGGGATGTGCATGGCAGGAAGGGGGGTGATGGGATGTGCATGGCAAGAAGGGGGGGGTGATGGGATGTGCATGGCAGGCAGGGGGGGTGATGGGATGTGCATGGCAGGCAGGGGGGGTGATGGGATGTGCATGGCAGGCGGGGGGGTGATGGGATATGCATGGCAGGCAGGGGGGGGTGATGGGATGTGCATGGCAGTAGGGGTGCTGGGATGTGCATGGCAGGCAGAGGAGGGGTTGCAAGGAAGGATGTGCATGGGACATGGGGTGCTGGGATCGGATGTGCATGGTGGACGTGGGGAGTGCTAGGACATGCATGGCATGGGGGGTGCTGGGATGTGCATGGCGGGGGGACTGCTGGGATGTGCATGGCAGGGAGATGGGGGGTGTTGGTATGTGCATGGGAGACAAAGGTTGCTGGGATGGATGTGCATGGGAGACGGGGGTGCTGGGATGTGTGCATGGCAGGGCGAGTGCTGGGATGTGCATGGGAGATGGCGGGTGGTGCTGGGATATGCATGGAAGATGGCAGGTGGTGCTGGGATGTGCATGGGAGATTGCGGGTGGTGCTGGGATGTGGATGGCAGGCAGGGTGTGGTGCTGGGATGTGCATGGGAGACAGGGGTGCTGGGATGTGCATGGGAGATTGGGGAGCTGGGATGTGCTAAGTTGGTGTACCCCTCTGTGTCATGCTGTACCTGGCAGTGGAGGGTTACTCTGGGACTCAGTGTACCCCTCTGTGTCATGTACCTGGCAGTGGAGGGGTTACTCTGGGGCTTGGTGTACCCCTCTGTGCCATGTGCCTGGTAGTGGAGGGGTTACTTTAGGGCTTGGTGTACCCCTCTGTGTGGTACCTGGCAGTGGAGGGGTTACTCTGGGGCTTGGTGTACCCCTCTGTGTGGTACCTGGCAGTGGAGGGGTTACTCTGGGGCTTGGTGTACCCCTCTGTGTGGTACCTGGCAGTGGAGGGGTTACTCTGGGGCTCAGTGTACTCCTCTGTGTCATGCTGTACCTGGCAGTGGAGGGGTTACTCTGGGGCTCAGTGTACCCCTCTGTGTCATGCTGTACCTGGCAGTGGAGGGGTTATTCTGGGGCTCAGTGTACCCCTCTGTGTGGTACCTGGCAGTGGAGGGGTTACTCTGGGGCTCAGTGTACTCCTCTGTGTGGTACCTGGCAGTGGAGGGGTTACTCTGGGGCTCAGTGTACCCCTCTGTGCCATGTACCTGGCAGTGGAGGGGTTACTCTGGAGCTCAGTGTACCCCTCTGTGTGGTACCTGGCAGCGGAGGGGTTACTATGGGGCTCAGTGTACTCCTCTGTGTGGTATCTGGTAGTGGAGGGGTTACTATGGGGCTCAGTGTACTCCTCTGTGTGGTATCTGGTAGTGGAGGGGTTACTATGGGGCTCAGTGTACTCCTCTGTGTGGTACCTGGCAGTGGAGGGGTTACTGTGGGGCTCAGTGTACTCCTCTGTGTCATGTACCTGGCAGTGGAGGGGTTACTCTGGGGCTTAGTGTACTCCTCTGTGTGGTACCTGGCAGTGGAGGGGTTACTCTGGGGCTCAGTCTACCCCTCTGTGTGGTA
The DNA here is from genome assembly GCA_033576535.1 of Allobates femoralis. Classification (NCBI taxonomy): domain Eukaryota; kingdom Metazoa; phylum Chordata; class Amphibia; order Anura; family Aromobatidae; genus Allobates; species Allobates femoralis. Next base: position 425,041,360 of record JARQOC010000004.1, on the reverse strand, counting down.
CCTGGCAGTGGAAGGGTTACTCTGGGGCTCAGTGTACTCCTCTGTGTGGTACCTGGCAGTGGAGGGGTTACTCTGGGGCTCAGTGTACCCCTCTATGTCATGTACCTGGCAGTGGAGGGGTTACTCTGGGGCTCAGTGTACTCCTCTGTGTGGTACCTGGCAGTGGAGGGGTTACTGTGGGGCTCAGTGTACTCCTCTGTGTCATGTACCTGGCAGTGGAGGGGTTACTCTGGGGCTTAGTGTACTCCTCTGTGTGGTACCTGGCAGTGGAGGGGTTACTCTGGGGCTCAGTGTACCCCTCTGTGTCATGTACCTGGCAGTGGAGGGGTTACTCTGGGGCTCAGTGTACTCCTCTGTGTCATGTACCTGGCAGTGGAAGGGTTACTCTGGGGCTCAGTGTACTCCTCTGTGTGGTACCTGGCAGTGGAGGGGTTACTCTGGGGCTCAGTGTACCCCTCTGTGTCATGTACCTGGCAGTGGAGGGGTTACTCTGGGGCTCAGTGTACTCCTCTGTGTGGTACCTGGCAGTGGAGGGGTTACTCTGGGGCTCAGTGTACCCCTCTGTGTCATGTACCTGGCAGTGGAGGGGTTACTCTGGGGCTCAGTGTACCCCTCTGTGTCATGTACCTGGCAGTGGAGGGGTTACTCTGGGGCTCAGTGTACCCCTCTGTGTGGCACCTGGCAGTGGAGGGGTTACTGTGGGGCTCAGTGTACTCCTCTGTGTCATGTACCTGGCAGTGGAGGGGTTACTCTGGGGCTCAGTGTACTCCTCTGTGTGGTACCTGGCAGTGGAGGGGTTACTCTGGGGCTCAGTGTACCCCTCTGTGTCATGTACCTGGCAGTGGAGGGGTTACTCTGGGGCTCAGTGTACCCCTCTGTGTGGTACCTGGAAGTGGAGGGGTTACTCTGGGGCTCAGTGTACTCCTCTGTGTGGTACCTGGCAGTGGAGGGGTTACTTTGGTGCTCAGTGTACCCCTCTGTGTCATGTACCTGGCAGTGGAGGGGTTACTCTGAGGCTCAGTGTACCCCTCTGTGTGGTACCGGGCAGTGGAGGGGTTACTCTGGGGCTCAGTGTACCCCTCTGTGTCATGTACCTGGCAGTGGAGGGGTTACTCTGGGGCTCAGTGTACCCCTCTGTGTGGTACCTGGCAGTGGAGGGGTTACTCTGGGGCTCACTGCTTGTGGGTTGGCAGTAAGTGGGAACTCCAACCTCATCATCACCCTGTGTATTCTCACACTCGTCATCCTCAGAGCTAACCTCTTCCTGCCCTGAGCACAAAGTCAAGTTGTCAGTCCAATCAGGTATCTGAGTTTCATCATCATTTGCCTCATTATCTTCATCAACAGGGGTTACAGTTTTGGAATGAGGGTCTACATTATGCTCGGACCCTTCTTCATCTGGGCCTGGAGCCAACTTGCAAAGATTTTGGGCATCAGTGCAGATCATTTCCTCGTCTTGACTCACTGAAGCTTTGGAGCAGACCTCTGATTCCCAGGCTATAGTATGAGTGAACAGCTCTGAAGACTCACCGATCTGTGTTAACCCATAGTCAGTAGGGCGGCTGGAGACTTGTGAGCTGTGAGGAAGCAAGTGCGATTGGGGTGACACCTCTGCGGACTGGAGTGTTTGTGATGTTGAAGTTGAGATGGAGAAGAGCCCACTTGATGGAGCGCTTGATATACATTGAAGCACCTGCTGTTTTTGGGCCTCATCTACAAGTTTTGCTCTGCTGCATAAGAAAGGGATGATAGCAGATCGTCCATGAAAAGTAGACATTTTACTTTGGCTTGAAGACGGTATTTGTTCAGCAGATGTTTCTGTTACTTTAGCACCTTCCCCACGGACACAAAGATTTTTACCCTTTCCAACACGCCTATTCCCCTTTCCACTATCAGCAGACCTTTTACCACTCATTTTGGAGTGTAACTAATTGGCAACTGTGTAGTTGTTGGCACAAAAAACAATGGATGCAAAACTAGCAGAGCTCAGTGGCCAGACAGTGGTACTAGCCTACCGTATATACTCGTGTATAAGCCGAGTTTTTCAGCCCAAAATTTGGGCTGAAAAGTCTCCCCCTCGGCTTATACACGGGTCTATACGGGGGCCCATGGTGTGGTGGCTGTGGTGGGGGCTGTGGAGGCTGGAGGAGGCGGGGGGGCTGCTGTATGAGCGGCCCCGTCACGTGGGACCGCTCATTAAATATGCACTGCTTCCCCCTGTCAATCAGCGGCAGGGGGAAACAGTGCATATAGCCCCCAAATGCTGGCACTCGCCCCCCCTTGTAAGGGCCCTCCCCGCTGGTTATATTACCATCCCGGTCTTCTGATCAGCGCCGCTCCTCGGTGCTCCGCGGTGCTCAGTCCGTCCGTCCTGCTGCATCCGGGATCTCCGGCCGTCGCAGGCATATGACGTCATCGCGCGACGGCCGGGGATCCCGGATGTAGCAGGACGGGAGCAGAGAGGACGGAGCGCCGAGGAGCAGCGCAGATCAGAAGACCGGGATGGTAAGAGAAGCGGGGGGGGCCCTTGCAAGGGGGGGCGAGTGCCAGCATTTGGGGGCTGCTGAGGACCCCCAGGGGGCTGCTGGGGACCCCCTGGGGGCTGCTGGGGACCCCCTGGGGGCTGCTGGGTACCCCCAGGGGGCTGCTGGGTACCCCCTGGGGGCTGCTGGGTATCCCCAGGGGGCTGCTGTGTACCCCCTGGGGGCTGCTGTGTATCCCCTGGGGGCTGCTGGGTACCCCCAGGGGGCTGCTGGGTACCCCCTGGGGGCCTGCTGTATACCACTGGGGCTGCTATATACTACCACTGGGGCTGCTGTATACTACCACTGGGGCTGCTATATACTACCACTGGGGCTGCTATATACTACCACTGGGGCTGCTATATACTACCACTGGGGCTGCTGGGTCTGCTATATACTACCACTGGGGCTGCTATATACTACCACTGGGGCTGCTGGGGCTGCTATATACTACCACTGGGGCTGCTATATACTACCACTGGGGCTGCTGTATACTACCACTGGGGCTGCTATATACTACCACTGGGGCTGCTATATACTACCACTGGGGCTGCTGTATACTACCACTGGGGCTGCTATATACTACCACTGGGGCTGCTATATACTACCACTGGGGCTGCTATATTCTACCACTGGGGCTGCTATATACTACCACTGGGGCTGCTGTATACTACCACTGGGGCTGCTATATACTACCACTGGGGCTGCTATATACTACCACTGGGGCTGCTATATACTACCACTGGGGCTGCTGTATACTACCACTGGGGCTGCTATATACTACCACTGGGGCTGCTGTATACTACCACTGGGGCTGCTATATACTACCACTGGGGCTGCTGTATACTACCACTGGGGCTGCTGTATACTACCACTGGGGCTGCTATATACTACCACTGGGGCTGCTATATACTACCACTGGGGCTGCTGTATACTACCACTGGGGCTGCTGTATACTACCACTGGGGAGGCCTGTATACCACTGGGGGGGGCCTGTATACCACACTGCTGGGGGCTGTATACCTGTGCTGGGGTCCACCCTCGGCTTATACACGAGTCAATAGGTTTTTCCAGATTTTTGGGGCAAAAGTAGGGGGGTCGGTTTATACACGGGTCGGCTTATACACGAGTATATACGGTAAATAGGTTTTGGTAAGTAGGTTTTTGCAGATGCAATACAAAAGTGTTTTCTTCACTGTGTGGCGGTAGATTTCAACAGACACTGAAGTACTGCTACATAGTTAAACTGTGCTAGTAGCCTAAATAGTTTTGGTAACTAGTTTTGGTCATATGCAAAACAAAAGTGTTTTCTGCACTGTTTGGCATTACTTTTCAAAAGAACACTGATGTACAGCTACCTAGTCAAACTGTGCTAGTAGCCTCTAACATTCTAAATAGTTTTGGTAAGTAGTTTTGTGTAGATGCAATACAAAAGTGTTTTCTGCACTGTTTGGAGGTAGATTTCAAAAGAACACTGAAGTACCCATACCTAGTCAAACTGTGCTAGTAGCCTAAATAGTTTTGGTAAGTAGTTTTGGTCAGATGCAATACATACAAAAGTGTTTTCTGCACTGTGTGGCGGTACTTTTCAAAAGAACATTAAAGTACAGCTACCTAGTCAAACTGTGGTACTAGTCAAAATGGATTTGCTTGGCTAGATGCAGTAAAAAATGGCTATTACAGACAGGCGGTGTAGCTTTCTGCACAACAGTGCTACACCAATGCCTGACACACTGCTACTAGACAAAAAGGATTTACTGGACTAGATTTGGCCATATGCTGTAAAAAAAACGCTTGCACAGCACTCTAACAGACCTAACAATGGATCGGATTGGATTTGCCCTTAATGGCATCCGATTTGTGTCAGATCCGATTGTGTCTAATTTCTTGCTGTACCCAAAATTGGAGACTGCTCCAATTTTGGGCACAGTGGACCAAATCAGACCGAATCAGATCTGACCCGATCCACAGCAAATAACATGGGGGCCTATGGAGCACGTGTCCGAGAAAACACAGGATCGTTTCTTGGCCCCGATTTTAGTGTACTGAGCATGCTCAGTACACTAAAACTGCTCTGTTCCCCTTTAATTTCACTTCCACAATGTATATACATACATTGTGGAAGTGAAATCAACTAACAAAGGGTTAAAAATAAAAAAAAATCATCCTCACCTCTCCGGCATGTGTCCCGCGCCGTCTTACTCCCGGGGCTTAAGAACCTGGCGTTCGGTGGCAACGCGATCAGCTGATGCGGTCATGTGACCGATCAGCTGATTGGGTTGTCATATGACCACGCGGTTTAAATCTGTTCAGCGGTGTAGGTGTTCGGCAGTGTTGGTGTGCGGTGGTGTCTGTGTGTTTGGTGGTGTCTGTGTGCGACGGTGTCTGTGTGTGGCAGTGATTGGTGTGCGGCGGTGTCGTTGTGCGGTGGTGTCTGTGTGAGCCAGTGTCTGTGTGCGGTGGTGACTGTGTGCGGCAGTGTCTGTGTGCGGCGGTGTCTGTGTGAGCCAGTGTCTGTGTGCGGTGGTGACTGTGTGTGGCGGTGTCTGTGTGCGGTGGTGTCTGGTGCAGCGGTGTCTGCGTGCAGCGGTGTCTGTGTGCGGCAGCCAGCCGCGACCAATCAGCGAAGCGGGGTTCAGATCCTGCGCCAATTCACGGCTGGACTGTGCCTGTCGCTGATTAGTCACGGCTGGCCAGGCGCGATCAAAAAGCGATGCGGGATTTCTGTTACAGAGAGACAGACAGACACGATAAGGTGATTATATAGTAGGATCTCAGCCCAGGAGATGTGGTATGATCAGACCATGTCCCTTTACGATCAAACACATCCATTAAACAGTACAAAGCAGGTACACATATATAAGATTATCTCAGTACAGGAACATTTTTAAAACACTTCCAATTGTGGAAATTATTATTATTCCAAGATCTAATAATTTAAAAGAACTTGAAAAGTATCTTTGTTCATGGGAAAACTCCTTCAAGCTTTTATCAAAAAAATTGATGCTGAAGGCACAAATTTTAAATTGTTAGACGGACTCCATAAAAAAATGGACTACAAAATGAATTATGCAATTTCTCCTGAGTACAGTGGTACCTCATGTGATCAGAAACTACTTTGAGGAACAGTGCAAAGCTCAAAAGGAAGGAGCGCCAAATCATAGCGTAGATATACCTGGAATGGTTTGTGAGTGCCGTGTCACATTGGCAAAACCCCTGATATACAAAAACAGAAGAAACCCCCCACCAGTTACCCCATTTTACAAACTGCACCCCTCAATAAATTCATGTAGGGATGCAGTTACCATAATGGCACGACAGGTCTATCAAAAATGTTTGGTTGGTGAAGAAACAATACTTACATTTTTACCACTAAAATGTTGTTTTAGT
>JARQOC010000004.1:424999496-425035348 GCA_033576535.1 Allobates femoralis | reverse complement strand
GGTATATAGCCCACCATCCCTGTATATAGCAGCCATCACTGGTATATAGTGGCCATAACTAGTATACAGTTGCCGCCATATACAGTCCCCAGCAGTGGTATACAGGCCTCTCATCAGTGGTATAAAGGCCCCTCATCAGTGGTATACAGCCCCCAGGATGGGTATACAGCCCCAGCAGTGGTATACAGCCCCAGCAGTGGTATACAGGCCCCTCGGCAGTGCTATACAGCCCCAGCAGTGGAATACAGCCCCAGCAGTGGTATACAGGCCCCTCGGCAGTGCTATACAGCCCCAGCAGTGGTATACAGCCCCAGCAGTGGTATACAGGCCCAGCAGTGGTATACAGGCCCCTTGGCAGTGCTATACAGCCCCAGCAGTGGAATACAGCCCCAGCAGTGGTATACAGGCCCCTCGGCAGTGCTATACAGCCCCAGCAGTGGTATACAGCCCCAGCAGTGGTATACAGGCCCAGCAGTGGTATACAGGCCCAGCAGTGGTATACAGCCCCAGCAGTGGTATACAGGCCCCTCGGCAGTGCTATACATCCCCAGCAGTGGTATACAGGCCCAGCAGTGGTATACAGGCCCAGCAGTGGTATACAGCCCCAGCAGTTCTATACAGCCCCAGCAGTGGTATACAGGCCCCTCGGCAGTGCTATACAGCCCCAGCAGTGGTATACAGGCCTAGCAGTGCTATACAGGCCCAGCAGTGGTATACAGGCCCAGCAGTGGTATACAGCCCCAGCAGTGCTATACAGCCCCAGAAGTGGTATACCGGCCCCTCGGGAGTGCTATACAGCCCCAGCAGTGGTATACAGGCCCCTCGGCAGTGCTATACAGCCCCAGCAGTGCTATACAGCCCCAGCAATGGTATACAGCCCCAGCAGTGGTATACAGGCCCCTCGGCAGTGCTATGCAGCCCCAGCAGTGGTATACAGGCCCAGCAGTGGTATACAGCTCCCCTGCTGTCTCACTGCCCCCCATGTATACAGAGGCCCCCCATGTATACAGAGGCCCCCCGCAGCAGTGATCCATCTTACCCCCTCGGTCTCCAGGCACCTGGGTCCTCCAGCTGCTGCGTCTGCGTGCCCCACGGGTTCTAATACCGGCGTCCTCCCCGCACTTCCTGTTTGATTGATATCATGTGACCGCGAATCACATGATTACATTCAAGCAGGAAGAGCGGGGAGGACGCCGGTATTAGAATGCACGGGGCACGCAGACGCAGCAGCTGGAGGACCCGGGTGCCTGGAGACCGAGGGGGTGAGATGGATCACTGCTGGTGGGGGCATCTGTATACATAGGGGGAGGGAGACAGCAGGGGAGGCTATACTGTGCAGGGGAGCAGCAATATACTATGCGCTGCTCCCCATGCATAATTAATGAGCGGCACCATGTGACGTGCCGCTCATTCTGTGCAGCCTCCCCCTACCTCCTCCTGCAGTGCCCGGACACAGCCCCACCACACTAATATACGACTCGTGTATAAGCTGAGGGGGGGGACTTTTCAGCCCAATTTTTGGGCTGAAAAAGTCGGCTTATACACGAGTATATACAGTAAGTTGTACCTCAGGGATTTACAAGATTTTAAAAACAACAGGGCTTATGTTTATGTCCCCAGAGGTGGCACAAGTGGTACGCCTAATACTGAGACTGGAGACTACTTAGCAAAGACCGAGACCTATGAGACAGAGGGTAGAGGGGCAGGGAAGCAAGGTAAACACAAAAAAAGAGGAAACGGAAGGGGTCGAGGTGAAGATCGAGCACAACCAACACACCCCCAGTTAATCCTCCAACTAACAGAGGAGGCACTGTTTCTTTAGATCCAAAGTACCAGTTGAGAAACCGCCCAGGCCTTGCACCACAACCACTACCCCAACAGTAGGTGTAAATCAAGTGGTGAATCTGTCTTCTAGAACACTGATTGCCCCAGAGATGGCTGTGTTGAGCAAGGTATTGTCCCTACAACCGACTTTGACGTCTTTGACATTGTTAAAAATCTAAATCTGTTTGCTAGGAAATTAAAATGGTGTAAATTCTTTGCAAACTAAGAAAACCTGTAACGACTTAGATTTGTCTGACGACCTTTTACAGGATGTAAGATTCTTATTCCATTTTAGCGACATCGATCATACGGTGGGTGAGAGGTGAGAGGTGAGGGTCCTTTCACAGATCTCAAGAACAAAAGTTCACGTATGCCACCACAATCCAATTATCTGAATCCAGAAGAAATTTTTGTCAATTTGGTCTCAAATGAGATCCGGAATTTAGCCACTAACAAGGGCAACAGGCGTAACCTAATTAAAGACGAAATGTCTAGCATCTTTAGTTTAGAGAACGATCAATCCGTCACCATCAAGTCATCTGATAAAGGTGGTAATGTGGTGGTGATTGACACTGAGATATACAAGGGTAGGTGCATGAAGATCCTTGAAAATACTGAGAACTATGGGAGGTTACTCTCGAGCCCCACCAAGTCCTTCCGGGCTGAACTCAAAAGCCTTTTAGAATGGGGGTTCAATAAGAACCTCATTGATAAAAAAAAGAGTTTGAATTTTTGCTACCAACATTCCCTGTGATGGCGACATTTTATTGTCTACCATAAATTCACAAAGGTTTGACATCGCTGAAAAACAGATTAATCATCTCTGGTATAGACAGTATCACGCAGAATCTAGGTATATACGTTGATAAGATTCCGAGGCCCTTTGTAGTATCACTCAACTCAATTCGCGAGATACCACTGACTTATTGAAGTGGATTAAGGGTATAATCCTTGAGTATGACATGCTGCTCTGTAGTATTGATGTTGAGGGTCTTTACTCCTCGATACCGCATGATAAGGGGTTGGAGGTGTCACGTACCCACTTCTCAGCACGTGACTTGGGGCTGCGCCTGCCAGGGTTAATCTATCTCCTCTCACTCAACCCAGCACTCGACCTCTGTCCTATGCTGAAAGGGAGCATCAATCACACCCCGACTCAGACCGTGCACCCCGCTTCACACACGCTGCCACCACCCACCGGATCTTGGGGGGCCGATGAGTTCCCCTAAACTAAGACTTATCAGACACTCAACAAAATCGCACCTTCCTATGGCTGTGAATTCTTAGAGCATACAAGGTTCAGACTTATTAAAGTTTAAAGCGTTGATATAAAAGGTACAGTGCTTACATAAAAAGATATAAAAATAGAAATAATAAAATTACATACACATATGCAAACAATGAAATAAAAAGGAGAAACTTACAGAAACCTAAGCTTTGACTTCTGTTGTCCGATGGGGAGAGCGAAATGTATGGAAAGTTGTTCACAGCAGCTCGGCTAACCCATCTCTGTGACACAGGGCTTTAGCTGAGCGAGTCCAGTTATAGACTCAGACTGGGAGGGTCAGATTCTAGACCGGCCTTCTAGTTTAACATTCTACTTCTGGGTCTATGATTGGACGCTCACTAATTTAGCCATGCATATATTATTTTTCAAATGCTCCTTAGTCTAAACCAATTCTTTTCCCACAGTAAATTTCAACTGTTATACTACTCCATTTGGTGGAGTTTTTGATCCCCTTCTCTTTCTGGCTACAGGTGTGAAGTTTGTCACTCTCTGCTTTTCCCAGAATGCCCCCTGTGGGGGACTTGCAGTCACTATGACTGGGGACCAAGCTTGTGCTTATATAAAACAGGTCGTGACCTCTTGTGGACGGACATGGGATTTAACCCCTTACTGTTCTGTTGTCCAGTCCCTGAGATACATATTTCAGTACAGGAGGCAGTACGGTATTTCCTGAGAGGCCGTGGAGTACATGGTGAGAAACACAACGATTTTGTCATCAAGGCCCTAGAATACGATCTAATCAAAAACATGTTCACCTTTAGCGGTAAATACTTCCACCAGCTCAGGGACACAGAGATGGGGAGTTCAATGGCCCCATCCTATGCCAACTTGTTCCTGGGCTGGTCGTATTTGGTGATAACCCACAAATTGACTCTAATAAGATAATACTTTGAGCAAGGTTTATTGATGACGTGTTCATCATTTGGAGAGGAGACGAAAAACAGTTTGGAGAGGCGGTGGGGTTACTCAATAATAACCAACTTGGTTTGTGGTTCACATACTAGACAGCGAGTAATAAACTACCCTTTTAGTACATTGATTGAGAAGGACGAGAAAGGGGCACTGCAAACAAGTACCTTCCTTAAAGCGACGGCAACAAATTCATTGCTTAGGTGGGATAGTGGCCATCCCACCAGCCACAAAAAAGGAATCCTCAAAAGCCAATTCATTCGAATGAGGAGAAACTGCTCGAATAATGAGCTGTTGCTGGCTCAGTTGAATGATCTAAAAAAGAGACTGAAAGAGAAGGGCCAGTGTAACTGAGGCATGTATTAGGGGGATCACTTTAGTTAAACTCTTTTTTTCTTCTTTTCCATATCTCCTAATAATGATATAATATAAAAAATGTGGCATAGAAGCAATGCTGGAAAACCACATATTTTTATATTTTTGCCTCCTAAGTAATGTTTATCGGTTCTCCATTTGGTGAAATGTTGATTTCCATTTGGTTCGTCCTCATCCTCCCCTCCTCTGGTTAGATTATTGTTCTGATGCCTCTTTATCTATTAACAGTTACCATATAACTGCTTAAAGAAAAGGTACTAATGATAATGTGATAATTTCCTGCCTATATTAAACCTTTGGGTACACAATAGTGGCCTAATTGCTATTTAACAAGGTCTTCTATTGTAACAAGCAGTTTCTAATTGATGGAGACTGATGCTGCGATGTGCTCTGATTCCTGGTGGGGTCACATGATGCTTCAGGTGATGTCCACAGCAAAAGGAACCAGGAAGAGAGCTGGTGGAACGCATGCTCGCGTTCCACAGAGCCGCCGAGCGGATATGACGTCAGACGCGGAAGCGTTAGGCACTGACGTAATTTCCTGCCACGTGATAACCGCAGCAAGCGGTCTTAAACCTCTGCTGTGAATGGTGGCGTGTTACGCCGACATGAGAGCTGACAGGAGGCCATCTGGGTGAGTGACCAGGGGAACAAGGGGAACTTCTGCCAGCATAAACTGTGCATTTGCACAAATGTGCACCAGAAGGTGTAATGATTATACTTTCAGGTAACACATACTGATCTGTGTTTTATCTGTTTACAGACACCTCCTGTGCCATAATTGATGTGTGGGATTGCCGATACTGGGATTTCTCTCTATAGCCATGACGCCCCTGACGATGGGGCAACTGAAACGCGTTGGAAGTAATTGAAAAAGCATATTGGCACACTGAAGCATCTATTAGCCTAAAGAATCTAAGTGTCACTAGCACAAGGGCATTTGGTGTCAAAAGGGCTAATCATTGAATGTGGACAGTAGAAGACACACTGGTGAGATCGTTCTCTGTTTTATGATTGTTTGGGGTGTCTTCTATTACACATGTTGTCTGTGACCTTGATATACAGACTGGGTTCTGTTCTACTATTAAGACCAGAAACAAGTAACATTGGACTGCTCAAATTTGATGCCTTTTGACATCTTTGGGTAGTAATAAGTCCAATCATCTGATCCTTTTATCCATATTAGGTATCAGCCAAGTGTGAAGAGGGTATAATAGGGTTTCCATTTCACTGAGCACTTTTTTGGTTTAGGTTTTTGTGTGATGTCAGTTTTTAATCTTTTCTGAGTGGACATTCTATATGTTCCTCTTTTAATGAAAACATTAAAGGTTATGTTTTAATTGACCTTTCTTCTAACATTGCTATTACTATTTGTGAACACTTTTGACCAGAAGATAATCGACCAGAAAAAAGAGGTCATTAAGCGCCTGGTTGGTCTAACCCGGCTATTTTTGTAAACAAAATACAAGTAACCTTTACCTAATAGCTGTAGAAATATTGAAAAAAAATTGCATAAAATACTGAAATAGGCATCATAGGAATGTAGAGTTCAACTAATGCTTTTAGTTATTGGAGGTATGTGCATAAACTGTACTTGTTTTGATATTTTCTGCCATTTTCCTCTGCATAAAATGTTTCAATCCACTCTCTATAATGTCAGCATAAAGATAGTAGATCCTGATGATTCCCAGACCCCATTAGAGTCAATTGGGTTTTTGTGTTGTTTGCTTCAGTTATATAAGAGACCTGCCCTGTTCTCAGAAGAAATAGAAATGCAAAACTGCACTATGCACATACCATGCCGCTTTTAGAATAAGGATTACGGTACTTTATTAACAAGAAAAACGTTAAAATTATGTGATGAAAATCATATAAGATTTATATAACAATGCCATTTTGAGCGCCTTCTGGTTGTCACATGTGTATTGAATACACATTGAGAAGCCATATGGGTCATGTTTCCAGCTGGCTGTAGCGGATAGCTCCAGTCAATACATAGCAGACTGTTTGCATTTTGATCATCCAGTTTTGCTGGATTGTGGCTAAAGCACTGCTAACGTGTGTGTAATATCTACAATATTTCATGATTAATCAATTTTTTTTAATTTGAGGGCCAAAACAATAGAGTGTCATAACCATTAAAGAGTGAATTCCTCATGCGGTGGTCCCTTTTGTTCCCAAATCAAAGTCAGTGGGTTTAGAGATCTACCCCTACACATTAATTTGAATGATAGTTGCCACTGACAGAATGGTCTAGCAGCTGCTCTTTCCCCACCACCCACTGCTATAAGAATGCAAACTCTATCGAGTATGCATGTCTATGGAGAGTTAGGACAGACTGTTAAAAATTTTCTTCAGGCCTCAAACACACAATACGGCTGGCTGTAAGCATAGTGCCCGGGTGGAGTGTCTATTCTGTGTACTGCAATATGATGCATCCATATCCCTTTATATATTTCCCAAAAATAGTTCTCATATGGGCGAAATGTTCTGTAATACAGATGGACACTAAGGACAACATCTGCAAGGAGTTTGTATGTTCTCCCTGTGTTTGCGTGGGTTTCCTCCGGGCACTCCGGTTTCCTCCCACATTATAAAGACATACTGATAGGATGTTTAGATTGTGAGCTCCAAGAGAGACAGCATTACTCTTGTATGTAAAGCGCTGTGGAATTAATAGCACTATATATATATGAATAAATATTATTATTATTATTATTATTATTATTATTATTATTATGTTGTGCACATTCAGGCTCTGTAAGAGAAAGCAACTCTAGTTTGACACTGGTTACTTACAACTTGTGAAATATTGTGTTATCTTGTTATAATGCTTAAATATTTTTAGTATAATCTTGTAGTATTCCTGGATATCCAAGTGTCTTCTACTTTAAGAGCATGGTGCTTTGTGGTACTGCTCTCTACTTCTCTGAGAGATCAGCAGCCATTTTCAGATCAGTACCAGCCAGGATTTCATGCAGGCACCTGCGTGTTCTCTTGCTCCTGTGGGCTTTTCCCTCCTGTGAACTCCCATCATCTTTGTTAAGTTAATCTGGTGAGGGTTACACTTTTGTCTGTGTGCTTTATATTTTAGTGCATGATAGAATTGTGCTGCAATCATTTTTAACATAGGGATTATGTCTGTGTGTTGTTCTATGATCCTCTATTTTTAGTTTTATGATCCTCTGTACTGTACACTGTCATTGCTGTGCACCCAGCTTTTATTTATGCTTTCTGAACTGTACATAATCACAGCTTTGTGATGGATGTGTCCAGTGCTCATGTATTCTCTCTGTACTGTATTAATACTATGTGATATGCTTAGTACTGAATTGTATTATTTGTATTCTTATAGTTTTACCACATATACTATACATCATAGTGCACCTGTTTATCACACTCTGTTAAACAATAAACAATAGACTACATAACCAGCAGTCTGTTTATTTGGTATACAGAGAAGGTTTAAGCCCCGGTCTCACATAACGATGTGTCAGCGATGCCGACAACGATCAGCATCGTTGATGCATCGTTGACACATCGTTATCAGGTCGCTGGTGAGCTGTCACACTGACAGACTTCACCAGCGACCTCTGGGCAGCCAGATCGTTGGTACCCAGCGTCCGCTCGTTCCCTGCATCCTGGGAGCGGACGGACGCTGGTAACCATGGTAACAGCGGGTCTCTCCTGCACTTAGAGACCCGCTTGTTTACCATGGTTACCGGCACCCGCCCGCTTCCGAGTTGCGGGGAGCGAGCGGGTGCCGACCTCTCCTATCCTGTCCCTCACTATTCTCATCTCTCCCTGCTATTTCCCTGTTCCCTACTCTATCCCCTATCCTAAACCCTAATCCTATCCCTCTCCTTGTTCTAAATAAAGAAATCCCCCCCCGAGGCTCACCGGCATCAGAGGCTCCCATACCGGCATCTCTGTAATGGAGATCTCAGGGGTAAAGGACCTATGATGAGGTCAGTATCATGTGACCGGCCTATACTGTATAGTATAGGCGGGTCACATGACTGTGACCTCATCACAGGTCCTTTACCCCTGAGATCTCCATTACAGAGATGCCGGTATGGGAGCCTCTGATGCCGGTGAGCCTCGGGGGGGGATTTCTTTATTTAGAACAAGGAGAGGGATAGGATTAGGGTTTAGGATAGGGGATAGAGTAGGGAACAGGGAAATAGCAGGGAGAGATGAGAATAGTGAGGGACAGGATAGGAGAGGATGCACCCGCTCGCTCCCCGCAACTCGGAAGCGGGCGGGTGCCGGTAACCATGGTAAACAAGCGGGTCTCTAAGCCCGCTTGTCACCCTGGATGTCATGTTACAGCGCTGCTGTGCGGCGCTGTGACATGGCGGGGGATCCTGACAGGTCGCTGATCGCTGCCCCCGCCGGTCACACACACCGATGTGTGGTGACCAGCGGGGGGGCCAACGACCAAAAAATGGTCAGGAGCCCTGTGCAACGATCAGCGACCTCACAGCAGGGGCCTGATCGCTGCTATCAGTCACACGCAACGATATCGGTAAGGATATCGTTCCTACGTCACAAATAGGACGATATCGTTACCAATATCGTTATGTGAGACCTAGCCTTTAAGCTGCATGCTGGAACTCGCACCGCATATAACGCAAACTAATTCAGAACAACAGAAGAAGACAATGGCATAAAATAGCAAGAGTTGGAAAGGCAAAAAAGTGTTGTTTACAGAGGTATAGTATACAGTGGTACAGTATGGTCCTATAGTCTTATATGGCTGATGTATTATGGCTCCTGTACAATGACAAGCTGAAAATGCAGGAACCAGGAAAGATTTGTGGATTTAAAATTCTGCTCTGATGTTAAATGGTGTAGATCCATAAGCAACAGTAATAAAATGATCATTTATTTGACACATTTCGAAGCGTGTCACCTTTTCTACTTCAGGAAATTTGCCGATACATACGATGGCTCAGGCAGGGGCGGAACTACACTGGTGCAGCCTGTGCAGCTGCACCAGGGCCCCGACCGGTTGGGGGCCCCTTCAAGCCTGGAGGGGGGCCCCCAGCCGACCCCCGCAAGCCGCCGCCAGAGGAGAGGAGGGTCAGGCAAAGGAAGCAGAGAGCAGAGAGCTTCCTGCTTCCCCTGCCTGATCCCGCCCCTCCTCTCCTCTGCTCCTCCGGCCTCTAGCAGACATCCGGCGCGGCTCCCAGGTAGTAGAGCATCGCGCCTGCGGCTCCCTGCGGCACCCCCCCCTTCTTTCCGGGCCGCCCCAACGGCCAGCGGCACCCTTCCCCCCCAGGCCGCGCTGACGGCCAGTAGCCCCGCCCCCCGGTAATCTCCTGCACCAGGGCCCCCGGGGGTGACGGTCCGCCCCTGGGCTCAGGCTTTGAAAAAGATTACCTGCCAAACATGTAAGGGAGTGGCTGTTACCCGAACCCCCCTGTCCTGAAGATGTGCCAAGTATATTGTGTACTGCATTATTATATATATTGTGATGTAAAATATTGTGTTTATGTATAGAGTATAAGATATGTGTGTAGTATAAGATATGAAATAGCACTTAGCCTGGGTTCACACTTGGCCATCAGTTTTTCCCTTGGTTTCAATACCTGATCCGGTATTTTTAGGGTGCCAATAGTGCCTCCTGTGCACCTGGACGTTTTTTCGACTTTGTCATTTTTTCCCTAAACAATGCTCTAAAAAACGGATCTGTTTTTTGTGCCATAAGCAATGCTCTAAAAACCGGATCTAGCAGCGTTTTTTGGGTCCAGTAAAAAAAAACTGACACCATTTCGGTCACACTTTGGTGCACTATCAGGTCTTAGCATCAGGTTTTGGACTTAGAGCAAAAAAGTGAAAAAACTGATGCCAATAACGGATCCAAGGCCAATAACTGATCAAGTGTGACCCCCAGTCTTAGGATTAAATAGGACATATAGGTATAGTTGCTTAAATATGCTTGTTCAGCTACATAACTGTAGGGCAAGCAGTAGTTAAGGAGCAGAACTATCCCACTGGTGGTGGAGCTAGACTCATGACTTAGGAGAGACATTCCATTTTAGAGTTAGTTGTAGTTAGTAAGTACAAGCTGTGCTAGCAAGCAGTACAGTAAGTAGATTTGCGCAAGCCAGACAAAGTACCTAGGATGCAATAAGTGGGTGCTTGTGGCATCAGCTACCATACCATCGGTAGGCAGTGAGAATGGATCACTCAGGATGCACTCCAGGCCAGGATGTTGTTAGAGGTGTCCTCCGTCCGGCAATCTTCAATTTCAGGCCCGAACTCCCAGAGGTTCCACTGTCTCCAATAGTACGAGTCTGAAAGCAGAGACCTGGCATAGACCTGGGCAAACACATCAGCAACAAAACGCATCACAGATGAGGTTAGTCTGACTGCGGTTCGCACAGTTACGGAACACAGGTTCCTGTGGGTGGAACAAGGAAGACTCTGACCAGGGAAGACTCATCGACTGTGGTACCAAGTAGAACGGGGTGTGCATATACATCATCAGACGTATCTGGAATAATGGATCAACCTTATGTTACGTTGTGTCCTAAAGCTGAAAGTACTGTGAAAAGACGGTTTACATCCTGTATGCACCGTATCGAAGTGTTCCCAGTAAGGTGCCAGTTGTTAAGTGAAAGACTGCTGAAAAAGGCAAATGAAACCAGCTTGTGCACTTCAATTCCATGCACCCAGCCAAGATCACCACAAACAACCCCTTCTCCTTTGCTCTATGGAGGTGACCGGGTCGCTGATACCAACAGTCCCTTACCCATGACTACCACCTCGGACCACCCTCACAAAAACATTACCAATAAGGCTGTCTGCTTTTGATATGAAGCTTTCAATGAAAGATTGTGATGCTGGATTTTGGATTCTTTCTTGGTATTTAAAATGTGTATTTCATGCCTGGTGATGCTTTATAGTAATTTGGGATTACATTTATTTTAATCAGTGATAAATATAAAGTTGCATTTCAGCTAAGGATGGCTTGTCATATACTTCAATAAGCCGTGTCAGCAAGAGTTTTCCTACCAGCTTGACTCTACAAGTATCAGCTGGGTCATGACAGTGTAATATTTGTCCTTCTCCCAAATAAACACACACTTCTGATTTGTTTGACACTCTGCCTTTGTTTGCCAGTGGCAGTGTGCCATAAATAAACATTAAGCAGTGAACCCTTCTTTAAACTTTAAATTAAAGTGTATCTGCCATCTGTTTAGGCATGTGTGTCAAAGCTGCGAGCTGTGGAGCATCACTAATAAAATGTATAGTAAATAAGGGTCAACAAAAATCGGGAAATCGTATTACACCACTGGGGTGTCACAGAATATTTATATTACTGGGCAATGAAGAAAAAATAATTGCCTTTTTTACCACTAAAGTTTAGTTTTTAGCCCCAGATTTTGCATTTTCACGCAGGGAAATGTGTAAAAATGGCACCAAAATTTAGTTGAAAGTGGCAGTACCCTATATGTCGCTATGCATTTTTGCTTAAGGTGACAGGAGGGAAGGAGCGCTATTTGGCTCTGGGATTACACATTTTAATACAATAGTTTGCTGACTCCAGATACAGAGCCTCTAAGTGCTAGAAGAGCAGAATCACCTCTCAAGTAACCCCAGCAGATGATAGTGCAGCCAAAATGGTATCACTCCCCACAGGTGGAGCAGAGCCCCAGGGCAGATGGTAACAGTCAATGGCAGGGACGGGGCTGTGGTGATGTAAAGGACCATGGGGCACAGAAGGAGCACATAAGAGACAGTTCATGAAGATATATACCTCTTTTACTCGCTGATCGGGCAAGATCTACCCAGCCGGTTAAGGTGCGGCCAGGCTAGCCCCCAGGCAATGAGGTTCGCTCCTCCGAGGCACGTTTTGTGAGCCTTCCCAGGTTAATCTTGCCTACGCTAGATAACTCACCTCGCCTGCCCCGCAACTTCATGAACAGGGACTCAGGCTTATGGCTGCGGGCCTTTTCGGGCAATGACCTACACGTTCCCTGACCCTAGTTCTAGCCACCGTCCTGCAGATTGTCCATGGTTGTTGGCCACTGCACTTGCAGCTACAGTGGCCTCCGGTTTTCCTGGTGGAGTCATGCAGCACTCCCACCAGATCGGGGCCAGTCCCCCCGGCAACCAGTCCGTCTTCCCAACTCGGGTCAGGTCCGGATTCGGAGCACACAGGTGGATCCTTCACTCATGTGTTCCCTGGGACTCCTTCTCTTGCATCCACTCCTGGGTGCCTTCCTCCGACGTTCTCCTCTCCCTACCTTCTCTCTCCTACATTCCCTAACCCCTCCTCCAGCCAGAGGATGGAGCCCTCCCTGAATAGGGTCTGCCCAAATCCCCTAGCCTGGAATTGGGATAGTATTGGATGCAAACTATGTGTCTCAGGATTACGACCCCTCTCACCTGGGAGTGGTGACACTACACTTATGGAGTATGTGCAGCATCACTGTGGCAACCAGTCCGCAGGGGCAAAACACTTCCACAGAATTTAAAAAAAATTAAATAAACTCATGAAATATGCCTGGACAGAAATGATGGTACCCTTAACTTAATATTTTGCTGCACAACCTTTTGAATCAATCACTGCAATGAAACAATTCCTGTAACTGTCAATGAGACTTTTGTACCTCTTGACAGGTATTTTGACCATTTCCTTAAGGGCAAACTGCTCCAGTTGTCTCGTGTTTGAAGGTTCCTTTTTCCAGACCCAGGCCACTTCAGAATAGTTCAATGTTTTCCTCTTAGCCATTCTTGCGTGTTTTTAGCTGTGTGTTTTGGGTCATTATCCTGTTGCAAGACCCATGACCCCTGTGACTGAGACCAAGCCTTCTGACACTGGGCAGCACATTTCTCTCTAAAATCCCTTGATAGTCTTGAGATTTCATTGTACCTTGCACAGATTCAAGACACCCTGTGCCAGATGCAGCAAAGCAGCCGCAGAACATAACAAAACCTCCTCCATGTTTCACAGTAAGGACAGTGTTCTTTTAGAGATGGTCTTATAACCTTATCTTTAACATGTTTGTCTATAATTTTCTGTCTAATCTACTGATACAAGTGTTTCCTTCGCCTCCTCTGGTCCATGTTGAGTGTGGTACACACCATGTAACCAAACAGCACAGTGAGTATCTGTAGCTCTATATACAGGTCCACAGACTGATTAC
The DNA here is from genome assembly GCA_033576535.1 of Allobates femoralis. NCBI lineage: Eukaryota > Metazoa > Chordata > Amphibia > Anura > Aromobatidae > Allobates > Allobates femoralis. Next base: position 425,021,791 of record JARQOC010000004.1, on the reverse strand, counting down.
AAGATTGTAGACACATGTGATGCTAATTAGTGGACAAACCTTGATTTAACATGTCCTTTTGTCACATTATTTTCAAGGGTACCATCATTTCTGTCCAGGCCTATTTCATGAGGTTTTTTTTTTTTTTATAAAGTCTGTGGAAACAGAGTTGAAAAGCAATGTCTGACTTACATTTGTTCATTTTCATAGATTTTTTATTTATTACTTTTGTCAGATTCAGATTATTTCTGTGACCATTGTGGGTTTTTCTTTCATTAAACGAGGGGTACCAACAATTTTGACCACTTGTGTATAAAAAGTAATATGTCTTATTAGCCAACAACTGTGAACCATTTCTATTCTTACCTCTTTGGAAGGATCAGAAACATATAATATATAATATATGCCATATATAACCTCTCTTGTGTAGTGTCTGTTGAGGCTATTGTTGAAATATAAATGAAGTTGAGAGAAATGGACTATGAAATGTAAATTATATGAATATTTGCACAAAGCTGGTAGATAGGACCATAAAATGTTTTACCATATACCTATTTTATTGGTTATCAATTGTCAAGTACATCTTTAAAATAAAGTTTTTTCACTTTGATAATATTGGGCTTTTTTTTCTTTTTTTTTTTACAAATATTTTATTTGGTTTACAGCTTTCCATAGAAATGTAAATATACATAGAAATTGAGACTAGCAAAATTATAGCCAACATACAAAAATTTCCCCGTCTCCCCTAATCCCTCCCCCATCCCGGCAGTGCTCTTATCCCAGCTGAAACAGAAAGAAAAAAAAAAAATACATGAGAATAAATGTAAAAAGATATTCAAACATCTGTTCAATGACCCCGATCACGCAAACATCTAAGTAGTTCAAGAAATCGCCAGTCTCCCCAGGCCACCCTGTAGCTGCTCCAACAAATACCAAGTGGAGTCCCGAAATGGCGACACCACGGATATGATTTCCTCGTCCGACAGGTAATGTAATATAAATTTTCTCCATTTCTTAAAAAATGTCTCTGTTAGTTCATCTTTGTTCGACTCCGCATCTATGCTTTCGATCCTCATTGCTCTTTTGATATCAGAGACAATCAAGTCCCTCGACGGCAGCCTTGCGTCCAAACAGTGACGCAGTATCGCCTTCTTGGCTAATATTGCCATGGTGTGTAATATACGTTGTTCATGTCTTGTACCGTGTGAGTCAGTGATGTAGTGGAACACCCACCCGTCTCTGCCAAGATCTTTTGAACATCCAGTAATCTCCCCTGCCATGGTATTCATGAAGGACCATAAAGGGCGTAATGTCTTGCATTCCCAGATCCCATGTAGGAGATCGGTATTCTGTGTCTGACATTTCGGGCAAGCCCGCAGCCTTTCTACAGTGGTTGTGTTGGAGTAAGATCTAAAACCATAAATCGCCCTGTGTATCAAGCAAAACTGGGAGTCACGCCACTGCTCATTTATGACATTTTTTCTAAAGGTCTTCCACCCCACCAAACTGCGGTCTCCCAGGGTTGCATCCCCCAGCCTCGACTCCCATCCCTTGAAGATCCGCTGCTGTGTGCACGGTAAAAGTTGGGGACCCAGCTCTTTGTATAAAGTAGAAACACTTGTGTTAGTTATGCCTCTAGAGAGTAGATCATCCCACACGTTCACAATACATTCTGACTGGACATTCACCAGTTTTTTCATGATGTAATGTTCAAGTTGTTTGAACTGTATCATGTGATGGTCCGGCAAGGCCAGGGTGTTCAGCAGTTCGCTGCCACTCAACCATCTAGATTCCGAGTGGCATAGGAGATCTCCCGCCGTCTCAATCCCCCTTTCCCTCCAGTGTTGAAAAAGTACATTTTCCCTCCCCAGCGGGAACTCCGGGTGGGTCCAGAGGGAGACAAACTTGGACATACGCCACGAGAGACCCAATTTTCTCCGGATTAACTTCCAGACAGCTATAGTGTCTCTGGCGACTATGGAGTGTTTCACCATCTGGGGGAGATTAGACCTCGACGTGTGTAACACCGATGCTAAGCTCCAAGGCTTGCAAAGCTCCGATTCTAGCTCAAAATCGGAGAACTTGCTTGACCCGCCCAGCCAGTCTAAGACATGTCTCACCAGGCACACCAGGTTATAGCCCCTGACGCCAGGAATGGCCAGACCTCCCCCTTCCTTTGGCAACATCAGGGTTTTGAGTCGAATTCTCGGGCGTTTGTTCTGCCACAAAAATCTAGTAAAAGCCCTGTTTACTCTGGAGACGTCTTTGCTACGAAGCAACAAAGGCAGCACCTAGAGTGGGTATAGAAGCTTAGAGAAACTTATCATCCTAACTAAGTGACTGCGGCCCAGCAGAGGAAGCGGCAAACTTTCCCATCTACGAAGATCTTTTTCCAGTTTAGCCAGAATCGGTTCATAATTCAGCCGTTATATCAAATCAGTCGAGCGAGCCAGCTGTATTCCCAAATACTTTATCGACTTTTTGGCCACCGGAATGTCTAATATCTGGGTGGGTCTCCCCTCAACACCCCGCGAGGATCGATGTTGGGTGGCTAAATAAAGCAGCTCGCATTTACTTTTATTCAATTTAAAGAAAGAGCCAAATCTCTCTATGTGGGGCAGTATCAGTGGTAGATCTGTCACTGGATCTCCCAGGTATAGTATCACATCATCTGCAAAGAAATTTGAGCGTAAAAGGCATTTACCCACCGAGATCCCCGAGAAACTAGCACCACTAATCAAATATTTGGCAAGGGGCTCAATCGCCAGGTCGAATAAAAGTGGCGATAACGGGCATCCCTGACGGGTCCCCCTATGTAATGTGAACATACTGGATAGAAATCCCGGCGTTCGAACCCTCGCTCTTGGATTCGCATAAAGGGAACTCAGGTAGGATCGAAACGGTCCTGTCAAACCTACAGCGTCCAACACTTTTTCCAGCCATGGCTGAATCTCTCTCAGTCCGCAACCTCCCGCCCCAGGGACCGAGTCAATCGTCAACAGTGCCCTCCGCACATTTCCTGTCGCCGAACGCCCCTTGACGAACCCAGCCTGATGACTGCCTATCAAGCTCGGAAGATATACTGCCAATCTGTTTGCCATCAATTTGGACAGGATCTTCAGATCCACATTGATGAGCGAGATCGGCCTATAATTGGCCGGGTCTTCCCGGTTTTTATCTCCTTTAGGGATTAGTGGTATATGTGCGGTATTCATCTGATCAAATATCGGTCCCCCCTGTAAGATGTTGTTATAGAGGGCCGTCAGGGTAGGGGCTATCAATGGACATATCGCCTTGTAAAATCCCCCTCCAAAACCGTCTGGTCCCGGTGCCTTGTGGGAGCCCAGATCCTTTATCGTCTCTGTGACCTCCGTTACCGTCACTGGTCTGTTAAGATCTCCAAGTTCTAGTTCACCCAAACGCGTCATAGGATAAGACTGCAGCCACTCGTCTCCCCCCTCCCCCTCCGATGCTGGTGTACTATAAATTTTCGCGTAATAACGCCCCAATTCGTCTACTATTTGCTTTGGGTCCCTCGTGATGATCCCTCCTTTCTTCCGAATTGCCGCTATCATGGTATATTGCCGCTTTCCCCTCGCCAGGCCCGCCAACAATTTGCCCGCCTTGTTACCATAACGATGCAGTTTTGCTTCCCAGTGCTGCCTGAGTATGCCCTCTTTCTGCCACGTCCATTCATTAAAGGTTTCCCTCTGATGCTGCCAAGCGGATTTGTTGTCAGCTGTCGGATTCGCAATGAATTCTCTGTAAGCTGTTCTCACCGCCTCACTACTGCTCAGAAAAGATTGCTCTATCAAGCACCTCTTCGCACTAGTGAAGGCTATGATCCTGCCCCCCAGCACTGCTTTGGCAGTTTCCCAAAACAAAGTGCTATCTTCTGCATGTTGTTCATTATCCAACGAGTATGTGGACCACCATTCTCCCAATAGTTTCTTAAAATCAGGACTGTCTTGCAGTGCCGTGGGAAAGCGCCAAATGATATCTGTTCCCCTTGGATAGACGTCTGTCAGAGATAAACTTACTGGGCTGTGGTCTGAGATCACTAAATTCTCAATCGTCATATCCATTATTTTAGGTAATAGGTGCTCCCCGACCAACAACACATCTAGCCTGGACCAGGAGTCATGGCGGTGGGAAAAGTGAGAAAACTCTCTCTCTTGAGGATTTCTCATCCTCCATGTGTCCCAAAGGCGCAGGCCAGACGCAAATTTCGCTAAAACAGACGTATTTTGTCGCCCTCCGTTACTGTTGGCCCCCGAAGTCGACGTTCCCATATCTGTATTACTTTTCCTATCTTCATATTGGGCTCTTTTGATCATTTCTTTTTCTTCCTGGGTCTCTTTGAAAGGAGCCTGTCTCTAGAAGAAGCCATGAAGTTGAGTTGAATGGAGCTCTGGTGTTAAGCTGCACTGAAGTGCATTTCTGTTTGTGTCTATTTCCCTTTGTATTTTCCCCTTTCCCCTATGTTGTATTATATGTACTGATGAGTCTAGCAAGCTTGATGGCCATCTCACTAGCCAGGGTGAGATTAGGGCAAATGAGGGCTTAGCCACATGACTGGGATTGTTGACTCTCTCCTGCAAGAAGATTCCCAGTCTTGGGCTTCTTCCTTTTGTCCGATTCTCAGTCCTTTTGGTATATGAGTTTTTAGTTTGTTATTTATGATGACCCTGACCATACCATCCCTGCAGAGGCTAAGCTCCAAAAAGCTCCAACCATGAGCCTGGCTGGCAGAGGAGTTTTGCTTGGAGTTCCGTATATTGGCCAATGACACCCTGTGGAATGACCCTGCCCTAGGGAGTCATTTTTGTCACGTTCTGTCGGGTAGGCTTAAACACACACAGGCTTTATATGCAAATTCTGAGTGATTAGAGGCTGCTATGGCACTGGCCATAAGGATCAACAGAAATCTCAGGGATAGGCCTGCAGCGACCCCATCTCCTTTTGTCCACCCAAAGGAGTAAGGTCCACCAGAGTGCATTAACACATCCATAAAATTAGGAGGGGCATCCCCTCAGACTGGGTCTCTTGCGGGTCACCGCAGGATGGGGGCGTGTTTTTTCTGTGGTCTTAGGGGTCATTTAATTGGGGTCTGTCCTTCTATACCCAAACAATAAAGCCACCTGAAAGGCCACTTACCCCACCTTGTGTGGAGGGTTGCAGTCTGGGTGTGTATATTTCTTCCACATCTATTTCTCAGTTTATCTTAGCTGCAGAGGTAATTTTTGATACTAAAACTGACACTATTTTTGTCTTTTTGGATAGTGGAGCAGGAGTCATTATAGTGGATTCTCGTTTTGCTCGGACCCACGGTCTCTCCTATAGTGCGCTAACGAGATCCATTCCCATATTTACTATTGACTCTGCTCCTCTCAGTCAAGGAAGTTGTACCCAAGTGGTGCACAATGTGAACTTGCACATAGAGACTCTTCACAAGGATCTTCATTCCTTCTATGTCTATAAAGATCTCCCTACTCCCATTGTATTGGACCTGCCCTGATGATGCATACTTTGTTAAGTTGAATGATTTTTGCAAAAATGACTGTCATGTGAGTTACTACAGGGTGTTAGTTATTAACACACATCTCACAGTGCCGTACATGGAAGACAGACTTCGTCAAGGTGTTAAAATAGATGCCCAGTTGTGTACTTTCAGCAATATTATGGTAAATGTTTCTTTTTTCTGTTTAATGGTTTTAGATCTGCTCCAGAAGGGCACTGAACGATCTCTTTCACATGAGTTTATTTGTCACTTGTATGGTGCTATTTAAACCAATAGGCAGCGGCTGATTTCCAATAGGGCCATCCTAGACCATGGCCTTGGGTGCAGTATTCAGGAGGGCATATATTGTATACAAAAGAAAAAATCTAATATTTTAACATTTTTCTGTATTATTTGGAAAGGACTATATAAAATGCTGTTTTTTATTTCCATCCATAAATATTAAATAAATTGAGAAGTACATTTATGTTGCTCATCTCTACAGCTTACACTGTCTTGCTCAATCACAGGCTTAGTCATGGAGGACAATGCTGCAGTCACTATATTTTCTTGTATCACTGCCCTTCCTGAAGATGTCTTGGATCCTGAGTAATAAAGGCTGCGGAAGTGGGAGATACAAGTGCAACGCTGGCTCTCTGCTTCTATCTCCACTGCCACTATAGCAGAAGACGGTGTAAGGTAACTGAGTTAGTAGCAGGGAGTGACACCAGTGCCAGGGGGGGGGGGCGTAGATTTAAAGTGAACCTGTCACCTCTTTTGTGCTTCTTAATCCCTTAAGGACCGAGTCACTTTGCAGCTTAATGACCAGACCGTTTTTTGTAATTCTGACCAGTGTCCCTTTATGAGGTAATAACTCTGGATCGCTTTAACGGATCCTAGCGATTCTGAGACTGTTTTTTCATGACATATTGGGCTTCATGTTGGTGGTAAATTTAGGTCGATAATTTTTGCGTTTATTTGTGAAAAAATAAAAAATTTGGCGAAAATGTGGAAAATTTAGCAATTTTCAAATTTTTTATTTTTATTCTGTTAAACCAGAAAGTTATATGACACAAAATAGTTAATAAATAACATTTCCCACATGTCTACTTCACATCAACACAATTTTGGGAAAAAAAAAATTTGGGGTAGGAAGTTATAAGGGTTCAAAGTTCATCAGCAATTTCTCATTTTTCCAGCAAATATTTAAAATAAACATTTTTTTTAGTGACCACATCACATTTGAAGTCCCTTTGAGGGGCCTATATGACAGAAAACACCCAAAAGTGACACCATTCCAAAAACTTCACGTCTCAAGCTACTCAAAACTACATTCAAGAAGATTATTAACCCTTCAAGTGCTTCACAGGAACTAAAGCAATGTGGAAGAAAAAAATTGACATTTTAATTTTTCCAACAAAAATGTTCTTTTAGGCTCAATTTTTTCATTTACACATGGGCAACAGGATAAAATGCATCCTAAAATGTGTTGGGCAATTTCTCCTTAGTACACTGATACCTCATATGTGGTCATAAACCACTGTTTGGGAGCACGGCAGGGCTCAGAAGGGAATTTTTTTTTTAGTTAATTTTACATTCAAAAAGTCAAATGGCGCTCCTTCACTTCTGAGCCCTGCCGTGCACCCCAACAGTGGTTTATGACCACATATGAGGTATCGGTGTACTCAGGAGAAATTGCCCAACAAATGTTAGGATCCATTTTGTCCTGTTGCCCATGTGAAAATGAAAAAATTGAGGGCAAAAGAAAATTTGTGTGAAAAAAAGTACTTTTTCATTTTTACGGATCAATTTGTGAAGCACCTGGGGGTTCAAAGTGCTCACTATACATCTAGATGAGTTCCTTTGGGGGCCTAGTTTGCAAAATGGTGTCACTTGTGGGGAAGTTCCAATCAGGGCCGGCCTCAGGCTACATTGCGCCCTGTGCAAAATTTCCCTTTGGCGCCCCCAGACCATGTGACTGGTGGTGTATACAGGGCCCCAGGGCCCACTGGTGGTGCATACAGGGCCTGGGCCCCAGGGCCCACTGGTGGTGCATACAGGGGCCTGGGCCCCAGGGCCCACTGGTGGTGCATACAGGGGCCTGGGCCCCAGGGCCCACTGGTGGTGCATACAGGGGCCTGGGCCCCAGGGCCCACTGGTGGTGCATACAGGGGCCTGGGCCCCAGGGCCCACTGGTGGTGCATACAGGGCCTGGGCCCCAGGGCCCACTGGTGGTGCATACAGGGCCCCCTCCTCCCCTCCTCCCCTCCCTGTAAAAGAATACTTCTGTACATCCATGATATACTTACTCTGACTGCCGCTGCCGCTACCGCTGTTCGCCGACGCCACTCTGCACCGCGCTCCGACTTCTTCCTGGCTGGCTGGCTGCTTCCTGTGTGACGTCTCTCCCTGCGGCTGCGCCCAGGCCGGCGCCGGTCACCAGGAAGACGCCGGATGAAGCCGGAGCTGCCTGGGCTGCCTGCCCCTAACGCCGGCCCTGAGGACGGGGCAGGAGGTAACTCAAGATGTGCGGACGGCGGGGGGGCGGGATTGCCACTTACAGGAGGGCGGGGGCACCGCAGGAGAATTAACCCTTTACTCGGCGCCGCGGAGCCGCAGAGAGAACTTAAATATCCATCTCTCTGGCGCCCCCTTTGCAGCATGGCAGGCGGCGCCCTGTGCGACCGCACAACTCGCACAGCGGCAGGGCCGGCCCTGGTTCCAATGTTTAGGCATACAGGGACCCTCCAAACGCGACATGTTGTCCGCTAACAATTTGAATGGAAAATTAGCTCCAATAGAGGACACCATGTCGCGTATGGAGAGCCCCTATGCACCTAAACATTGAAGCTCCCCCACAAATGACCTAATTTTGGAAACTAGACCCCCAAGGAACTTATCTAGATGAATAGTGAGCACTTTGAACCCCCAGGTGCTTCTCAAATTGATCCGTAAAAATGAAAAAGTACTTTTATTTTTCACAAAAATTTTCTTTTTTCATTTTTACGGATTAATTTCTGAAGCACCAGGGGGTTAAAAGTGTTCATTATGCATCTAGATAAGTTCTTTGGGGGTCTAGTTTCAAAAATGGGGTCACTTGTGGTGGAGCTCCAATGTTCAGACACACAGGGGCTCTCCATACGCGACATGGTGTCTGCTAACAATATGAAGGGAAAATTAGCTCCAATTGTTAGCGGACACCATGTCGCGTATGGAGAGCCCTGTGTGCCTAAACATGGAAGCTCTCCCACAAGTGACCCCATTTTGGAATCTAGACCCCCCAAGGAACTTATCTAGATGCATAGTGAGCACTTTGAATCCCCAGGTGCTTCACAAATTAATCGGTAAAAATGAAAAAGTACTTTTTTTTTCACAAAAATGTTCTTTTAACCTCAATTGTTTCATTTTCATATGGGCAACAGGATAAAATGGATACTAAAATTTATTGGGCAATTTCTCCTGAGTACACCGAAACTACTGTTTGGGCGCACAGCAGGGCTCGGAAGGGAAGGAGCGCCATTTGACGCTCCAAGCGGAAAGTTAACTGAAATCGTTAGTGAACAAGATATCGCATTTGGAGATTCCCTAATGTGCCTAAACAATGGAGCTTCCCCACATGTGAGATTTTGCACTGATGATATGGGGCTTCGCTGTATTTTTGGTCACCAGCACAGATACAACAGGCAGGTACAGGCTGCCACCCACCCCCAGATGCCTAGTTTTACCTGGCTGGTAATGAAAATACAGCGGAGCCCTTTTTTTTTTAATTCTTAAAATAATTTTAAAAAAACAAACGACGTAGGCTTCGCTGCATTTTTAGTTTCCAGCTAGGTACAACTAAGCAGCTACAGGCTGCTACCCACCCCCAGCTGCTTAGTTGTACCTGGCTGGTAACCAAATTACGGCAGAGCCCTTTTTTTTATTATTTGTTGAAATAATTTTAAAAAAAATGACGTGGGCTTCGCCGTATTTTTAGCTTCCAGCCAGGTACAACTAGGCAGCTGGGAGCTGGAATCCACAGCATGGAGAGGCCCAAGCGTTCTGGGCCCCCCACACTGCAAATTGCAGCCCACAGCCGTCCCAGCAAATGGCGCATTCATTAGAAGCGCCATTTCCTGGCGCTGCACCCAGACTCTTCCAGTTGCCCTGGTTCCGGTGGGTAATAAAGGGGTTAATACCAGCTTTGCATTATCAGCTGGCACAAAGCCCAAGGTTCATAATGTCGGGCCAATGTTAGACCCAGTCATTATGAACCTCTAAGTAAATGGTAAATAAGACACATCACACTGTGAAAAAATCAATTTATTATAACAAAAAACACAAACACATATTTGGACTCCATCTTTATTACCTCCCACATGCCCTCCGACATAGTCCACAACGATGATCCTACGACGGTCAGTAACCTCCAGAGACTGCAGTGAGGGATCAAGGGTCCTGCTGCTGCAGTCTCTGAGGTCACACTGATGCTGCACTGTATGGCAATGATTTGCCATACCGTGCAGCTGTCAGTGCTGCAAACCCTAGTCCCAGAGATTACATGATCTCTGAGGCTCGGGTAAGGTTACCAGATGTTGCCATGGCAACCTTAGATTACCAGATGTCGCCATGGCAACCTCAGGTTACCAGACGTCGCCATGGCAACCTCAGGTTACCAGAAGTCGCCATGGTAACCTTAGGTTGCCATGACGACATCTGTTAACTTTAGGTTGCCATGGCAACTTCTGGTAACCTGAGGTTGCCATGGCAACTTCTGGTTACCTGAGGTTGCCATGGCGACATCTGGTAACCTGAGGTTGTCATGGCGACATCTGATAACCCGAGGTTGTCATGGCAGATGTCGCCATGGCATCTTCAGGTTACCAGAGGTCGTCATGGCAACCTTAGGTTGCCATCGCGACATCTGATAATCTGAGGTTGCCATGGCAGATGTCGCCATGGCAACCTCAGGTTACCAGAAGTCGCCATGGCAATGTAAGGTTACCATGGTGATATCTGGTAACCTGAGGTTGCCATGGCGACATCTGATAACCTGAGGTTACCAGAAGTCACCATGGCAACATAAGGTTACCATGGTGATATCTGGTAACCTGAGGTTGCCAAAGCAGGGAGAGCTGAGTGACCCTGCACTCCCTCTCCCCGGAACCTAAGGGGGTGACACAGAGCCAGGGACAGCGACCACATAGTGATCACTGCCCCTGGCTGTCAGATCGGTCCTTTGAGCCTCATCTCCTCTAAGTAGGGGATGATGCTGAGAGGAGCGGAGCTAAGCAGGCAGGCGGCGGCCGGGCAGCCAGGATGGAGGAGGAGAGTGGCAGCGCAGAAGACCGGAGGAGGTGAGCGGCACGGCAGAAGACCGGAGGAGGTGAGCTGTGCCAGGATGAAGGAGACCGGGGAGCGGAGACAGGGGAGGAGGAAGCAGGGAGAGGAGGGAGGGGAGCAGAGACAGCAGAGAGGGGAGGAGGAAGTGGGGAGAGGAGGGAGGGGAACGGAGGAAGGAGACCGGGGAGCAGAGGAAGAAGCGGGGAGAGGAGGAAGGAGACCAGGAGGCAGGAGAGTGGACACAGGAGCAGTGGGCAGTGGACGGGCAGCAGGGATGATTGCAGGAGCCGGGCACAGCTGACAGCCCGACTCCTGCAGAGATCATGCAGGGAAGTGCTGACATTCAGCATTTCCCTGCGCGATTATGATGTGATCGGTCAGTCAAATTGACTGACCGAGCACATCGCTCTGAATGTGGAGACCACTAAAATGGGTCCCCACACCTCTGCCCCTGACCCTCAGCTGTCACTGACAGCTGTTAGATTTGAGCAGTCACTGTTTGTTTACAAGCAGTGACAGTTCAAAGCTATGACGAGTTTAGCCGTCATGATGCGGGAACTGACATCTTTTCTTGACGGCTAAACTCGTCATTGGTCGTAATGGGGTTAAACTAAAAGTGTCACCTTCAGCATGGCCTATGCTGCATTTTATCATTTTATGAAGGTGGCCCCTGTCCTCCGAACCCCTTCCCCCTTCCCCCCCCCCCGCCGGTACACAGAAAAAAACAACTTTATAAACGCTTCTTCCCTGTATGCTGACTCATACTTATGGGCCAGATGGGTCTTTATCCTGTCCGGGCCTCACCATCTTTTTGGTCTTACTCTGCCTCTTCATTCTTCTCAGAGCCAGCTCTTCTCACATCCCAGTCTTTTTTTCGGCACCTGCGCAGATTCCTCTCTGCTTGTGCAGGCGTCCTGAGCTCTACCCTATTGTGGGCAGACCTTCTAACTGCATTATGCCTGCTCAAGTCTGAGGCTTACGCAGGCGTATTGCAGTCAGACTCTCTGCTCACAGTAGGGCAGAGCTCATGGTGCGTACACAAACATAGAGGGATCTGCGGAGGTGCCCAAAACAAGACTGGGACCTGAGAAAAGGCGGCTCTGAGAAGAATGAAGAGGTGGAGGAACACCACAGAGGCAGTGAGGACCGTACACAATGAAAACCCATTTGATCCGTATGTATGAATTAGCATACAGGGCAGGAAAGTTTATAAAGTTGTTTATTTGGTGTATTGAGGAATAGGGGGATAAGAGCCACCATTATAAAATCCAGCATAGGCACTGCTGAATGTGACACTTTTTAATTTAATTAGCACAAAAGGGTTGACAGGTTCACATTAAGTGCTTTGGCCTAGAAATGTGTAAATCCAATACCGACAATAGGACTATTCACATAGATTTTTTTCTCACGTCTTTTTTTGAAGAACACAGCACGGGCTACTTTAATAATAATAATAATAATAATAATAATAGTAAAGCTTTATTTATATAGCGCCAACATATTCCGCAGCGCTTTACAATGTAGGGTTAGAGTACAGAAAATATAATACAGTAAGTAATTACAGTAGAGAACAAATACAGTACAATAATTGGATACAAAACAATAGGCATAGAATCAATGTAAAAAGAAAATACAATAAATAAAGCAAGAAATGAAGGTGACCCTGCTCAAAAGAGCTTACAATCTACGACGGGATAGGGGTTGCACAAGGTACAGGGGCTTATTGCACTGATGGTCCAGGCATCTTGAGGAAATGGGGCATAGAGATAAGCTTACATGGATGGTCATTGTACAATCTGTGTAGACCTTTTTTTGGTTTGGTGGAATTTATAGAAGAGTAATATCCAGAGGGATAGCCCATTCACTGTCTACAGTACAAAGCACTTCTATTAGGGAGTATGATAGGCCACCTTAAAAAGATACGTTTTTAGGGATCGTCTGAAGCCATGCAAGTTGTGGATAGTCCTGATTTCTTGCTGTAAAGCATTCCAGAGTTTTGGTGCAGCTCTGGAGAAGTCTTGGAGCCGGGAGTGGGAGGATCGGATTAGTACAGATGTCAGTCGAAGGTCATTTGAGGAACGTAGAGAACGAGTGGGGTGATAGACAGAGATGAGAGAGGAGAGGTAGGGGGGTGCTGCATTGTGAAGAGCTTTGTGGGTGAGAAGAAGCAATCTGAATTTGATCCTGTAGTATACGGGCAGCCAGTGCAATGACTGGCACAGAGCAGAGGCATCTGAGTAACAATTGGCCAGATGGGTGATCCTGGCTGCTGCATTAAGGATGGACTGGATAGGAGAAAGTCTGGTGAGGGGGAGGCCGCTTAATAGAGAATTGCAATAGTCAAGGCGGGAATGGATGAGGGCCACTGTGAGGGTTTTTGTTGTTTCCAGGGTGAGAAAGGGGCGGACTCTAGAGATATTCTTCAGGTGTAAGCGACAGGAGCGGACGAGACATTGTGTGTGGGAGGAGAAGGAGAGATCGGTGTCAAACATAACACCCAGACAGCGAGCCTGCTGCCTAGGCGTTATCGTGGTGCCACAAACTGAGAGAGAGATGTCCGATTTAGGGAGGTTAGTGGATGGGGGAGCAGAAGAAGTTCAGTTTTGGAAAGGTTTAGTTTCAAATAGAGAGTGGACATGGTATTGGAAACTGCAGCTAGACAGTCATTGGTATTCTTTAATACCGCAGGGGTAAGGTCAGGGGCTGAAGTGTATAGTTGTGTGTCATCAGCATAAAGATGGTACTGAAAGCCAAATCTGCTGATGAATGTAAAAAAATAGGGGGGGAACAAGAGGCGCAATAGTGCCCTATCACTAGTGACACTAATGTATGCGGTGGGTATGAATTCACTCACCTAGCACAGTTGTGAGACCCACAACTGGTGTAAAAGCATTTGGCATTAAATGCAGCTGCTGCAGGACTTCCACCTTCCACATGCACGTGGGAATCATCCAGAAGTTACCTCAGGGGAAATGGTGTATCAGTGTCCGCGCTGCAGCCGGATCGTTTTCTTGGGATTTCAGCAGCGCGGACACTGATACACCATTTCCCCTGAGGTAAAATCTGCTGATGGTCTGTCCAATCGGGGCTGTATAGAGAGAGAAGAGGAGAGGGCCAAGGACTGAACCCTGAGGGACCCCAATAGTGAGGGGAAGAGGGGAAGAAGTGGAGCCAGCAAAAGATACACTGAAAGAGCGGTCAGAAAGATAGGAGGAGAGCCAGGAGAGAGCAGTGTCCTTTATGCCAATGGAGTGCAGCATAGAGAGTAGGAGCTGATGGTCGACTGTGTCAAAAGCTGCAGAGAGATCAAGGAGAATAAGCAGAGAGTGGTCACCATTACGTTTTGCTGTCAGAAGGTCATTGGTCACTTTGATGAGGGCGGTTTCTGTAGAGTGAAGGGGGCGGAAACCAGACTGTAATGGGTCTAGCAGAGAGTGAGCGGAGAGGTAACGGGTGAGGCGGGAATAGAGCAGGCGCTCCAGGAGTTTAGAGATGAAGGGGAGATTGGAGACTGGTCTGTAGTTATTTGTGCATGATGGGTCGAGAGTGGTTTTCTTTAATAATGGAGTAATGATCGAGTGTTTGAAGGAGGAGGGGAAGATGCCAGAAGAGAGGGAGAGATTGAAGATTGTGGTTAAGTGAGTGGTGACGACTGGAGAGAGGGACTGGAGCAGGTGTGAGGGAATGGGGTCAGTAGTGCATGTGGTGGGACGAGAGGAAGAAAGGAGCCTGGAGACTTCTTCTTCTGTGACTGGGTCAAATGTGGAGAGTGAGCCGGAGGAGATGTGGGGAAGAATGGGGGTGGCAGTGCTTGCAGGCTGAGAGCTGATTTCCTGGCGGATGTTGTCTATTTTCTCCATGAAGTAGGAAGCTAGGTCATCAGCACAGAGGTCAGTGATGGGGGCCTGCACTTTAGGACTGAGGAGAGAGTGAAAGGTGTCAAAGAGTTTTTTTGGATTGTTGGATAGTGAGGAGACCAGGGTGGTGAAGTAGGTCTGTTTGGCAAGGTGAAGGGCAGAGTTGTAGGTTTTGAGCATGAATTTATAGTGGATAAAGTCTCCTGGTGAGCGAGTTTTCCTCCATAAACGTTCAGCTCTGTTTTATAGATAGAATACAACCATTGAAGTTTATGAAGATTACTAAAAATAAAGATGAATCAGTATTTCATCTGTTCTTCATCAGTTCCTCATCATTTTTTGCGTTCATTACTATTATTTTCTATTGAGCAAACATTATGGCTGGCTTCACACCGCGGTACAATCAGGTCCGGGGCTGTCCGGGGTGAACCTGCGGTAATTTTGCCCTTTGAGGCCGGATGGAGCCGGATGGCAGCTATCTGCCATCTGGTTTCCCTCTGTTCGGGAAGATCCGGGACAATTCGGATTTTTCTCCAGGACGCAAAAATATTGCTTGCAACGTTTTTGTGTCCGGGGCGAAAAATCTTCCCAAATTGGATCCTCCCTGATTTATGCTACAACTAGATGGCCGATGGCCCGATGCCATTGCACAGGGAGGGCGGAGATGTCACGATGGGGGCAGCTCTGTGGTGCTGGGGGCTGTCTCGGGCGGCAGTGGCGTCTGTTATTTGAAGGGAGGTGACAGGGCCGGCTCCAGGTTTTTTGTGAACCCCGTGTGAAAGAGCCTAAGTGGGCTCCTTTAACACAATTCATGATTATAATATAGATAGTGGTGAATTATTAAAAAATACACAGCTAGAATATAAAGGACGTAACTGGCAGGTAAAGACCGGTCTGGGAAACTATGGAAGAAGACTATGGATGAAAAGTTTTCTTCATCACCATATTATATTATTATATTGTTACAAATACTATTTATAGTAAACTTTTACGTTTGTAATATATAGCAATGTGCCAGCACGGAATGTGGGATTTTACCGCGCATTGGTTTTGTTATGTATATGTGTATAATCTCTGAAATACATAACACACGTCTGTGCTGACAGACAAGCTGGGTAGATACCTTATCAAATCAGTTTCCTTATGCATCCACTGTCATCAGAGTATGAAGTGTCAGCATTCCTCTAGTGTTTCTGAAAGCTGCCTACATTTACCATGCATTCCACACCAGATACTAGTTACACTTAATTAACTCTGCAATGTCAAGTTTGCTTTTATGAGAATAGTTGAATCTCTAGTTTTATAAATAGGGTGAACATTTTTTTGCTGATACAGTTTTTTTCTGCAAGACATAAAGAAATGTGTATGTCATCAGAATAAAGACAGGCAGGAGTTTGGATGCATTGATTATAGTGAGTAATGGAAGCTATTGTCCCATGTAAAGCTAATGCAAGGTTGTTTGTATTGATACTGATAAGCATATTCTCTAGATTTGCGGTCAATATGTCAATGCACATCCTGAGATTGTGAGCTACTCTTTGGACAATTTTTGTGTTTAATCGTTTAATCGTTATGGGTTATCTCAAACAAAGAATGACTCAGTGAAGAAGAAAAATTAGCACATTGTTTACTCAGGCACATTGACTGCTCCACATATGCGGCTATCCTGGAATTGCAGCACCAAGCATACCAATATGTATATGTGGCGCCCGACTATGTAGGTGCCACAGAAGGGGGTACTACACCCGTAAAAGAGGTGTAGTCGTCCCCACTGCAAGTGGATTTTATGGATGGTAGGAGGACCCTAAACCCACACCCCACACTAGGTCCCACAGTGGGAGGGAACCGGGGAAGGGAGTCTAGGACTCGAGGAGAAAGGAGGTCTTTGACCTCAGTGTTTTTTGGCTCTAGGCCTGAAGGCCTTTCACTGAAGCGAGAAGGGAGCAAGAAGCTAGGGCGGGAGTTCGCTCAAAGTAAGGAACCGGGTACCGGAGCCCGCACCTGTAGGAACCTTCACGGCCTGCAGAAAATGCAGAATGGGGGTATATACAGATATGGCCCTGATCCCTAAGCACCCATTAGAGGGGGACCAGACACCGCGGCGACCAACTGCAGTGATCAACAGAAGGCTCACCCGACGGGAGCAAGGGGAAGTAAAGAGAGACAGCAGAGGTCAGACAAATTCTACATGAAGTCAGGCTTCACACCGGTACTGGGAGCCGAGGAAACAAGAGGAACAATAAAGGCATGCATTTAAGGTTCTGTCTACCTAACCAAAAGATCCACTTGCAGCCACCCATGGCCACTTGTCGTTATAACACCTACTACACTGAGACTGTAATGACTTAAGTTTCAGTAAAGTACCCGGTGAAGTGACTTTTGACACTGCTGCATCTTTCTTTGCATGAACCCACTTCTTTCACAGAATTGCTGCCCTGGAGGTCTCAGTCCTGCCTGCGGAGGACTACACCATCACTGCCGCAATACCACCGACCTCCGGAGGACTGTGGCAGCGCTGGTGACATCTCACCAGGTACTGCAGGTGGCGTCACGACAAACTTGTACATAATCCTTGTAAATACCCCTTTTCAAGAGAATAGTCCCCAGGATACAGGATCAGGCACGGCCACCATTCCCTGTAACACAATTAACCCTTTTGGTGCCTGATACTCGAGTACCCCATGCCCTGGGGCGACACATCTCTTTCTGGCATCACAAACAGGATCCCGTGCCCGGTACCACCGGGTACTGTGCGCCTTTGGACTTGGACTTAAAACTGACTTTTTCTGCCCTTGCTAGGTGCCAAAAATGGGTTCCCCCCATTATCGCACAAGGACCCAAGATGGCGCTGTAGCCATGAACTAAACACCATGTGCAGGCACGGGGGATGCCTCAGAAGAAGGAGGGCATAGACAGAGGCGCCAAAAAGTGTGGCCGTCCCGATTGCCATCAATCAATCAGGGGGGCGGCCCACAGTAAGTTCCCAGGGAGTGCCCGCCCATAGCTGGACAAACCGGAAAAGAAGGACAGAAGCCATTAGACTCCTTCGTACCCGGCAGCATGGCAGCACCCCGGTGGAGAGACGTTGTGCGGGAGTTGGAGGAGCAGACCCACGCCAAGCAAGGCAATCCAGCAGCGGCGTCCCTCTTAACCATCGAAGGCGACGCTGATTACTGGCGGGATGCTTTCATCCGGCTCCGCCAATAGATGGAGCAGACTTGGGTGTGTCGGCGGTGGAGTGCCAAGCGGACCTTCGAGCTGTCTGCTAGGAGGATGGCCTGCAAGGCACGGGAGGCAGCAATAGCAGAAAGAGCGGTAGAGGAGTACCGCACCTCCTTACCACTACCCGTCCAAACCCGGGACACGGGGACCCAGACCGAGCCCCCGACTCCACCACCGTCCCGGGCCAGCAGTTGTCTCCGGCTGGAGGCAGCTCAACCACCCACAGCACCGGACGAGGAAATTGAGGAGCTTTATGATGACGACGAGGAGGAGGAGCCGGACAGAGCCTCAGCAGGAAGCACTCCAGAAGCAGCTTGGTGGACCACGTGGCAGTGACACCGGCAAGGAGTTCCCACCATCCTAAGCTCCGCGGAGACGCGTGCAACACCGAGGGATTCCAGCAGTGGTTCACCACCCCCACAGTACCAGTCACTACCGTGCATCTGGCCAGCTGTGGATGAAAGAGACCAGGTGGCGATGCAACGGCGACGGGAGGACTGGTACCAAAGAGAACAAGCCACCAGATTACGGGATGAAACCCGAGCTCAGCCCCCACTTCCTATGGAACTGCGGAAATCTGGAACCATTATCTCTGTTTATCATGAAGATGGATGGGCTTTCCTAAGAGAACCAGGACTCTTTGATGATGTGTTTTTCTCCAGGCGGGATGTACAATCTTTCCTGCAAAAAGGACATCTCTGGCACGATCTGTATCGAGGAGAACAGGTAACATACGAGATTTACCCCGGCCCATTAGGCTTATTTGCCATTCGAATCGCCCGTGTGGAATAATGACTTTTCTTTTTGCAATAGACTCCCATTGCGAGACATTGCCCATGTAAATAGCCCCTCACCATTTTCAGTAACTATGTCCTTTTATTGTCACCTTTCCTTTTAATGATGAGAATGCCCCCGTTTAACCTAAAGACTTTTATATTTGAACTGCTCCTTTGTTAATGATGTGTTGTCAAGTGATAACACACACTGGACTGTGCTGGACTAGCGATTACCGCTGGGCCCGCATACCTAGTACCGATCCTGTTGGGCGAAGTAAATAATGTGTGTATTTCTGTGTGAAACGTTTTGAAGTAGTGCGCCTCCCAGCAATGGGAAGAAACCTAAATATGCTTGTTGTAAATAGTTACCCGTTGGTATTAATATATATAAAAATGTTTTTCACTTCCTGTTAGACAAGTGTCGATACTCACGGACGAGTATATTCCATCAAGGGGGTGCCACAGAAGGGGGTACTACACCCGTAAAAGAGGTATAGTCCTCAGGGGTGGACTGGCCCTGGTGGCAGGGGGGCAAATGCCCCCCAGGCTGGCTATAATGGCCTCTTCCAGGGCCGCCCCCATACTGAATGGGCCGGTTCGGCCATGCTTTGCGACCACAGCCGCTCACTTCA
Source organism: Allobates femoralis (assembly GCA_033576535.1). Taxonomy (NCBI): domain Eukaryota; kingdom Metazoa; phylum Chordata; class Amphibia; order Anura; family Aromobatidae; genus Allobates; species Allobates femoralis. Next base: position 425,002,503 of record JARQOC010000004.1, on the reverse strand, counting down.
CACTGCAGCAGGCCATGCGACGCGTCAAGTGGTGAGTGTGCTGCCAGCAACCTCCCCCGCTGCAAGTGGATTTTATGGATGGTAGGAGGACCCTAAACCCACACCCCACACTAGGTCACACAGCGGAGGGAACTCAGGAGGGGATATAGTCACCTCCAGGGGGAACTAGAGGCAGTCTAGGACTCGGGGAGAAAGAGGTCTTTGACCGTGGTCCTTTTTGGCTGGAGGTCTGAAGGCCCGTCACTGCCTCCGGGTGGTGGAGAGCTAGAAGAGTTCAGGCAGGGAGCCTGAGGCACGAAGGAGGGTTACCTCGGCTAAGGGACCCAGGGAAGTCAGAACAAATCCCAGACAGAGGAGAAGGGAGCAAGAAGCTCGAGCGGGAGTTCGCTCAAAGTAAGGAACTGGGTACCAGAGCCCGCACCTGTAGGAATCTTCACGGCCTGCAGAAAATCCGTAGAACGGGGTATATCCAGATACGGCCCTGATCCCTCGGCACCCATTAGGGTACCTTTACACGTGGCAACTTTTCTAGGAGTTTCACTGGCAACTTATTGGTTGCAGTGAAATCATGGACACATTGTTCTATCTTGTTGCTGTGTACAAATGTAACAATGTCTCCATGATTTCACCTCAACCAGTAAGTTGGCAGTGAAATTCCTAGAAACGTTGCCGCATGTAAAGGTACCTTTCGAGGGGGACCAGACACCGCGGCTACCAACTGCGGTGATCAACAGAAGGCTCACCCGACAGGAGCAAGGGGAAGTAAAGAGAGACAAATTCTACATGAAGTCAGGCTTCACACCGCTACTGGGAGGCGAGGGAACAAGAGGAACAAGAAAGGCATGCATTGGAGGTTCCGTCTACCTAACCAAAAGATCTGCTTGCAGCCACCCGTGGCCACTTGTCGTTATAACACCTACTGCACTGAGACTGTAATGACTGTTAAGTTTCAGTAAAGTACCTGGTGAAGTGACTTTTGACTCTGCTGCATCTTTCTTTGCTTGAAGCCACTTCTTTCACAGAATTGCTGCCCCGGAGGTCTCAGTCCTGCCTGCGGAGGACTACACCATCACTGCCACAATACCACCGACCTCCGAAGGACTGTGGCAGCCCTGGTGACGTCTCACCAGGTACTGCAGGTGGCGTCACGACAAACTTGTACATAATCCTTGTAAATACCCCTTTTCAAGAGTATAGTCCCCAGGATACGGGATCAGGCGCAGCCGCCATTCCCCGTGACACAATTAACCCTTTTTCCGCCTGATACTCGAGTACCCCACGCCCTGGGGCGACACATATATGTAGCGCCCCGCTAGTCAGCGCGCTATAAAAGGGTACTGCACCCCTAACAGAAGGTGCAGTATTCTTGTCCTGGTAGGGGGTAATAGAAGCCTGAAGCTCCACAACCACACACATACACCTAGTGATAGGGACAAATCAGACAACCCGTTACCAGGGTAACTGGTCCCGGTGGGAGGAGAGCTAGGTTATATAGTGAGTGGGGAAAGAGTGGCAAACAGTAGTTGGAGAGAGTTAGTAGAAACAGAACAGACAAGACAGCATAGTCAGTAAAGAGGGGAAGTAACGGGAGAGCACCTCAACCTGGTGGCCCAGACATAGAGGGGCGGATAGAGGGTAACTGAATACCCTGGCCCAGTCTGAAATGGGGTACCGGCTCCGAAGTGGTACAGAGGACAATCCCTGAGCTGCAAATTACCGCCGTGGTCGAAAGCTTCATAGGCACACAATCCAGTCCGACACGCACGGTCCCCACCAGAAGCACCAAACCGGGTTCGGCCCCTTTATAGAGAGAAAGGTGTCCCATCTCACCCGACAGGCCTGGCTAAACAAGCAAGATTCATGAAGGGATACGCAAGGAAGAGGGAGAGCGCAGAGGAAGGACAGAGAAAGAGATAGAGAAGGAACATCACTGGAACTTCAGAGGGACATTGCCTACTGCCAGGACCACCCAGTCCACTACCCTGTAACAACTGCATACCCTGTAAGCTGCAGATTACAGGAGTAAAGTACCCGCGCAGAGTGAAGCAGAGACTGCGCTGCCCCATTCCTACTGCGCTACACTATTCCACTATTCTACTCATATAGCCCCGGGGTCTCAGCTTTTCCTGTAGAGAGCCACAACACCTTGCTGCCGCCCATCACCCCAGAGGTCTCAGCAGCGCCAGTGCCGTCACCGGAACTACAGGTGGTGTCACGAACTTCATAAACTTTTATCCCTGTAAAATACACCTTTTTGCTGTCACCCAAGGGCACAGACTCGGGAATCGACCACCCATGAATCCACCGTACCCAAATGCCTGAGATCTGAGTACCCCATACCCATGTGGGCTTGACATATACCCGTTTATTGTGCTGGACCCATTAGTGAGGATCCTAAGGGACAGATCCTGACTAATAATACATATACAGTTAGGGCCAGAAATATTTGGACAGTGACACAAGTTTTGTTATTTTAGCTGTTTACAAAAACATGTTCAGAAATACAATTATATATATAATATGGGCTGAAAGTGCACACTCCCAGCTGCAATATGAGAGTTTCCACATCCAAATCGGAGAAAGGGTTTAGGAATTATAGCTCTGTAATGCATAGCCTCCTCTTTTTCAAGGGACCAAAAGTAATTGGACAATGGACTCTAAGGGCTGCAATTAACTCTGAAGGCGTCTCCCTCGTTAACCTGTAATCAATGAAGTAGTTAAAAGGTCAGGGGTGGATTCCAGGTGTGTGGTTTTGCATTTGGAAGCTGTTGCTGTGACCAGACAACATGCGGTCAAAGGAACTCTCAATTGAGGTGAAGCAGAACATCCTGAGGCTGAAAAAAAAGAAAAAATCCATCAGAGAGATAGCAGACATGCTTGGAGTAGCAAAATCAACAGTTGGGTACATTCTGAGAAAAAAGGAATTGACTGGTGAGCTTGGGAACTCTAAAAGGCCTGGGCGTCCACGGATGACAACAGTGGTGGATGATCGCCGCATACTTTATTT
>JARQOC010000004.1:424721103-424999396 GCA_033576535.1 Allobates femoralis | reverse complement strand
GAATCACAAGTTGAAGGAAAAGTTGAGTGATGACTCGGCCATGGAGTTCTCCGATGCTGTAGAGCAGGGGTATCAACCACGCGGCCCGTGAGGCTTCACACTGCGGTCCATGGCACCATAGAAACAAAAGCATTCCCCGGTCCATTGCACAGGGGACCGCCACGGTACCCGCTTTATTGTGACTTCCGGGCACCGCTCACACAAGCTTCTTCAGGCTTGTACATCAATGCAAGCCAGCGTCTGGCGACCAATCAGAAGCCTCCTGTTTGTCGTCATACGCCGACGTCAGCTGCAAGCTTCTGATTGGTCCGCGGCCGCTGGCTTGCATTGATGTACAAGCGTGAAGGAGCTTGTGTGAATGGTGCCCGGAAGTCACAGTAATGCGGGTACCGCGGCGGCCCCCTGTGCAATGGATCACAGCATCGTTAAGGTGTGTGTGATTGAGAGAGAGTGTGTGAATGTCTGAGTGTGTGTATGTATGTTTGAGTATGTGTTTGTGTATTTGTGTGAATATGTGTGTGTGAATATGTCTGTGTGTGTATGTGTGAGTGTGTGTATGTGTGAGTATGTGTGTGTGAATATGTCTGAGTGTGTGAATGTGTGTATGTGTGAGTGTATGTATTTGTGTGAATGTGTCTGGTGTGTGTGTGTGTGTGTGTGTGTAAATGTGTGTAATAATGTGAGTGTGAGTGTATATGTGTGATATGCTGGGTGACTATGTCTGATGTATGGGTATGTACGTTGTGTGTGACATAGTGTGTGAATGTGTGAGTGTTAGTAATTGTGTGAATATTCTGTGTGTGTAAGTGTGTGAATGTAGTGTGTGTATACTGACTGGTGCACCCCTGCATCCTGGGTACACCCCTGGACCCTGGGTGCACCCTGACCCTGGTGCACCCTGGACTCGGTGCACCCCTGGAACCTTGGTGCACCCCTGCATCCTGGGTGCACCCCTGGACCCTGGGTGCACCCCTGGAACCTCGGTGCACCCCTGCATCCTGGGTGCACCCTGGACCCTGGGTGCACCCATGGACCCTCGGTGCACCCCTGGAACCTCGGTGCACCCCTGTATCCTGGGTGCACCCCTGGACCCAGGTTGCACCCATGGACCCTCAGTGCACCCCTGGACCCTGGGTGCACCCCTGCATCCTGGGTGCACCCCTGGACCCTGGGTGCACCCTGGGACCTCGGTGCACCCCTGGAACCTCGGTGCACCCCTGCATCCTGGGTGCACCCCTGGACCCTGGGTGCACCCCTGCACCCTATTTGCAAACTTTCTATATGTGCACAGGAATGCACTCACCTCCTATCCCACCGCTGCTCCTACACACTCCCTATGCAAGATGCCAGATTTTCTGTCCGATCCGAGCCCCATTGGCGACCATTGTAATAGATTCGGACCGATATCGGTCCGAATCTATCCGATTTTAGACTCGGATGCAAAAATCGGAGCAAGCTCCGATTTTTGCAACTGAATGAAATCGGAGGAAATCGGATCGGACGCAATTCGGATGGCAATTAGTGCACATCCTAATCGTTCCGATCCCTATAGGAACTCATTGTGCAAAAATCGGATCCGATGCTGTCCGATTTTTATCGGACAGCGTTGGATTTGCACAAATCGTAGTGTGAAACACAGCGTAAGTTATGCCCTCTCACTCTGTGGCCTGTATGCACGCTCCTGTGTGCACACTCCTAAATGTTGTTGGGCAAACTTTAAAGGGAACCTGTCACCTGGATCTAAGCCCCTACACTATCACAACCTGTCCCTGCACCTTCCTAGCTGCTCCCTATCTATCCCTCTCTGAGCTAAATCCGCCCTATAAAACAACAGAAAAATAAGTTATAACTTACCGAAGTCCCTGAGGTTGGGGACTGAAAAGGCGGGCCCAGGCTCCATTCTGCCCCAACTCGATGCAGCAGCACACCCTGGCTGGGCAGCGTTATTCTTTCTTCATCGCCACCTCCTCCATTTGGAATCTCCCACCCGCTTTTCACTGTAAGGTAGCGGTTAGGATCGGCACAACAGAAGGCAGTGACTCACACAGCACACAGTTTAATGGCACAGTTCAGGTATTCACAGACCTCCAGGTCTCCTCCAGCCCAGTGTGCCCCATCTCTCTCCTCTGACAATCCAGTGTGCCCCATCTCTCTCCTCTGACACTCCAGTGTGCCCCATCTCTCTCTTCTGACAATACAGTGAGCCCCATCTCTCTCCTCTGACAACCCAGTGTGACCTACATCCAGGGCCGCGTTAGGGGTTTACAACTCTTAATGAGTAAGGGGCCCGCTAATCAATGGAGGGGTGTGGCCATTTAAACAGGGCTAGTGGGGCCCGGGCGTGCTGGCGGGGGGCGTGGCCATTTGGACCAAGGAGGCCCGCAGACTGAGGCTGTGTCTGGAGTGCCTGTCTGCCTGCCCAGACGCCCGCCCGCCGAGCTGTGTGGAGCTGGTTCGGTCTGTGGCTGCTGCTCCGTGTGCGCCCAGCAGGAGGGGGAGACGTGCAGTGTCTACACTGCTCGTTGCTCTGCACCGCCGGGTTGTCAGAGGAGAGAGATGAGGCACACTGCATTGTAAGAGCAGAGAGATGGAGCACACTGGAATGTCAGAGGAGATAGATGGGGCACACTAGAGTGTCAGAGGAGAGAGATGGGGCACACTGGGCTGTCAGAGGAGAGAGATGGGGCACAATGGGCTTCAGCTGCTTTCCGTGTGCGACCGGCAGGAGGGGCAGACGTGCGGTGTCTACACTGTGCACTGCACCACCGGACTCTGCTGCTACCCGGAGCCGTGCTCTCCCTGCAGGCGCTGGTGCAGGGACAAGGGACATGCGGCAAGAGGAGGGATGAGGCCAGCCAGGAGCGGAGCACAGGTGATAGAGTGTGAGGGGGACAGGTAAGTGAAGGGGGTGTAAACAGGTGAGTGAGTGTGAGAGGGGTTGGCTCACAGGTGAGGGATGGGGGGACAGGTGAGTGAGTGTGAGAGGGGGCACAGGTGAGTGTGAGGGGACAGGTGAGTGACGGGGGGTCTGGTGGATTATTAGTAATATCCCTGGTGTCTAGTGGATTACTAGTAATATCCCTGGTGTCTGGTGGGTTATTACAGTGGATTATGCACGCTTCTGTATGCACGCTCCTGTATGCACACTCACCACGCAAGAATCCATTGCTGAACAAAAAGCAGGTTCAAGAGCGTTTAAAGTTTGCCAACAACATTTAGGAGTGTGCACACAGGAGCGTGCATACAGGCCATGGAGTGAGAGGGCATGACTTATTGTTTTTTTGTGAGACAATTGAGCCTGCTGATTCCAGGTCTTTCTGTAACTCTCCACAGATGGTTCTTGGACAACTCTCCTGATAATTTTTTTCCCTCCTCTGTTGCATGGAGCTCCTGGTTGTGGTTGGTTTATGGTGAAATTATGTTTTTTCCACTTCTGGATTATGACCCCATCAGAGCTCACTGTAACCTTCAATAGTTTAGAAATTCTTCTGTGACCAATGCCATCAGTATGTTTGACAACAATAATGTTATGAAGGTCTTGAGATGGCTCACTGGTTTTACCCATCATGAGAGGCTTCTTGTGTGGCACCTTGGTAATGAGACTCCAGTTGAACCAGCTGATATTATTATCACTATGTGGCAGGATTGCTTTCTAATTACTGATTGATGTCAGCTAATGTCAGGACTTTCCAGGGCTTTTTGCACCTCTCATTCTTCATATGTTTAATACTTTTTCCATGCATTATCTCTCATTATTATACATAGTTTATGGACATCTATGGTTTGATTTCTTTGCTTGTGTGGATTGGATGAGCCGTTACTGACATCTGGGGAGAAATTCATGTCAATAGCAGCTTTAGAAAAATATTTACTTATAAAATTGGTGATGTCTTCAATACTTATTTCACCTGCTGTTTATTATAGTCGGGAGTGTGATATGCACAATTATATGCACTATGATGTTATTAAATATGGGATACATTTTAATGATATCATATGCATTACTATGCTGTTTGCAGCTGACACTGTTTACTGGTCCCCACATAGTCCTCCTGGTGGGGGTGGGGCTTGGTGGGACGGGGCATGGGTGGAGTCTCAGGGGAGCCCCAAAATTTTGCCAGTAAAGGGCCCCGAAATTCCTAGTGGCAGCCCTGCCTACATCCCTGATCTGGTATTATCAGCCCGATGCAGACAATGGACGCTCCTGCTGACAGCTGCGCCTCTGCCATGTACACCTGGACATGCCGTGCACTCACCAGATCGCTGCGCACATCTGAAGGTGGCAGCCAGCAGCATGAGCTCCCTTGTCCCTGCACCAGCGCCTGCAGAGGGAGCTTGGCTCCGGAGTGCGGGTAGCAGCGGAGTCCGGCGGTGCAGAGCAACGCGCAGTGTAGACACTGCACGTCTCCCCCTCCTGCTGGGCGCACACGGAGCAGCAGCCACAGACTGAACCAGCTCCACACAGCTCGGCGGGCGGCAGGGCAGGCGGACAGTCACTTCGGACACAGCCTCAGTCTGTGGGCCTCCTTGGTCCAAATGGCCACGCCCCTGCCAGCACGCCCGGGCCCCCCTAGCCCTGTTTAAATGGCCATGTCCCCTCCATTGATTGGTGGGCCCCTTACCCATTAAGAGTTGTAACCCCCTAACGGCGGCCCTGTGGCTTGTACAATTTTAGCCAGGTCGTCCATTCCTTGGGTCAACTGCTGTAGCTGAAGGCACATGCCCTCGAGGGTGAAGGGCTCTAGAGTCTGTGCGCTGGCCCCTGCAGAGGTCGGGGGGGAAGGCAAGACCCTGTTAGGATAAGTTTGGCCAGCTGCTGTGAGGGCGCAGGGTCGCGGTCATTGTTTTCTTTTAGCATCTTGAGAGCCCGATCTTTAAAAGCTGTGAACTCCTCATCAGGATGCTGCATTGACAGGGATTGTAGCTGGACCCAGTTGACAGAATCTCGCAGGCCCTCGATGAACTGTGCCCGCAATATCTGGCTCTCATTCGGTGCACTGTCAGGATTGGCCTGTTTCTTGGTCTTCAGCGCCTCTTGCAGGGTTAAAGCATAGCTACCACATTGTCCTGCACCCCTTGTTTACATCCAAAGAACTGTACTTTTAGCTCTGCGGCCATTCGGGTCTCAAAAACCTCCTTCAGTTTGGCAAAGATTTGTTTTACAGTCTGTTTGTCATTGTCAGACCAAGCTTTCGCCTCTCGCCGCGCCTCACCTTCTAACTGTCCCATTAACATAGTTCCGCGTTGCGCCTCTGTCATTGGATGCAGTCCAAACATGCTTTTCATTTGTTCATGGAAGTCACTGAGGGTATCGGAGACTCCCGAGATTGTAGGAGCCACTTCACACCTGGAAAGTATGGCAGGGTCAATGGCATCACAGCGGCGCCCGGAGGTGCTGCGGGCCCTGGCCTCTCAGCAGCATCGCCAGGTCTCTCATTGTTCGGGGGGAAAGACATCGTTCTCCCCCTTGGTAAACCGTAACCCCCCTTCGATTTCAATCAATACAAGTCTCTAGTTCTCAGTGAGGCCTTGTCGTGTGAGCCAGCCGACGCAGGGTTTCCGGTGTCGCTCTGCTGATGTCAGAGCATGAGGACTTGACCGACATCGCGCCCTTTCACTGGCTCTGCCCCTCGCCTTCCTGCGCTCTGTGCAGGCGGCAAAAAATAAAATTGGCAATCGATCACAGTTTATCATACTTAGGGCACACGGGAACCAATTTTACCTAGTCGGTGGATCCTGTTCGTGATGCCAAAGCTGACTGCCTCGGGCGGAGTCCTCTGGAGTCATCTGGGTCTCTCCAGGATGTCGCGGTGGCGCGACCAGGTCCTTGGTCCCCTCGTCGGACGAGTTCAGTAAAAAGAGGAAAAATGTGAAAAGTCAAACTAAAAAATAAAATTAAAGTTGTGACGCCACCCGTGGGATGTGGCCAGTATGAGACACCGCTGCCTTTTCAGGCCTCTGGGGATGGTGATTTCGGTGGCAGCTGGGATGTTGAGCCCTCCACGTGCAGGGTTTGGGTCACCAGGGCAGGTGTAGGAATGCAGTCTATGTAAGTGATGAATGTTGAGGGTGCAATGCAGCGTGTGGAAGAACAAACAGACACAGAGTACACAGTTCTCTTTTATCTTTTACTGAGCAATAAGGTTGTCCGGGTACTGTCCACAGTCTTTGTTGGGGTCCGGCTTGAAAGCAAGTTGGGACGACCCACTCCAGGCAAGTTCTGAGGCCTACCTTCTGCTTTAGTATCTATGGGCCCTGGATGCATGTAGCTATGCTGAGGCCACATTTAGTCTGCTCTAGCTGTGTGACAGGCGGAGCGAGTTCCCTCTTGGTATCTTTCAGTCTTTTGGGACTCTTGAGCTCTATATTGCGGCTATGTCTCCTAGCCTTAAGTTGCGCAGGCAACGTGAAATCACCCACCCTCCGGGTTTGGTTGCTGGATATAGAATTCCTGGCGACCTCGGTCTCCGGTGACTGTACTGCACTAGGCACTGGGGCGAGCCGGCACTGGCTCCACTCCCCGTACCTATTCCTCTACTTCCCCAGACATTCCCCCCGGGTCTCACACATGGTCTGGTCAGTCTCCTAGGACTAGCCTGGCCTGGCTACTGTCCATAGGGTGTCTTCTACAGTCCTCTCGGGAACTGAACTTCCTGAGCCCTCCCGCAGACCAGAATTTATAGGGGACCTGCCCTGAACCCGGGCTTTAGAGCTCACCTTTCTGGCCTGGAATCAGGAAGGTGTCGTGTGTTACCTGGTGGATGTCTTACCTTGCTTCCAAACTTTTATTGTGGCAACTGGAACCCGGTGCACCACAGGGGCAGATCCAGTTTGGGGGCGCATAGACGTCCATGGCATTTCATAGTTCTCTTTCTCGCAGTCTATGACATTCGCTCACATACCTCGCTGCTATCTCCACTGCGCTCTCTTCTTCTCCCAGCAGGATATATGTTTTCTCTTTCTCCTTCAAGGTGATGAAATCCTGGAAGAGATGTGAGAGTCCCCTGAAGTGCGTGTCCCTCAATGCTGAGTATTTGGAGCAGTGTAGCAGGAAGTGGGTTTCATCCTCCAGAGCCTTCTGGTCACAGTGTTGGCACAGTCTTTCTTCCTTGGGCTTGTAGTTCTGCCTGTGTTGGCCAGACTGTGGGCACTGAGTCTATATCAGCTCAGGATTTTGCAGTCTCTGGGGTCCAGGAGTTCTTCCAGATATGGGGCCAGTCTGTAGTCTCTCTGTAGACTTCGGTACATGGTCAGTTTCTGTCAGCTGATATTAAGTCGGTCGACAGGGTAGGGGGTACTCGGATACTGGGACAGGTGGTTACTTCAATGGGGATCACGTCTGGTTGTTCCCTGGTTCCGTACCCTGGACCCTAAGTGGCAGGGTGGGGGTGATGATGATGGGGGATTTGTAACGTGACGCCACCGTGGGGTACCTGGTAATAGGGTTACCAGCGCTGCGGCCGGCTGCTGAGGTGACGGGAATGCAGCTTTGGTAGTACAGCTCCCCACAGGCGGAGCTTTACCTCAGGGCAGTGGGGTGGATGAGGGGAGTAGTAGTAGCGGTTTTACTGTGAACACTGCAGGCGGCGTGAAGCAGATACACACACACACAATAGTCTCTGTTTTAGTACCTTTTTACTGATGTCCGATAAAAGGCACGGTCAGGAGGGCAACCAGGTTATCGGTGCAGTTTGCGACGTCCAACTTGGAGAGTTGTGAGGCCTCCTCTGTTAGTGTGTGCGGTAATTGGGGAAAGTTCTGCCTGGAGCTGAACCTGCCGCTCTTTCTCCTTCTCTCTCTTAGGATGCTACTCCACAACTGACAATGAGGACCTTTCTGTAGGGGATCCCTATTCTCTGCTTGGGTCCTATGCTTGGTCAGGTTTGGGGTCTTGCTTCCTTTAACTTCAAGGGGACTAGATCCTCCTGATCTGTCTGGGCTTTCTCTGCCATCACTATATTAATAGCAGCTTCAGACTCTGGTGTCTGGGTGGGCTAAAGGGACCTCAGATCTGTTCCCTTCTTCTGTCTTCCTACCTCTTCCACTGGCCTCCGTCCCTCTCTCTAGGGCACTGCACAGCTGGGTCAGGTTTCCTGGTTCTGGGCCTGGCTTGGTCCCAGCAACCAGCTCCTTTCAGTCCTTCTGTCTGACTACTCACTGACTGAACTCAGTACTAACTAGGTGACTCCTTCCCTCAGGCCTGGATCTTTATAGGGGATCTGGCTTAAGGACAGCCAGTGGGGCTCCCGCTCCAGGTCTGGGGTGGAAGGTGTTGGGTGCTGTGTGTGCCAAGGTGTACATCCCTCCCTGCACCGGTGGGTCTTGTGGCAATCCCTTGCAGGGGTGCCACAATATCATTCTTCCAGTCACTGACATAACTCTCCTTGCCTTCGTCTACCATCTTCCTGATTCCGGCTTTTGTCAAATAGTTGTGATTGGGGTTCTGGTCGGTTTGAGTTTGGGTGGGTTGTTCTGAGGGTCCTGGTTTTTCTGTTTCACGTACATGTATCAGGGCTTTATGGTGATGGGAGCTTGGATTGCTCCTATGTAGGTGAGCCCAGAATGACAGCGCCCTCTTAAGCACCATTAGGTATAGAGGGAATCTGCCCAGCTCGGTCCAATAAGCTTAGTTGGAGGTGCTTCGATGGACCTAGAGAAGGTGCATACAGAATTCCAGGTGGAAAATTTCTCTTGGGCTGAAATCCCACATGGACCAGTCTGGGTAGGTGTGAGGACCCCAGACTCCGCTACCATACAGGAGGATTGGGGCAATGATAGAGTCAAAGATTTTTAACCAGACCCTCACTGGTGGCTTCAGATGATAGAGTTTCCTTCGGATGGCATAGAAGGTTTTGCAGGCCTTGTCTTTCAGGGTCTCTATGGCTTGTTTGAAACTCCCTGACCGGTCAATCTCCAGGTCAGGTAGGTTTATTTGTCCATTCCTGTAAGAGCGCAGTATACAAGACAGAATTATACACAGCATACCCAGGAGGCTGAGGCATATACATAGCCAAGACTCACCCATATCTTGGGGATAGGGAAAGATGAATGATGGTGGCAGCAAGTTCATTGCTGGGCACAGAGAGGAGCAAAATCCATGGAGATGCCGGGAAGAGCAGAGCACAAACTGTGCACACAGGAAAACTTTCTGATGATGCACTGGCCACCAGCATACAAAAGCCCCTATAGATAGTATTAGCCACACACAGGCCCTATATATATAGCACAGCACCCAACACATCCTCTATATACTGTATTAGCTGCTCATAGGTCCCCTTAAACAGCACCCAACACATCCTCTATATACAATATTAGTGGCACACAGACCCCCACATACATGAGCCCTACACAGGCCCTATATACAATATTAGCCCTACACAGGCCCACAAATACATACCAGTCACCCACAAACACACACAACACACGGTCCCAGAGCAAGTGGGTGAACCCAGGTAGTGGGATGGCCCAGGCAGCTGTGGGACAGCAGGGGGAGACAGGTGGTGGGTGGGAAGTGAGCAGGAAGCGGTTAGGGAAAGGTGAGGACAAAGGGGAAACACCACGTGAAGTGGGAAGTCAGTCAGAGGAGTACAAGAGACAGAGAAGACAGAGAGCACGGACCCGGAGGCCAGAGCTACAATGGGGCCTATCCCGGGTCCCGGGGCTACAGACCACAGTCGGAGGCAGTCCTAGGGGCGCGGAAGTGAGCGATCCACCCGCGTATCCAAATCAGCTATGAACCAGAAGGACAGGGCGAAAACCAGGGGCCCAGCCCTGAAGGTGTTAGGAAGGATCCAAGCTCCAACCACAGAACCGGGGGCCACAAGGTCTGTATTGGTTGTGGCCAACTCCCGACAGCGCAGAAAAGGAAGCTGTACTAGGGCCAGGGGACCCTGCTGGTCGCCTGAGAAGGCCGGTGGCTGCTGGATTGGGGCTCTGCATGTGGAGGCGTGTGCAGGAAGGAGGAGAATAAGCAACGCTAAGAAGAGAGGCCCAAGAGAAAGGAACACAAAAGGGGGTGTACTGGACAAGCCATCCTGGATTCCAAGGACTACCGGAGCCGCCATTGTACTTGTGCTGTAACCTGTAGTGCCTGACAAGAGAAGCCATGTAAACCGTAAACTGTTAATTTCGCGCCTGAGGAGAGGTAGACTAAAACGCCACGCAGACAGCAGGAGTCTGCCTGAAAGTGTTCCTGATCCAGATCTGCAGCCAGCTTGGCTCTGCTAGATCTCCATCACCCCAAATCACCTTAACTCTGGATGCCCAGGGGATCAGCTCCTCCCATGGGGAGCTAAACCATCACAGCTGCAACTCCATCATCCCCAGAGGTCCCAGATTACATATAGATGAGTGAGAGGCTTACATGCAATAGGTACACTGGATTGTTGTGAATGATTTAGGAGTGTGGATAAGGAGGGCACCCAGGATATGTTAGTGTACTGGGGGACAAGGTAGATAACAGGTGGATTGAAGATGTACAGCAAGGGTCTCAAACTCCAGGCCTCGAGGGCCGACACAGTGCAGGTTTTCAGGTTTTCCATAGCATTTGACAGTTTGATAATCAAATGACCAACTGTCAAATTCTAAGGAAATCCTGAAAACCCGGACTGTGTGCAGCCGTCGAGGCCTGGAGTTTGAGACCCCTGATGTACAGTAACAGTACCAATATATAGATTGAATACAATATGATTAAAATCCACTCATGCTTGCACAGGTTATTATATAGTGTATAACAATTCCATTATGGCGCCCACCTGTAAAAGAGATCTAAAGATATTAGTAGGAGTCCAAACCTGTCAAACAAAACCTCAGGAGGGGGAGGGTAAAAGAAACAAAATGGGGGGAGGGAAGGGGGGGGGGGAAGGGGGGAAGGGATGGGAAAAAAAAGTAGTTTTTTTTTGGGAAAACAGCATTGGTATTGATTACCATGTCTAAAGTGCAGGTTATGCTTACCACTTGCAGTGCCTAGGGGTAATTTATTTGTGAGTGAAGGGAAGACTCTCAGTGCACCTGTAAGTTAAAAGAACAAAATGGTCATTAGATACTACCAATCCAGTTCCCTATTCAAACCTTTAGGGAATAGGGTGTCCAAGGTAAATATCCAGAAGGATTCACGTTCTTTTAAGAGCTTAATGTGATTGCTGCCTCGACGAGGACGGGGTACATGTTCGAGGATTTGAAAACGTAACTGCGATACCCTGTGTGCAGCCTCATTGAAATGGTAGGGGAGAGGAAGCCAGGTTTTATTGCATCTAATTGTGGATTTATGGCTAGAAATCCGGTCCTTGATGGCCTTGTAGTTTCCCCCACATAAAGTAGGCCGCAAGGGCATTTGACAATGTAAACTACGAATTTGGTATCACAGGTATAGTGGTCTTTAATGCGATATGATTTGCCCGTTCTCGGGTGGGTGACCTCACTGCTCTTAATTACGTTTGAGCAACAAGCACAGTTGAGGCAGGGAAATGGCCCTGTCCTTTTGGGTTTTATCCGTGTCTGAGTCAGGGATTTAGTGGGCCTAATGTCTGCTCTTACAAGATCATCTTTAATGTTTTTTGGTCTTTGCATGCACATAAGGGGTGGTTCTTGTAATGTACTGACGGTAGGATAAGCCTTATTCAATAGAGGCCAATGTTTCCTGATGATGTTCTGAACTTTGTGCATTGTGGGATGAAAATGATCGACAAATGGAAGTCTATCAGTTTTTATTGTAAGGGGTGTATTGGGTGTCTCTGTGGTCGCTCGTGTAAGTTCATTCTGCAGAAGTTTATCTGGATAGTTCCTAGCTCGAAATTTATCTGACATTTCTGTCAATTGGGTCATCCGAGTATCTTGATTGGACACTATGCGGTTGACTCGTTTGAACTGGGATCGTGGTAAGCTGTTCTTAGTGGATCTTGGATGGCAACTATCATATAATAAAAGGCCATTACAATCTGTCGGTTTGGAGTAAAGATCGGTGTGTAAGGTACCATTGGGGTCTCGAATTACTCTTGTGTCTAGAAAGGTTATTTCCTTCTTGTCTGAGTGTATGGTGAATTTGAGTTCCACCCTGATGTTGTTGATGGTGTTGAAGAATACATCTAAGCTGTCTTGTGGGCCCTCCCAAATGCAGAAAATGTCATCAATGTATCTGTACCAGCAGCGGGCATGCCGCTGGAACAGATCATTGGTATAGACATAGGAATTTTCAAAGAGATCCATGTAAAGATTAGCATACGCGGGCGCCACATTCGCCCCCATAGCGGTCCCGCATATCTGGACATAGTAGACATCGCCGTTTAAGAAAAAATTCTCTCTCAGAACTATGTTCAATAGTTCTAGGCAAAGATTTGTCTGGTGCTGGGTGAAATTAGAATTCTCGAGGTTCAATCTGACTGCTTCAATGCCTTTGGTATGTTCAATGGATATGTATACAGGCTATTGACGTCTAGAGTTGTCAGTATGCAGTTGGGAGATGGGGCGTCCATAGTCTTGATTTTATGTAAAAAGTCTCCCATGTCTAAGATGTATGATCTGTTTTTTTTGGTGAATGGGGTTAAAATCTTCTCCAAATATCGCTGCTATAATGGGTCTGCCCGGGGGGGTTTTTAGGTCTTTGTGGATTTTGGGTAAAATGTAAAAGACAGGGTAACAGGGTGATCATTAGTCAAAAAGTCTTGGGTCTTCTTGTCTATAGTCTTATTGTCTACGTATTTATTCAGTGTGTCTGTGATCCTTCTTTTAATTGTGAATGTGGCATCAGTTTGTACGTGGCGGTATGTCGTTGTGTCAGAGAGTTGTCGTTGTACCTCAGCTTTGTACTGGTGTCTGTTCATAACGACTATGGCTCCTCCCTTGTCCGCAGGTTTGATTATGATATGTTGATTGTTTTTAAGGCTTTCAATGGCCTTTCTGTCATTATTTGAGTAATTATTACGGATCGGGAAGAGTCCTAGTTTTTGTTCCAATACCAAGCCTTTGATTTCCCTTTCCACAATGTCTATAAAGGTCTCTACCCCATGGTAGTTATTCGGGGGATTAAAACTACTAGGCATGCGTAGACCCAAGGTCTTTAAGGATAGAGGATTTGAAGTAAAGGAATTATCCGGGGTATCGGTTAGTGGTATCCTATTGGAAACACCCTGATCCCCTATGTTAAAATGTATTTTGAGTCTGATGGACCTATAGAATCTATGTAGATCCTTCTCTAGCAGAAAGGCATCCCATTTGGGGGTGGGACATAAGGAAAGTCCCCTATTCAGGACTGAGAGTTCTGTGGGAGAGAGTGAATAGTCTGAGATGTTAATGACTAGGTTCGGACTCCTACCTGTGAGCGCAGCAGCATTCCTGTTAGACCTCCTCCTCCGCGACCTCCTGGTGGGATTGCGCCTGGGTTGCCTAATCCCAAAAAATCGTTCAGGGGATGGGTTGGTATAGAGTTGCCTGTGCCGCCAGAGTTGCTTCCAGTGCTGGGTGTACGCTCTCCTCGCGGTTTCCCACCTGGTTTCCCACCTTTGGGCCATGGTTTCTTGGGGCGAACCTAGTCCCAACGATAGACTTTATTGGTCAGGTAGTCCTCCGTGTCTCTCTGGTATTTCTGTCTCTTTCTCTCTTGGAGTGTTTTTGTGTGGGTAGCAAGAGCGGTTTTGACTTTGGATTCTAGGTTCTTCAAATCAGTGCTACTCAGTGTTGCCCTTAGTTGAGTCTCTATCGTTTGGATTTTTTCTTTTGTCTCTCTGGACTCCTGCAAATACTCAATAGTCAGGAGCATCAGATCGAAAGAACACTTGTTCAGGATTTGTTGATAAGTTTGGCAATACTTTTCGTTGTCTGAGTATAGTGTTGGTCGCAGATTGCTACGGAGACCCCTTGGTATTTTACCCTGTCTGTGGTATTCTCCAAGGGTCGCACAGTGGAGTTCATAAGATATCAGCTTTTTCTTTTTCCCAGTCACGGGTCTTGATGTCTCTAGATGGTACATGCAGGAAGTCGTGTGGTATATTTATCCTAGAGAGGATTGAAGTGCCAGCCTCATCATTATATGCGAAGGTTGTAGATGTCATCTGGAGATGGTGGTGCTACAGCCAAAGAAAACGTCATAGAAGCTTGTGTGAATGGCGTGCACTCAGTTCATGGAGTTTTTGAGGTGCAAGTGAAGGGATTACTGGAACCCGTGTTCATAGATCAGGAATATCACTGCACTCTCAGAGTCACATATGATGCAAAGTGAAGAATTTTATTAGAAATGAACAAGCGACCACTGACGCCGTTTCGGTCCACAATCTCGGACCTTTCTCAAAGTGTCGCTAGAATTAAACAAAATGAAACAAAGTCTAAACAAAGGGAGCAAGGACTTTCGGAGACTATACATATATACAGTATGGTGCTGGGACCACCATTGAACATATGGTATCTATTCACTTAATTCACCTATATATCTGAGTTCTATACTAGAAGGATAGACATTATATCATATATTTTCCACAGGTGGATCAGCATGACACTATAGGGACGGTTCTATTGAGTACCCCCGGACTCAACTAAGCCTATCACTACCACAGGTGGGCTACTGATCCTTTGGCAATATACCCCCTATATACCCCCAGTTTTTCCCAATATATGACATATCTTTACCTTCTAAAACCACGGACCTAGGTTATTCTAACACTAATAGCTCTTTCATATAGGAATAGTAGCTATTTGTACTTCCACAACCTACACTCCATTACCAATCTATACATACTATTACCAGTAACCTTTCTCCCTTTACCTGACTCTGAACTACTACCATATCGTTCTTTCTTCCTAGTACACTAGTCTTGCTTGTTATCTACTGTAGAATGATGCTCTATTGTTGAAACCGTGCCTCTTTATTTTGAAACCAACCATGATCAGCCTGGTCATGACTCTGATGATGTATATCATACTGTATATATGTATAGTCTCCAAAAGTCCTTGCTCCCTTTGTTTAGACTTTGTTTCATTTTGTTTAATTCTAGCGACACTTTGAGAAAGGTCTGAGATTGTGGACCGAAATGGCGTCAGTGGTCGCTTGTTGTTCATTTCTAATAAAATTCTTCCTGATCTAGGATGAGGACAAGAGACAGAGAAGACAGAGAGCATGGACCCGGAGGCCAGAGCTACAATGGGGCCTACGCCGGGTTCCGGGGCTACAGACCACAGTCGGAGGGAGTCCTAGGGGCGCGGACAGTGAGCGATCCACCCGCGTATCCAAATCAGCTATGAATCAGAAGGACAGGGCGAAAACCAGGGGCCCAGCCCTGATGGTGTCAGGAAGGCTCCAGGCTCCATGCTCCAACCACAGAACCGGGGGCCACAAGGTCTGTATGGGTTGTGGACAACTCCCGACAGCGCAGAGAAGGCAGCTGTACTAGGGCTAGGGGACCCTGCTGGTCGCCTGAGAATGCCCGTGGCTGCTGGATTGGGGCTCTGCATGTGGAGGCGCGTGCAGAAAGGAGGAGAATAAGCAACGCTAAGAAGAGAGGCCCATGAGAAAGGAACACAAAAGGGGGTGTGCTGGACAAGCCATCCTGGATTCCAAGGACTACCGGAGCCGCCATTGTACTTGTGTTGTAACCTGTAGTGCCTGACGAGAGAAGCCATGTAGACTGTAAACTGTTAATTTCGCACCTGAGGAGAGGTAGACTAAAATGCCACGCAGGCAGCAGGAGCCTGCCTGAGAGTGTTCCTGATCCAGCTCCGCAGCCAGCTCGGCCCCGCTGGCCCTCCATCACCCCAAATCACCTTTACTCTGGATGCCCTGGTGATCAGCCCCTCCATGGGGAGCTACACCATCACAGCTGCAACTCCATCATCCCCAGAGGTCTCGGACTGCCGCAGCAGACCCTATCGGCCGCCTTCCACAGGTGGCGTCACGACAAACCCTTTTATTTTATTTTTAATCGTCTTTTTACCCCTTTTCAATTCCCTTTTTTACTGACCGCCCAACAGGGAACCACGGACAAGGTCACGCCACCGTGACAGCATCCCCAGAGCCCCGACTACGACAAGAGGGCACGGTTTTGAGTACCCTGCTGGGGCGAGTCAGATCTACTTTAGTTGAGTATCAACTACAGTTTCCAACATGCCCTGCACCATGGTCAGTGCTGACGCACCCTACTTGAGGCCGGTGTACTCAGAACCGGACCTTGCTGTTTCTGGGGTGCCATGGCGGCGTGGCGGCGTGGCCTGGCTCTGTGGTCCCAGGTGCAACAATACAGGCTCTCCTCCTCCTCCTCATACACCTGTACAGTGTATATATATATATATATATATATATATATATATATATATAGTGTATAGTGATCAGTATACTGGCTCTCCTCCTCCTCATACACCTGTACAGTGTATATACGTATATAGTATATAGTATATAGTGATCAGTATACAGGCTCTCCTCCTCCTCATACACCTGTACAGTGTATATATGTGTATAGTATATAGTGATCAGTATACAGGCTCTCCTTCTCCTCCTCATACACCTGTACAGTGTATATATAGTATACTAGATGGTGGTCCGATTCTAACGCATCGGGTATTCTAGACTATGTATGCAGTTTATTTATGAAGATTTAAGAATAATGCAAAGCGAAGCTGGGATTAAATCCTCCGCCAATATCGCTGATTGGTTGCGCCCGGCCGGTTGCCAGCAATCAGCGAAGCGTGGTTTAAATCCCGCGTCAATTTGGGGGCGGACTTGCCCTGTTGCTGATTGATCGTGGGCGGCTGGCCTGACCAATCAGCGACGCAGGATTTGCGTTACAGACAAACAGACAGACGTAGACAATTACATAGTAGATAGTGATCAGTATAGAGGCTCTTTATCATTCCTGTGTGATCAGATTGTCGGCTCCTGCGATCAGGGCTCTCCGCCTCATTATACACCTGTACAGTATATATAGTATATAGTGATCAGTATACAGGCTCTCCTCCTCCTCATACACCTGTACAGTGTATAGTTGTGGCAAAAAGTATTGACACCCCTGCAATTCTGTCAGATAATACTCAGTTTCTTCCTGAAAATGATTGCAATCACAAATTCTTTGGTATTATTATCTTCATTTAATTTGTCTTCAATGAAAAAAAACACAAAAATAATTGTTCTAAAGCCAAATTGGATATACTTCCACACCAAACATAAAAAAGGGGGTAGACAAAAGTATTGGCACTGTTAGAAAAATCATGTGATGCTTCTTAATTTGTGTAATTAACAGCACCTGTAACTTACTTGTGACACCTAACAGGTCTTGGCAATAACTAAATCACACTTGCAGCCAGTTGACATGGATTAAAGTTGACTCAACCTCTGTCCTGTGTTCTTGTGTGTACCACACTGAGCATGGAGTAAAGAAAGACCAAAGAACTGTCTGAGGACTTAAGAAACCAAATTGTGAGGAAGCATGAGCAATTTCAAGGCTACAAGTCCATCTCCAAAGACCTGAATGTTCCTGTGTCTACTGTGCGCAGTGTCATCAAGAAGTTTAAAGCCCATGGCACTGTGGCTAACCTCCCTAGATGTGGACGGAAAAGAAAAATTGACAAGAGGTTTCAACGTAAGATTGTGCGGATGGTGGATAAAGAACCTTGACTAACATCCAAACAAGTTCAAGCTGCCCTGCAGTCCGAGGGTACAACAGTGTCAACCCGTACTATCCGTCGGCGTCTGAATGATAAGGGACTGTATGGTAGGAGACCCATGAAGACCCCACTTCTTACCCCGAGACATAAAAAAGCCAGGCTGGAGTTTGCCAAAACTTACCTGAGAAAGCCTACAACGTTTTGGAAGAATGTTCTCTGGTCAGATGAGACAAAAGTAGAGCTTTTTGGGCAAAGGCATCAACATAGAGTTTACAGGAGAAAAAAAGAGGCATTCAAAGAAAAGAACACGGTCCATACAGTCAAACATGGCGGAGGTTCCCTGATGTTTTGGGGTTGCTTTGCTGCCTCTGGCACTGGACTGCTTGACCGTGTGCATGGCGTTATGAAGTCTGGAGACTACCAACAAATTTTGCAGCATAATGTAGGACCCAGTGTGAGAAAGCTGGGTCTCCCTCAGAGGTCATGGGTCTTCCAGCAGGACAATGACCCAAAACACACTTCAAAAAGCACTAGAAAATGGTTTGAGAGAAAGCACTGGAAACTTCTAAGGTGGCCAGCAATAAGTCCAGACCTGTATCTCATAGAACACCTGTGGAGAGATCTAAAAATGGCAGTTTGGAGAAGGCACCCTAGAAATATCAGGGACCTGGAGCAGTTTGCCAAAGAAGAATGGTCTACAATTCCAGCAGAGCATTGTAAGAAACTCATTGATGGTTACCGGAAGCAGTTGATCGCAGTTATTTTGGCTAAAGGTTGTGCAACCAAGTATTAGGCTGAGGGTGCCAATACTTTTGTCTGGCCCATTTTTGGAGTTTTGTGTGAAATGATCAATGTTTTGCTTTTTGCTTCATTCTCATTTGTGTTTTTTAATTGAAGACAAATTAAACGTAGATAATAATACCAAAGAATTTGTGATTGCAATCATTTTCAGGAAGAAACTGAGTATTATCTGACAGAATTGTAGGGGTGTCAATACTTTTGGCCACAACTGTATATATATATATATATATATATATAAGTATATAGTGATCAGTATATAGGCTCTTTATCATTCCTGTGTGATCAGATTGTCAGCTCCTGTGACCAGGGCTCTCCTCCTCCTCATACACCTGTACAGTGTATATACAGTTAGGGCCAGAAATATTTGGACAGTGACACAATTTTCGCGAGTTGGGCTCTGCATGCCACCACATTGGATTTGAAATGAAACCTCTACAACAGAATTCAAGTGCAGATTGTAACGTTTAATTTGAAGGGTTGAACAAAAATATCTGATAGAAAATGTAGGAATTGTACACATTTCTTTACAAACACTCCACATTTTAGGAGGTCAAAAGTAATTGGACAAATAAACATAACCCAAACAAAATATTTTTATTTTCAATATTTTGTTGCGAATCCTTTGGAGGCAATCACTGCCTTAAGTCTGGAACCCATGGACATCACCAAACACTGGGTTTCCTCCTTCTTAATGCTTTGCCAGGCCTTTACAGCCGCAACCTTCAGGTCTTGCTTGTTTGTAGGTCTTTCCGTCTTAAGTCTGGATTTCAGCAAGTGAAATGCATGCTCAATTGGGTTAAGATCTGGTGATTGACTTGGCCATTGCAGAATGTTCCACTTTTTTGTACTCATGAACTCCTGGGTAGCTTTGGCTGTATGCTTGGGGTCATTGTCCATCTGTACTATGAAGCGCCGTCCAATCAACTTTGCAGCATTTGGCTGAATCTGGGCTGAAAGTATATCCCGGTACACTTCAGAATTCATCCGGCTACTCTTGTCTGCTGTTATGTCATCAATAAACACAAGTGACTCAGTGCCATTGAAAGCCATGCATGCCCATGCCATCACGTTGCCTCCATCATGTTTTACAGAGGATGTGGTGTGCCTTGGATCATGTGCCGTTCCCTTTCTTCTCCAAACTTTTTTCTTCCCATCATTCTGTTACAGGTTGATCTTTGTCTCATCTGTCCATAGAATACTTTTCCAGAACTGAGCTGGCTTCTTGAGGTTTTTTCAGCAAATTTAACTCTGGCCTGTCTATTTTTGGAATTGATGAATGGTTTGCATCTAGATGTGAACCCTTTGTATTTACTGTCATGGAGTCTTCTCTTTACTGTTGACTTAGAGACAGATACACCTACTTCACTGAGAGTGTTCTGGACTTCAGTTGATGTTGTGAACGGGTTCTTCTTCACCAAATAAAGTATGCGGCGATCATCCACCACTGTTGTCATCCGTGGACGCCCAGGCCTGTTAAGAGTTCCCAAGCTCACCAGTCAATTCCTTTTTTCTCAGAATGTACCAAACTGTTGATTTTGCTACTCCAAGCATGTCTGCTATCTCTCTGATGGATTTTTTCTTTTTTTTCAGCCTCAGGATGTTCTGCTTCACCTCAATTGAGAGTTCCTTTGACCGCATGTTGTCTGGTCACAGCAACAGCTTCCAAATGCAAAACCACACACCTGGAATCCACCCCTGACCTTTTAACTACTTCATTGATTACAGGTTAACGAGGGAGACGCCTTCAGAGTTAATTGCAGCCCTTATAGTCCATTGTCCAATTACTTTTGGTCCCTTGAAAAAGAGGAGGCTATGCATTACAGAGCTATGATTCCTAAACCCTTTCTCCGATTTGGATGTGGAAACTCTCATATTGCAGCTGGGAGTGTGCACTTTCAGCCCATATTATATATATAATTGTATTTCTGAACATGTTTTTGTAAACAGCTAAAATAACAAAACTTGTGTCACTGTCCAAATATTTCTGGCCCTAACTGTATATATATAGTATATAGTGATCAGTATACAGGCTCTCCTCCTCCTCATACACCAGTACACTGTATATATATAGTATATAGTGATCAGTATACAGGCTCTCCTCCTCATTATACACCAGTATATCTAATATATAAAGCTGAATGTGTGTATGTATGTATACCCGGGATTGGCATCTACACCGTCGCAACTACAGCTACAAAATTTTGCAGTCGCACGTCTGGACCCCGAGAGCGTCACATTCTATGTTGTGAGGCGAAATTTTAACCCTGCACGTTCCAGTTCACCAAACTATTTTGCCCCTATCTACATAATGGGGAAAAAGTGAAAGGAAAAGTGTTGGAGGAAAATCGACAGCTGCCAGCTACAGCCACAAACTTTTGCACAGTCACATGTCTGTACCCCGGGAGGGTCATAGGCTATGTTGTGAGGCGAAATTTTAACCTCATGCATTCCAATTCACCAAACAATTTTGGCCCTATCTACATGATGGAGAGAAACTGACAGTTACCAGTTGACAGTTGTGAATGAGAGGGGCTTTATGACAGCACCAAAGGCTAACAGCATATACCAGCATATAGTCACTAAGGTGGGGCCCTGACATGGAATATTCACCACGCACGGGGACATGTATACACACCACATGCACACAAAGAGTAACAGCTAAGGTGGAGCCCCAACATTGGATACTCACCACGCACCCTAACACAAACACACACACCACAAAGAGACACACCACACAGACACCCCCCCACAGGGACATACACACATATACACCCTATAGGGACACATGCACTCACCCCAAAGGGACACACACCACAGGGAAATACACACATACACACCTCACAGGGACACAGAGACACACACACACCCCACAGGAACACACAGACCCCATACGGATGGACACACACCACAGAGACACCCCTCTCCCCACAAGGACACACACCACAGGGACACACGCACACCACTGGGACACACACACACCCCAGGGACACACACACACCATACATACAGAAACAGATGTGCACAAATCACCTCACACAACTCGCCTCATACGTCTAGTATCTTTAATTTCCAAAAATAAACATTAAAAACAACCAATGTGCCACACATGTGCCATATAGGGAATTAAGGCAGATGTCAGTCACATGAGCTGTCTATTATGTGTATGTGTGAGGTAACATATACTGCCCGGCCAGGGGGAGGGTTTACTGTTGGCTGGAGATTTATTAGGCTGCCTATAGCAACCAATCACAGCTCAGCTTCTATTTTCCTACAGGTCACTAATATGACAAATTCTATTTTGGTATAGCTAACAGCAGTTATTTATTAACCCTGGCGTAGCCGGGTACTACAGCTAGTATAGTATATAGTGAAGCAGTATAGACAGTTTTTTTTTTTTTTTTTTTCATTTTTGTGTGGTCAGATTGTCAGCTCCTGTGACCAGGTCTCTCCTCCTCCTCATACACCTGTACAGTGTATATATATAGTATATAGTGATCAGTATACAGTCTCTTTATCATTCCTGTGTCCTCAGATTGTCAGCTCCTGTGATCAGGGCTCTCCTCTTCCTCATACACCTGTACAGTATATATATATATATATAGTAAATAGTGATCAGTATAGAGGCTGTTTGTCATTCCTTTATCCACAGATTGTCAGCTCCTGTGATCAGGGCTTTCACTCCTCGATTGTCACTTTCTATCTGTCATTGTTTGGTCCCTTCTTAGTAAGTGTTGTGATATCTGCTGCTCTGCATAGGAATATTATTCTGTCAGCAGGGTTATTCCTATACAGTACAGCCCTGGGCATATTGTCACTGTGACGCTGATTACACTGATACCTGCAGTGAAGGATACAATTTTTGGATGCTGTATTATTATCGTCCTGTAAAGATTTTCATGCAGACGACATCACAAACGGTGGCGGCTCTGTGGCGTTGCGGACGGTGGCTGTCTCTCCCCCCTTCCCCTCCCCCGTGTGCTGTCTCTTCCCTCTGTGCTCTCTCCATTAACCTGTCTTCCCCTGTGCGCTGTCTTCTCTCATGTGCTCTCTTCTTTGCCTGTGCGATCTCTCTCTGCCCCCCCCCCGGGTGCTCTCTCTTTCCCGCCCTGTGCCCTCTCTCTCTTTCCCGCCCTGTGCGCTCTCTCTCTGTCCCGCCCTGTGTGTTCTCTCTGTCCCGCCCTGTGCGTTCTCTCTGTCACGCCCTGTGCGTTCTCTCTGTCCTGCCCTGTGCTCTTTCTCTGTCCTGCCCTGTGCACTCTCTCTGTCCTGCCCTGTGCGCTCTCTCTGTCCTGCCCTGTGCACTCTCTCTGTCCTGCCCTGTGTGCTCTCTCTCTGTCCTGCCCTCTGCGCTCTCTCTCTGTCCTGCCTTTTGCGCTCTCTCTGTCCTGCCCCGTGCGCTCTCTCTGTCCTACGCTTTGTGCTCTCTCTCTCTGTCCCTCCCTGTGCACGCTCTCTCTGTCTCGCCCTGTGCGTTCTCTCTGTCCCGCCCTGTGCGTTTTCTCTGTCCCGCCCTGTGTGCTCTCTCTGTCTTGCCCTGTGCGCTCTTTCTGTCATGCCCTGTGCACTCTCTCTGTTCTGCCCTGTGCGCTCTCTCTGTTCTGCCCTGTGCGCTCTCTCTGTCCTGCCCTGTGCGCTCTCTCTATCCTGCCCTGTGTGCTCTCTCTGCGCCATGTGCTCTCTTTGCCCACACTGTGCGCTCTCTTTGCTCCACATTGTGCGCTTTCTCTGTCACAACCTTTGCGCTTTCTCTTTCCTTCCCTTGTGCTCTCTCTCTGCCCCTGTGCGCTCTCTTTTTGCTTCCCCTGTGCAATCTCACTCTGCTCTTCCTATGCACTCTCTCTGTGCCGCCTGTGCATTCTCTCTGCCCCCTTGTGCAGACAGTCCAGAGACAAGGACCAGTGGAGGGGAGGCAAACAGAGCATGCACTGCCCGTGTGCTATATATGTTCGTGTGCTATCTGGGTGATATCTGTCAATGTATACTCACCTCCCTCCAGTGCTGCCTGTTCCTCTCTTCCGAGGCGCTGCACTCAGAGCAGTGAATATTAGATGAGCCTAATGAGGCCCCCGGAAGTGAGAGGAGCAGACAGCGCTGGAGGGAGGTGAGAGGAGCAGATAGCACTGAAAGAGGTGAGAGAAGCAGACCGCGCTGGAAGGAGGAGAGAGGAGCTGACAGCGCTGGAGGGAGGTGAGAGGAGCAGACAGTGCTGGAGGAAAGTGAGAGGAGCAGACAGCGCTGGAGGGAAGTGAGAGGAGCAGACAACACTGGAGGGAAGTGACAGGAGCAGACAGCGCTGGAGGGAAGTGAGAGGAGCAGACAGTGCTGGAGGGACGTTAGAGGAGCAGACACCGCTGGTGGAGGTGAGAGGAGCAGACAGCTCTAGAGGAGGTGAGAGGAGCAGACAGCACTGAAGGCAGGTGAGTCGCGGTGACCAATCAGCGAAGCGTGATTTAAATCATGTGCCAAGAGCGCTGATTGGTTGCCGTGGTCAGCGGCGACAATCAACGAAGCGGAGCGTGGCTTGGCAGGAGATTTGAATCACGCAGCGCTCAGTCAAGCCGCGCCGCTTCACTGGTCGCCGTGGTAGGTGGTGACCAATCAATAAGCGCTCTTGGCGCGTGAGTTAAATTGCGCTTTGCTGATTGGTCGCCGCTGACAGTATACAGTGCTAATCACTGAGCCACCATATAATGTGCTAACCACTGAGCCACCATACAGTGCTAATCACTGAGCCACCATATACTGTGCTAACCACTCAGTCACAGTATACAGTGCTAACCACTGAGCCATCATATACTGTGCTAACCACTGACCTACCATACAGTGCTAACTACTGAGCCACCATATTCTGTGCTATCCACTGAGCCACCATATACAGGGCTAACCACTGAGCCAACATATACAGTGCTAACCACTGAGCCACCATATACAGTGCTAACCACTGAGCCACCATACAGTGCTAACCACTGAGCCACCGTATACAATGCTACCACTGAGTCACCATATACAATGCTAACTACTGAGCCACTGTATACAGTGCTAACCACTGAGCAATCATATACAGTGCTAACCACTGAGCCACCATATACAGTGCTAACCACTGAGCCACCATATACAGTACTAACCACTGAGCCACCGTATACTATGCTAACCACTGAGTCACCATATACAATGCTAACTACTGAGCCACTGTATACAATGCTACCACTGAGCCACCATATACAGTACTAACCACTGAGCCACCATATACAATGCTAACTACTGAGTCACCATATACAATGCTACCACTGAGCCACCATATACAGTACTAACAACTGAGCCACCATATACAATGCTACCACTGAGCCACCATATACAGTACTAACCACTGAGCCACCATATACAATGCTAACTACTGAGTCACCATATACAATGCTACCACTGAGCCACCATATACAGTACTAACAACTGAGCCACCATATACAGTGCTAACCACTGAGCCACCATACAGTGCTAACCACTGAGCCACCATATACAGTGCTAACCACTGACCTACCATACAGTGCTAACCACTGAGCCACCATACAGTGCTAATCACTGAGCCACCACACAGTGCTAACCACTGAGCCACCACACAGTGCTAACCACTGAGCCACCATATACAGTGCTAACCACTGAGCCACCATATACAGTACTAACCACTGAGCCACCGTATACTATGCTAACCACTGAGTCACCATATACAATGCTAACTACTGAGCCACTGTATACAATGCTACCACTGAGCCACCATATACAGTACTAACCACTGAGCCACCATATACAATGCTAACTACTGAGTCACCATATACAATGCTACCACTGAGCCACCATATACAGTACTAACAACTGAGCCACCATATACAGTGCTAACCACTGAGCCACCATACAGTGCTAACCACTGAGCCACCATATACAGTGCTAACCACTGACCTACCATACAGTGCTAACCACTGAGCCACCATACAGTGCTAATCACTGAGCCACCACACAGTGCTAACCACTGAGCCACCACACAGTGCTAACCACTGAGTCACCATATACAGTGCTAACCACTGAGCCACCATACAGTGCTAACCACTGAGCCACCGTATACAATGCTACCACTGAGTCACCATATACAATGGTAACTACTGAGCCACTGTATACAGTGCTAACCACTGAGCCATCATATACAGTGCTAACCACTGAGCCACCATATACAGTGCTAACCACTGAGCCACCATATACAGTACTAACCACTGAGCCACCGTATACTATGCTAACCACTGAGTCACCATATACAATGCTAACTACTGAGCCACTGTATACAATGCTACCACTGAGCCACCATATACAGTACTAACCACTGAGCCACCATATACAATGCTAACTACTGAGTCACCATATACAATGCTACCACTGAGCCACCATATACAGTACTAACAACTGAGCCACCATATACAATGCTAACTACTGAGTCACCATATACAATGCTAACTACTGAGTCACCATATACAATGCTAACTACTGAGCCCCCATATACAGTGCTAACCACTGAGCCACCATACAGTGCTAATCACTGAGCCACCACACAGTGCTAACCACTGAGCCACCACACAGTGCTAACCACTGAGTCACCATATACAATGCTAACTACTGAGCCACCATATACAGTGCTAACCACTGAGCCACCATACAATGCTAACCACTGAGTCACCATATACAGTGCTAACCACTGAGCCACCATATACAGTGCTAACCACTGAGCCACCATATACAGTGCTAACCACTGAGCCACTGTACACAGTGCTAACCACTGAGCCACCATATACACCACATAAATCCCGCAACAGCAGCGTACTTTCTGGAGA
Source organism: Allobates femoralis (assembly GCA_033576535.1). Taxonomy (NCBI): domain Eukaryota; kingdom Metazoa; phylum Chordata; class Amphibia; order Anura; family Aromobatidae; genus Allobates; species Allobates femoralis. Next base: position 424,973,144 of record JARQOC010000004.1, on the reverse strand, counting down.
GAGGACTGTATTATTCAGCGGCTATATCTGTGGCACCTGTTCATTTCACCGCACTCCTGATGCAATAGCATCAGGCCTATTTCTAGTTTTGTATATTTATGGCAGATCTACTGGATTTGGGAGAAACGTATAGTAGGTGCTGATCCCATCAATAGAGCCAGGAACAGCGCCGCTCTCAGCCAAGAGATGACACAACAGTCCCATCAATCTCCACATGGAGCGTCAGCGCCTCATTCTTCAGATACACATCGCCCTATTGGTGAGATCCACATGTACCACCCATTATGTAATATCCATGGATACGGTATAAATATACAGAATTACATTATCCCTTTTAGTGTAAATTCAGACATAGTGGAATTAATATGAATTTGATTTGCAGATTCCTGGGAACAAATTTAGAAGAGTTTATGGTACAATATATGTGAATAAATTAATTATTTTAGAATATAAAAAATGTCGTCCTGTTCCCATTTGTATCCTGGGAAACTGGGTACAAAAATCAATAGGATGGGGGCACCAAAAGGCAGTTTTGCACAGGGCACCATTTAGGCTAAGGCCGGCCCTGCCAGCAGGTAGTTAGCAATAGCAACTACCTGCATGTTAGTTTATAAGCCCATATAAAGAAAACTACTGAATAATCCCTTTAATGTCTTTAGGATTTTTGTTACTGTCACATGATAAATATATTTTACCGTAGCATTGCAAGTAGAAAGACATTATATAAGTGCAATGCCAGAGGCGACCACTAGATGAAGCCATAGTTCAACTGATGTGAACATTGAAGAACCAGATTATTTTGCAGTACAACACTTATACATGACACTGAATTTAGCATAACAAATACAAATAATAAAGTATTATCAGCTACTGGCCATGATTTTAGCCACTTATTGCTGTTTTAATTTGTTTTAATTGAATTTTCACAGCATATTAATGAAAAAAGTGCATTAGTGACTTGTATTTGCTTTATCTATTAAGTCTTTATTGGGAGTTGCTAATGTTACACATTTACAATGATCTAAGATATTGCAGTATATTTGTACAAGATTTAAGTACTAATTGAGATAGGTACAAGGTAAGTAGGTAATAAGGCAATGATGAGGTGTGGCACCCCATGGGTTAATGTGCCACAATAACATCACATGGGTTCTCTCCCCCACTACACACTAACAAACACTACCACCTCTGGGCAATAGAAGGAGCACCTCCTGCTTCCATATAGACTCTTGTCCATGAGGGAGAGCAGAGTTCAGCTCGCAGCAGGGCTGAGGAAAGGACACAGAGCAGAGTTAGCTCAGTGCAGACCTAGCAAGGGTCAGAGGAACAAGGAGAACGAAAGACAGAGGAACACGTCTGGGAGCTGGAGTGATACCATCACCTGCCCCAGAAGTACGCACAAAGAGACGGACACCGGATCCGGTACTGTGTCTGGCACCCACAGCACAGCGAATCCAGGAACAGCGGGATCTCTAGATGCCCCCCCTAGTACCAGAGTGAAGCAACACGGAGGGGTCAGTGCAGCATAGAGGACCCAAGTTGCCTAGCCAAGTGGTACCAGCAGCATACAGAGAGAGACGTGAGGAATCCCAGCAGCTTAGCTTGAAGCAGCAGCTCAGGACACACACACAGTGCAGCACAAGGAGGCCAACGACCCGGACAGGGTGTGGGGAGAGAGCCCAGCTCCATTACAGACTCCGTGGACTATAATCTGCCATAATATCAGCAGTAAAGCTTTGGAAAACAACTTTGGAGTCTGTGTAGTGATTGCGACCTTTGCTCCAGATTCAGCACAGAGACAATTCCTCCCTGCAGATCCAGCCTGTCAGCTCTGCAGCATCAGGGAGAAGAAGAGGAAATTGCAGTGTCTACTAAACGTAAGTGTGTGTGTCCTCCAACTCTCCCCCACCATCTACAACCCCAATAGACTTTAACCCTTTACTGCCCCGGGGGATACAGTTCCCCCCACTGGAACTATACCACCTCCGCTGCCCTCACATCACCCCCGGAGGTTCTGCAGCAGCGGCGGCCCCCATTACTGGCCGCATCAAGTGGGTGGCGTCACCCGTGACAATCTCCCTTGTAAATAATCCCCCTTTTATTGTGCTGAGCCAGGGACACGGTCCGGACCAGGCCACCAGTGACATCCCCAGCAGCAGATCGGTCCGGTACCGAGTACCCCACGTCCCTTGGGGCTCCACAACCTGGCGTCACGAACAGGATCTACCCGGTCCAAAAGAATTGGACCCTGTGCGCCATCTAAACTGTATTTTTGAGAATCCGCCATTTTGGAGCGCGCGGCACGCGGGAAAAGAAAGGGGGCGGTACCCTGCATTGGCGCGAACCCAGCCTCCTCCCTTGGTGCTGACGACATCCGGCGGGGAAGGAGATCCCTGCTGCGCCCCGGAACCTCCCAGAGACATCCGGACGGAAGCGGAAGACGGAGGGCGCACATTAACTAAGGGGGCCCAAGATGTCGCAGGCCGATGCACAAGACGGCGGCGGAGTAGCCGATGGAGCTGCAGCGTCGGGTCAGCCAGTAGCGTCCGGCGGTGCAGCGGCGCAAGGAACAGCATCCATTATGCCATTCCTGATGCCGTATACTCCAGGGGCAATGTGGCTGCCCCAATACTCCGGTGAGCCTAATACTTTAACTGACTTTATGCAAAAGATTAAAGAGTACTATGTGATGTATCCCCTCACTGAAGCCCAGCGTGTAGGGATGATAATGGGACAGTTAACGGGCAATGCACGTCGTGAGGTGGCGTCCTGGCTGGACACAGATAAGGACACTGTAGAGCATCTAGCAGCCAGACTAAAAGCAACGTTTGAATCTGCTGTTGATACCCGGGCTAAGATGAGGTTCTTTGCATGCCACCAGAAGCCTAAACAGAGTGCCAGAGACTTTGCCTTGAACCTGCAGGAAGCACTCAAAGCCCTTAAGCTGGCAGAACCTGCTTTAGCCCCGGGAGCTGATAAAATGCTATTTGACCAATTTATTGAGGGCCTCCATTCCCCTTCCCATCGAGGACAGTTAAGCATGGTACTGCTGCAGAACCCTGACATGACATTTACTGAGCTGAAGGATAGAGCTATCCGTTTGCAGCAGCTGGAGGAGCCAAGGGAATTAACATCTGTGCTTGACACTGCAGCAGCACCTCAGCAGGCGGCAGCGCCAGTGACATCTGCTATGTCAACGACTGCTGCTGAGGCCGGGGACTATATCTCAAATGCAGCCATCAACCAAAAGCTAGATGCCCTGACAGACACCGTGATCTCCATGGCCAAGGTCATCAAGGAACTGCGAGAGTCAAAACCTGCACCCAAGATCGAGTTGGCGACCAGCAGAGAGGATGTTCCGTGGACGAGGCCCAGAAGATACCCAGCAGCAAGAGGACGACCCAGCGATCGCTACCAACCAGATGGACAGCCCGTCTGCCGCCGTTGCCAGAAACCAGGTCATTTTGCTCGAGAGTGTCCTTTAAACGACGATACCCTGGGCAGGCGGGCCGCTCCCCAGGAATGAACGCTCAAGGCCCCTCAGCCTGGTATGACAAATTTGTGGGAGGAAAGCCGGTGATCCCTATTGTGTTGGATGGCATTCCCTTTAGTGCCTTGCTGGATACCGGATCCCAAATAACATCTATCCCACATGTTCTATATAAAAGGTACTGGGCTGATTCAGACATTACTAATGCGCCAGATGGCTTTAACTTTGAAGTGTGGGCTGGTAATGGATTGATGATACCAAAGGTTGGATTTAGAGAGATGAATATTCAGGTTGGGAAGGTAGAATTGCAGAAACAGGGTATTATAATCGTAGATGTCGACCGGCGAGGCCGTGAACCCGTGATGGTGGTAGGAATGAATGTCATTGAAAAATGTTTTTCCGAAGTGTTAAGTGTTTTGCAGCAAATCGCCGAGACTGCCGGAACTGGACAACAGAGGCTTCTGCACAAAGAGATCAAAGCCCTGATGTTGAAGCAACAGGTAGAAATCTCCGGAGGTGAGATCGGCAGTGTAAGAGTAAGTGACCCAATACCAATTGTAATTCCTCCCAAAACTGAAATGTTGGTGGGGTGCAGAGCCGCAATAGGCATTAAAGGGCAAGATTATCAGGCCCTGGTAGAACCCGTGTACTCAGACAGTAGACCGACCATACTCACTGCTAGAGGAGTGGTTGACGTGCACAGGGGAAGAGTGCCATTACGCCTATTAAACTGCGGAGAAGATGAGGTCACATTACCAAAGTATGCTACCATGGCTAAGTTGTACACGGTTGATAACAACAACATCACCGCCGCCGAGCCCTTGAACCCGTCATGCCAGGCGGATGACAATGGCTCAGAGGAGAAGCTGGAGGATTGGTGCCAAAAGTTGCATGTAGGTACCAGTTCTACACCTCCCCGTCACAAGCATGGAGTATACCGGGTAGTGAAAGAATACGAGCAGATATTCAGCAAACACCCGTTAGACTTTGGGCAGATCAAAGGGGTAGAGTACACTATACCCACCGGTAACCATCAACCTATAAAGGAGAGGTATAGACCCTTACCACCAGCTCACTACCAAACCACCAAAGATATGCTCAGAGAAATGAAATCTGCAGGGGTAATAAGAGACAGTTGTAGCCCCTGGGCAGCACCTCTAGTGTTAGTCAAAAAGAAGGATGGGACCATGAGAATGTGCGTAGATTACCGGCAGATTAATCGCATCACACATAAGGACGCATACCCATTACCTAGGATTGAGGAGTCATTAGCTGCATTAAAATCTGCTAACTACTTTTCCACCCTTGATCTGACTAGTGGGTACTGGCAAGTTCCTGTGGCCGAGGCCGACAAGGAGAAGACAGCGTTTACTACGCTGATGGGCCTCTGTGAGTTCAATTGTATGCCGTTCGGACTCTGCAACGCACCCGGGACCTTCCAACGTCTGATGAAGAGCTGTCTAGGACACAAAAACTTTGAAACTGTCCTCCTGTACCTAGATGACGTCATAGTCTACTCGAAGACGTATGAGCAACATCTACAAGACCTGGCAGAAGTGTTCGAAGCTTTATCGAAATATGGCATGAAAATCAAGCCATCCAAGTGTCACCTTCTCAAGCCAAAGGTACAGTACCTGGGACATGTCGTGAGTTCAGAGGGAGTAGCACCGGATCCTGATAAAGTCACGGTAATAAGGGATTGGCCAAGACCTACGAATGTAAAAGAAGTGAGGCAATTCCTGGGCCTGGTAGGCTATTATAGAAGATTTATCCGAGGATTCACGAAGCTAGCGGCTCCCCTGCAAGACATTCTGGTAGGACGGTCAAGGAAGACTTCAAACTGTAATTCCCTGGCATGGTGGGATGAAGAAAGAGAAAATTCCTTCAATCAGCTAAAAAGTGCGCTGACGGGAGAAGAGATCCTGGCATACCCTGATTACCATCAACCATTCATTCTGTACACGGATGCCAGCAACGTGGGACTGGGAGCAGTATTGTCGCAGAAGCAAGGAGGCAAAGAACGAGTTATTGCCTTTGCAAGCAGGAAGCTCCGGCCTACAGAACGAAATCCCGAGAACTATAGCTCCTTCAAGTTAGAGCTACTAGCAGTAGTCTGGGCTGTAACCGAACGCTTTAAACATTACCTAGCAGGTGCAGAATTCACCATCTACACGGATAACAACCCGTTGACCCACCTGGACACAGCAAAATTAGGTGCTCTGGAGCAGCGATGGATAGCCCGGCTATCAAACTACAACTTTGTCATCAAATATCGGGCAGGCCGCAAGAATGGGAACGCAGATGCCTTATCCCGGATGCCGCACCTGAAAGACGTGGAAGAGGAACCGGAAGAGTTGGGAGAGATTGAACTCCCGGCCTTTCATCGTTCAAGGGTAGAAGATTATCGACCTGGCATCTACCAAAAGAAACAGGAAATAAACCTTAACCCGCTAAGACACTACGGATGGGCTGAAGCTCAAGATACTGATCCAGCCGTGAAGCTAGTGAAAGAACTGCTTACGCAACAACATGCACACCCTGGACAGAATGCCCCAGCTGAAGCTATACAGCTATGGAAGGATAGAGGCAAGCTGTTCCTGCATCAAGGGAAGCTCTGTAGACGATTTACCAATCCCAAGACGCATGAACTGGTCTGGCAGATAATCGTGCCCAAGCGAGACATCCAGATGGTCTTAGAGGCTTATCATGACAACGCAGGTCATTTCGGATGGAAGAAGTTAGAAGCAATCCTAAGAGACAGATTCTATTGGGTTGGCATGAGAAGATCCATTGAACTATGGTGCAGAAGATGTGCCGCATGCAACCTCAGAAGGAAAGATCTACAGAAAGCTCCACTTCAACCAATAATAACCAAGCAGCCACTTGAGCTAGTCGCGTTAGATCACGTCAAGTTGTCACCAAGCCGGTCAGGCTATGTCTATGCCCTAACCATCGTGGACCATTACTCACGCTTCTTAGTGGTGGTACCAGTCAAAGACTTGACAGCGAAGACGGCAGCAAAAGCATTCCAGACGCATTTCTGTAGACCACATGGTTACCCAGAACAAGTCCTTGCAGACCAAGGTCCAGCTTTTGAATCAGAACTATTCAAGGAATTCTGCAATATGTACGGTTGCAAGAAGATTCGCACAACGACGTATCATCCCCAAACAAATGGTCTCTGCGAGAAAATGAATCATATCGTAATCGAACTGTTAAAGACCTTACCGGAATCAGAAAGAAACCAGTGGCCAGATAAATTACCTGATTTGGTAGACTTATACAACCATGTCCCCGTGAGTTCTACAAACTGTACTCCAGCCTACCTTATGCGCGCAAGACCCGGTAAGCTACCAATTGATCTAGAAATGGGAATTGAAAAACCAGATACAGAATTAGAAGAAACAGATTGGGATATCAAACGTCAGAAACAGTATCACCAAGTGCAAGAATGTGTAGAGAGAAACCTACAACAAGCAAGAGCAAGACAAGAGAAGGCTTTTAACAAACATGCTCAAGCAATGCCGTTACAAGAAGGTGATCAAGTCCTCAAGAGAAAGAGACGTACAGGCAAACTGGATAATCAGTGGGAAGCAGTCCCATACACAGTCTTACCATCTAACCAAGACAATGTAAAAACCTATTTGATAAGCAAAGATGAAGGAAGAACTTCACAAGTCGTATCTCGTGATCAACTCAAATTGTGTCCTGAAACCCTGAAGACACCTGAAGTCATAGAACCCGTAAAGGTCCAACCTATTCAAGAGAAAGAAAAAGAAGACGTATTCCACACGGTACTAGGAGATTTTCCTAAAACATGGCCAAATTACCATGGAGCAGTTGTAGTACCAATGATTGCATTCCCTTCAATGATGGACCCAAAACCAGAACCTGTGTTACCAGAACCTGTGTTACCAGAACCTGTGTTACCTGAAGAAGACCCAAGACTTGAAGAACTGGAAGTAGAATCCGAAGAGGAAGAACAGATTCCTGGTCCCAGTGAACTTGCCAGTCCTGCAGTCAGACCTCCATCTGCCATAACGCCAGGCACCCCAAATAGGTACACGTCCACTCACACTTTCATACTAACTCCACCAACATTGCGCAGATCAGAGCGTAGTACCCAAGGTCAGATGCCAGCTAGGTACAAAGAATAAAATACAGAATTAAATGTATAATGTAAATATGTTGTTTGAATATAAATTGAATTCAGTGGACAAATGTACATAGTTGTTGCAACGTTAAAAAAGCCCAGTACCTACAGAGACTATCCTGTATGAACTTTGCAATCTCCTTATTCACTTATGGACCATATATACCACGGACTGGTAGTGGTAAGAACTCTTGTATATATTCATCAGCCCGGAGGCAATAGACTAAACCTCTGGAAAGACTGCTTTTTGACTTTCGAACTCTTTTTCACATTCTAGTGATTTTTGTACTTTTTCATTTTTATGTCTATGTCAATATTAATTGTGTTTAATTGTTGTTTACTTGTTTTTCCACAGTCCCGGAGTACTGTATTTAACTAAGGGGGAATGTGGCACCCCATGGGTTAATGTGCCACAATAACATCACATGGGTTCTCTCCCCCACTACACACTAACAAACACTACCACCTCTGGGCAACAGAAGGAGCACCTCCTGCTTCCATATAGACTCTTGTCCATGAGGGAGAGCAGAGTTCAGCTCGCAGCAGGGCTGAGGAAAGGACACAGAGCAGAGTTAGCTCAGTGCAGACCTAGCAAGGGTCAGAGGAACAAGGAGAACGAAAGACAGAGGAACACGTCTGGGAGCTGGAGTGATACCATCACTTGCCCCAGAAGTACGCACAAAGAGACGGACACCGGATCCGGTACTGTGTCTGGCACCCACAGCACAGCGAATCCAGGAACAGCGGGATCTCTAGATGCCCCCCCTAGTACCAGAGTGAAGCAACACGGAGGGGTCAGTGCAGCATAGAGGACCCAAGTTGCCTAGCCAAGTGGTACCAGCAGCATACAGAGAGAGACGTGAGGAATCCCAGCAGCTTAGCTTGAAGCAGCAGCTCAGGACACACACACAGTGCAGCACAAGGAGGCCAACGACCCGGACAGGGTGTGGGGAGAGAGCCCAGCTCCATTACAGACTCCGTGGACTATAATCTGCCATAATATCAGCAGTAAAGCTTTGGAAAACAACTTTGGAGTCTGTGTAGTGATTGCGACCTTTGCTCCAGATTCAGCACAGAGACAATTCCTCCCTGCAGATCCAGCCTGTCAGCTCTGCAGCATCAGGGAGAAGAAGAGGAAATTGCAGTGTCTACTAAACGTAAGTGTGTGTGTCCTCCAACTCTCCCCCACCATCTACAACCCCAATAGACTTTAACCCTTTACTGCCCCGGGGGATACAGTTCCCCCCACTGGAACTATACCACCTCCGCTGCCCTCACATCACCCCCGGAGGTTCTGCAGCAGCGGCGGCCCCCATTACTGGCCGCATCAAGTGGGTGGCGTCACCCGTGACAATCTCCCTTGTAAATAATCCCCCTTTTATTGTGCTGAGCCAGGGACACGGTCCGGACCAGGCCACCAGTGACATCCCCAGCAGCAGATCGGTCCGGTACCGAGTACCCCACGTCCCTTGGGGCTCCACAGAGGGAAGTTGAGGTCAAGTGTGGGAACAATACAGAGAATAATGAGGTTATCTTATTGCTCACGTTCTTAGAAAAAGTATATGGAATGGTGATTTATAATTACAGTGTTGGCCTAAAGTATTGACACCCCTGCAATTCTGTCAGATAATACTCAATTTCTTCCTGAAAATGATTGCGATCACAAATTCTTTGGTATTATTATCTTCATTTAATTTGTCTTCAATGAAAAAACACAAAAGAGAATGAAGCAAAAAGCAAAACATTGATCATTTCACACAAAACTCCAAATATGGGCCAGACAAAAGTATTGGCACCCTCAGCCTAATACTGGGTTGCACAGCCTTTAGCAAAAAAAAAAAAAACTGCGATCAACCACTTCCGGTGACCATCAATGAGTTTCTTACAATGCTCTGCTGGAATTTTAGACCATTCTTCTTTGGCAAACTGCTCCAGGTCCCTGATATTTTAAGGGTGTCTTCTCCAAACTGCCATTTTTAGATCTCTCCACAGGTGTTCTATGGGATTCAGGTCTGGACTCATTGCTGGCCACCTTAGAAGTCTTCAGTGCTTTCTCTCAAACCATTTTCTAGTGCTTTTTGAAGTGTGTTTTGGGTCATTGTCCTGCTGGAAGACATATGACCTCTGATGGAGACCCAGCTTTCTCACACTGGGTCCTACATTATGCTGCAAAATTTGTTGGTAGTCTTCAGACTTCATAATGCCATGCACACGGTCAAGCAGTCCAGTGCCAGAGGCAGCAAAGCAACCTCAAAACATCAGGGAACCTCCGCCATGTTTGACTGTAGGGACCGTGTTCTTTTCTTTGAATGCCTCTTGTTTTCTCCTGTAAACTCTATGTTGATGCCTTTGCCCAAAAAGAGAGAACATTCTTCCAAAACGTTTTAGGCTTTCTCAGGTAAGTTTTGGCAAACTCCAGCCTGGCTGTTTTATGTCTCGGGGTAAGAATTGGGGTCTTCCTGGGTCTCCTACCATACAGTCCCTTTTCATTCAGAGGCCGATGGATAGTACGGGTTGACACTGTTGTACCCTCGGACTGCAGGGCAGCTTGAACTTGTTTGGATGTTAGTCAAGGTTCTTTACTCACCATCCGCACAATCTTGCGTTGAAATTTCTTGTCGATTTTTCTTTTCCGTCCACATCTAGGGACATTAGCCACAGTGCCATGGGCTTTAAACTTCTTGATGACACTGCGCATGGTAGACACAGGAACATTCAGGTCTATGGAGATGGACTTGTAGCCTTGAGATTGCTCATGCTTCCTCACAATTTGGTTTGTCAAGTTCTCAGTTCTTTGGTCTTCTTTCTTTTCTCCATGCTCAATGTGGTACACACAAGGACACAGGACAGAGGTTGAGTCAACTTTAATCCATGTCAACTGGCTGCAAGTGTGATTTAGTTATTGCCAACACCTGTTAGGTGCCACAGGTAAGTTACAAGTGCTGTTAATTACACAAATTAGAGAAGCATCACATGATTTTTCTAACAGTGCCAATACTTTTTTCCACCCCCTTATTTATGTTTGGTGTGGAATTATATCCAATTTGGCTTTAGGACAATTCTTTTTGTGTTTTTTCATTGAAGACAAATTAAATGAAGATAATAATACCAAAGAATTTGTGATTGCAATCATTTTCAGGAAGAAACTGAGTATTATCTGACAGAATTGCAGGGGTGTCAATACTTTTGGCAACACTGTATCTATTATATCCATTGATTGCATGACATAGAATTAAGAAAATATAGCATTGGAAACACTGCTTAAAAAATAAAGGTATATTATGAGATATCAATTTATTAATGTCTATTAATGACACCACCTTTTCAATCAGTATGTTTTCCCTTTGTAAAATAGTAACATATATACTAATCTTCGGTGCGGGGCCATTCCAGAATGTCGGAACTTGCTGTTCGGGGCTCAGGTGACAAAACAACCCCTGCAGCCAATGAGCAGCTACTTCTGTCCCTTTCCTCATATGTAATTGACACCTGGAAGAAGTGAGAACTGCAGCTCCTCTCACTTCCTCCAAATGTCTGATTTGTCCAAAAGAATGGACATTGAAGTGGTTGCAAAGATAGCATGACACAGTAATTGTAATGCTCTATAGGGGTGTCGCCAGGGTGTAACTGCAATAGGCGATAGGATTGCAATTGCACCTGGGCCTTGGAGCCTAGGGAGCCCCAAAGGACCCTTTGTTCTATATAAAAAGACTACTGCAATTAAAGACCTGCAATAATGGGGGCCTCATTGGAGCTTTTGCATCGGGGCCAATGAGCTTCAAATTACACCGCTTGGTGTTGCCCCTGCAAAGCACGCTTTGACTTAAGGGACAGTGCTCTCTTGCATGCTGTGTTTTGCGGACTGAGTATAGGATAGAGACAGGCTCATGTGTCTTGTAGCAGGGTGCTCCAGCAAAAAAGAGTAACTGTCAATTAGGGTATCTGGGCACACCAATTGTGAATAAACGTCAATCACATGTTTGCAAGTGAAAAAAAGTGTACTCATTGTTGCTACACAGTATCAATACGCAGGTCCAAAGTTTCGGCCGTCCCCGGCCTTTTTCAAGGTACTGGTTACAAAGATTTGTCAAACATAATGACACAGGTATTAATATACTATGCTTGGCATAGATCATGAACGGTGTTAGTGTGAGTGTCCGAGTGTATATACAATAGGTGAGTGTCTATAGTGTGGGTGGTGGAGGAACATTCAGGTGTGGTGTGATCGGGTAGTGTGGGATAGGGTTAGGAGTTGGAGTGAGGAGGTCGAGTGGGTTAAGGTGAAATGGCTGGGTGAATGGCAGTGGGTATGATGGATATCTATTTGGGTTTAACTGGAACAAGGCCTTCATGCAGAGGTGGTGTAGGTAGTTACCGTGTAGACCAGGGGTGGGGAACTCCAGTCCTCGAGGGCTGCAAACAGTGCAGGTTTTCAGGATTTCCTTAGTATTGCACAGGTGATAACATAATCACTTGCACTGGTGATGATTCCAATCCCTGTGCAATACTAAGGAAATCGTGAAAACCTGCACTGTTTGCGGCCCTCGAGGACTGGAGTTCCCCACCCCTGGTATAGACACTGGGGATGAGGTCTTAGAGGAACAAATATCAATCAATTGAAAGGAATTCTTGTAAGAAACTGGAAGCCGGTGTTTGAGAAAGAAGGGAAAAAGAGGGTAATGTTACAAAAATAAGAATATGCGTCACTGTTTGTTCTCACATTCTTTCCTTTTTTCGATCCAGATCTCTGTATTTATATACCCATCAGATGTTCTTTGAACATCCTGATTTGTGGAGACCATATAGGTATCCTAACTTAGGATTGGATGGGGAGCGCAGCACCAGGGAGCAGGAAGCGAAGGACCCGGGTGGTGGAGCGTGCATGATGATTGTTTGAAAAAGCCGGTGGTTTATTACCGCTGGCTTTTAAACAATCATGCATCCATTTCAGCCTTTTCCTCAGCCCCAAGGCTGATTTGTAGGGTTCAGCAAAAATTACTTACATTACTCGCATTTCCCATTGACTTACATATTGACTTATATTGGACTCGCTACTCGTAACGAATACCCGAGTATTAGGACCTACTCGTTACGAGTATAGCGAGTCCAAATATTTCACTACTCACTCATCCCTAAAAAACAGTTCAAGCTGCCCCAGAAAATGGCGCGTTCACAGAAGCGCCATCTTCTGGCGCTATATCGAACTCTTCCAGCGGCCCTGGTGCCAGGTGCTTTGCTGGGTAATAATGGGGTTAGGGCCAGCTTTGCATTATCAGCTGGCCCTAAGCCCTAAATTCATGATGTTATGCCAATATTAGATATGACCACCATGAATTTCTAGTAAAGAGTTAAAAAAAAACCAACATATAGAAAAACTGTTTTATTAGAAAAAAACAAAACACATTAGGGAATCCATCTTTAATCAAGAAAAACCTCCCCCCTTCGACGTAGTCCAAAGGAGTCTTCTTCTTTAGCTCAGCTACATCTGTGGTAGAGATGTAGCTTAGCACCCGGCCGTGGTATAGTTCAACTGAGTTCATGCTGTCAAGCATGAACTCCGCTGAACCCTGCGACAGCACCGCCGGCTATTTCAAAGGAACAGCTGATGCATCATCTGTTCGATTAAAATAGCGGCAGAGAAAGCCGGCGATAAAAAGACTTCACCACTGGCTTTCCTGTCCAGTACTTCCCTCCCCGCTGCCTCGCTCCCTCACCTGGTGCTTCCCTCCTCGCTGCCAATGCTTCGCTTCCCCGCCACCTCCCCGCCCAATCATAGGACACCAGAGCCCAAGTTTTTCTCTAGGCTGCAGTAGAAAGAGGACTTAGTTTCCCAAGAAAGGAGGCAGATGTATTCAGAGGTATGGCCCCCGCAGTATGGATACTCCGGGAGCAGTTAATTCTGGGACTTTACAGCATGCCCTTGGGATAAGTCCAGTCAAAACGGGTCCAGGCAGACCTGTCCCTTACAATTTGTCCCCCTGAGGGGGTGGACCGAAGCAAGGAAGAGAGCTATTCTTTCAGGGTGCATCCAGGCCGCCAACCCCAGGGGGAACTGAATTAGAGAAAAGGTACTGGTCAAGTTGGTGCAAAACCTACAGAGATCCCTAACCAGCATGGGTCAAAAAAAGTTGACCCAAATAGAATGAAAATTGGGAAATCTATCCTTCTCTGAAGCTTCTGTATCCAGCCTTGCAATTCCCCTGTCCAGCCTGTCTGTCGACTTCTGTGATGGAGTCATGTCATTCTAGTCCGCAATCACCATCAGCCCCAGATACTGGAAGTCAGGCTCGAAATGTGGGCCTATGGGCACCTTGCCAAAATGACCCCCAAGGCTTGCGGAAGCCACTGTTAAACTACCTATACATGTTAGCATTGTGTGTGGTGTGACATGTAGCTAAGTCCTCTGTCCTCTTAACAAAAAGGCTGTAGAGTTTTAACCTTCTCTTTTATTGACAGCTAATTGCAGCAGAAAAGGGTGAAACCATGGTATCCAATAAAAACAGTATATATAACTGTAAAGTACATAAGGTACAGATATTCTGCAATACAGTATGAAGTAATAAACACTTAGTTTTCTTTCCAACTCAGCTAGGAACAAGCTGTTAGCATAGAACAGAACATACAGAAGACAGAAACAACTGATGAGGTGGTTTCTCCATCAGAAGTGAAGAAGAAAATGTCTGCTGCCTTTTATGTGATAAGAACAGGACCATAATGCAACAGGAAATTGCCCATAATGCACTGGGAGCTTTCCCATAATACATTGCAAACTGAGCTAAAATAAATACACAAAAATTACTAGCAGATGGCGCTGCTACCAAACAATGTAAATGAAGATAATAATACCAAAGAATTTGTGATTGCAATCATTTTCAGGAAGAAACTGAGTATTATCTGACAGAATTGCAGGGGTGTCAATACTTTTGGCCACAACTGTAGGTAGGATTAAACTGTAGGCAATACATGGTCAGAACAATTTACACAAAGTGACTAGACTCCCCGAACAGCTGAATTCCCTGTGAATAACTGTCTGGTCAACAAATAGGAGGCATCACCCAATCATCCCACATTGTTGCAATTTTTGAGGTTTCATGTTGCCCAAAAGAAATTTAATCTAGCTCTCCCACAGGTCACACTTTGGAGCCATGTACTTGACAATTTGATCGTTTGGTGATTTTAGCAACACCTGTTACTTCCTCTAATTGCATTTGTCTTCTTGGTGTTGCAATTTCACTGTTGAGTAGTCTGTTCTGTCTTGTCTGTTCTATCATCTATCTATCTATCTATCTATCTATAGAAAAAAACAGAGCAGCACAACCACTTCCACAGGGTGCAAAATCAGTTAGGGCAACGCTTCATTTGCCAAGTTATGCACACCAAAAAGAAACTGCAGCACTCCTTTCTTCAGGTTTTCTATGCCTTTATTTGGACAAGATGGCAACGTTTCGGTTTCAGTGAACCTTCTTCCAGCACCTATGCATTGGGTAGCTGGGATTATTATAAAACCACATTTGCATATCAATTTCAAACTTATTAACAACTTTTTACAACAGTGATCAAAGTATATATACATTAACATATCTAACACCTCCATTACAGTGCTTAAGTACTTCATTATATCTTCTTATAAATACTCCTTTAATATTACCATTCTCTGTCTTAGGGGTACTTCACAAACAACGATATCACTAGTGACATTGCTGCAACGTCGCAGGTTTTGTGACATCAACCTCGTCAGCGATCTCGCTATGTGTGACACGTAGCAGCGATCAGGCCCCTGCTGTGAGATCACTGATCGTTACAAATCGTTCTGGACCATTTTTTGATCGTTGGGTCCCTGCTGGGCAGCATGCATCGTTGTGTTTGATAGGGACAACAACCAACAATCTCAATACTATGCCCGGGTGTGACAGGGTCCCAACGACTGCCATATCGTTGCTGTGTCACTGGTGAGATCTGACTGTTTGACATCTTACCAGGGACCACATAGCGACGCACCAGCGATCCAGGTCAGGTCAGATCGTGGTTGTGATTGCTGGAAAGTTGCAGCGTGTATAAGGGCCCTTATTGTTTCCTTCCAACTCATAATTGCCAATGATTAGACATCCCCATACACCTGTGTACAGTATTGATTATTGTACCTGAGTGCACTGTCTCTCCCCCTTGTCTCGTCATGTGCGCTATTATCGGCATTCAGGAAGTAGATCTGCACATGCCCAGTTTGCTTATCGTTGCTTAGGCAACACTGGAAGTTGCACGCCCGATAGAGATCCCAAATTTGATTTTCAAAATCACATATTGAAAATACTTGAACATTAGGGGTAATTGTAGACAAAGATCTGGCATATTTTCTATATAGAGAGAAACCGGTTACTCCAGTTAAATATTTTGCACCAAAAATTCCCAAGACCCCGAAAGACCCCACAGGGAGGCCCATAGTGGCTGGAATCAACTCAATATTTAGTAACAGTGGGATATTCCTTGAGAAGGTGTGGCCCCCTTTGCACATTCTGTGGATCCTTGTATCAGGGATACGGGGGATTTTCTGGACAAGTTCAAAAAAGTAAAACTAGAAGGAGATATATTACTAGTTTTTTTATGTGACATCCCTCTATACTTCTATTATAAAATAAAAATTCGGTTGCGCCACACTGTTTACTAAAGGCAGAATCTCCGTTATATTAATTCCTCACTCACCTTGTCTGGTTGTGCCGTCTCTGCACAACCAGATAGTAGGCTCAGTGGTGAGGAAGGGATCCGAGACCTTTGCTCGCCGGTTCCTGGTTCCAGAATGAGCGCCCAGCTCCAGCTCGCTTCTCCGGGTCCCGTGATCAATCACGTGTCTATTGTGTCAGCCAGGTCCTTGTGTACAAAGCTGCTCTCTTCCACCACACTCCCCATAGGGAGGATAAAGTAAGGAAGAATGCAGAAATGGTGGTATTTAGATTATGAGCGCTATACAAGGACACTGCACTGATTAGTATTACCTTTAGGTCTTTATTGAATATTGACAAATGTGAGTCCTCGCCACAACATGTTTCGACACTAATGCGTCTTCCTCAAGTGGATGAGGAACTCTAATTAGCCCCCTCCTTTTATTCACAAAGAGCCTACAACTCGTTGGAGGGGGATGTGTTAAAGCTATTAACCATTTCATGACATTATAAATAAAAACAATCCAATATTAAAACATCATATAAAACAATTATAAATACTATACATAAAAATATACTCAATACAAAATACACATGATTAAAAAATACACATGATTAAAAAATAAGCCTATTTGTATTAATATATTAAAAATGCTCCATTGCAGATACTTTCATATACCATATACTTCTATAGTTTTATCATAGCAGCATTCAATCACCTATGGTTAAATTTAACCCTTCAGGGGAAAGAGTCCCCATTTTAAAGATCCAGTCTTTCTGCCCTAAAGCCAAATTAGATCCATTTACACTGTATGTCGACTTTAACGATTATATTCGTAAACTCACAGTCCAGAGACATTTTTTGTTGGAAAAAATAAAAGGTAAAGACTATATAAAAAATATGAAAACAAGGAATGAAGAGGAAGTGAAAGAGGATAATAATTTTTTGCATGTTGATTTATCTACTAAAAGTAATTTTTACCCCATGTATCATCAGGGGCCCTATTTAGAAACATTCCATCATTTAATCCTGAAGGAAATTAGAAAGATTCAGGACATTAAACAACAGGACAATTTAACAAAAAATGAGAGAATAGCTTTAAAGAGATTAAAGGAAAATAAAAATATAGTAGTGAAAAAAGCCGATAAAGGGGGTGGAATAGTGGTTATGGGATATAATTGGTATGTAAATAAGAGTGAGGAAATTTTAGCTGATAAAGGATACTATGAAGAACTAACGGTAGATCCTTCAGATACTCTCCTAAATAGATACAAAATGACTATTAAGTCAGCTTGGAAAAGTGGTATACTCAATGGGAAAGAGTATAAATTTTTGAACATCATAAGATACAAATTAGCACACTTTTATTTCTTGCCAAAAATACATAAAGATAGGATTAACCCACCAGGTCGCCCCATAATAGCGGGAATCAGATCTTTAACAAATAATTTATCACACTACATAGACCTTTTTTTACAAAAATATAATTTAAAGCTAGATACATATATAAGGGACTCATCACAACTAATTAGTTTAATTACTAAACTTCCTCCTCTCCCAGGATGTCTTTTAATGACGTTAGATGTGAGTGCCTTGTATTCTAGCATCCCACATGACTTAGGGTTAAATGTGATCGACCAAATTCTATCTGAGGATAAGGATATGCAGGATGCACAAAAAGAATTCTTGAAATGGGGTATATACTATATATTGAATAACAACATCTTTTCATTTCAGAAAAAGATATTTAGACAGGTGAGGGGCTGTGCGATGGGCACGAGATTCGCCCCCAGTTACGCAGGTCTATATATGGGGGCATTCGAATCTGTGTCCATCGCCGGCTCCCCGCTAGGGAAGACACATATAAGGTTTTTTAAACGTTTCATAGATGACCTCATTATAATATGGTCTGGCAGTAAGGAGGAGGCTTTGGTATTTGTTGAAGAGTTGAATTGTAATGAATGGGGGTTAAAGTTTACAGTTAATATGTCTGACCATGCAATTCAGTATCTGGACCTTGAAATCAACATTGATGTACAGGGGAAACTGAGTACGTCCACCTATTTTAAGAAAGTGGACGTAAATAGCTATTTAAAGTTCGACAGTAGCCACCTTCCGGTATGGATCAAAAATATCCCCTATGGGCAATACCTGCGAGTTAGGAAAAATTGTACTTTTAACTTAGATTTTAAGAAAGAAGCCAATGTATTAAAATGTAGGTTTAGAGAGAAAGGATATCCAAAGAAACTTTTATCTGACGCTTTTAAAAAATGCAAGAATTATACACAAGAGAATTGCATTAAAAAGATTGAAGATAGAGCCGATGATGGACAGAAAAAGGAGAATAAGAAGGATAACAAATATGGATGTAACCTGGTTACTACTTTTAATAAATCTCACAGGAATATTTATGGAGTAATGAAAAAATATTGGTTCATCCTACAAAATGACCCTGTACTCTCTCAAACCATCCCTATGCACCCTAGAATTATTTTTAGAAAAGGACGAAATTTGCAGAGTATAATAGCCCCAAGCAGAATAAGAGAATTACATACAGACATGGGTAAGGAACATAATCATAATGATATGTTTGATGAGAAAGGCTGTTATAAATGCGGGTCGGGGAATTGTAAGTGCTGTGCGTCCATTGTTCATGGATGCACCACATTTACCTCAAATACTACAAAAGAAATATTTACTATAAAACATAGATTTAACTGTCGGTCGAAATTTATTATTTATCTTCTGGAATGCCCGTGCAGGCAGCAATATATTGGAAGAACTGTACAGAGTATGCAGGCTAGGTTAAATAAACATAGATTTAACATAAAAAAAAAGTTTCCTGTTGCATAGTGTATCAAGGCACTATGCCCAAACGCACGGAAGTGATCCGTCTAGCTTGCGATTAGTTATAATAGACCAAATAAATGAGGGAATTCCCGATAGGTTTGATAAACTCTGCAAAAAAGAATCCTACTGGATCTTTAAAATGGGGACTCTTTCCCTGAAGGGTTAAATTTAACCATAGGTGATTGAATGCTGCTATGATAAAACTATAGAAGTATATGGTATATGAAAGTATCTGCAATGGAGCATTTTTAATATATTAATACAAATAGGCTTATTTTTTAATCATGTGTATTTTTTAATCATGTGTATTTTGTATTGAGTATATTTTTTTGTTTAGTATTTATAATTGTTTTATATGATGTTTTAATATTGGATTGTTTTTATTTATAATGTCATGAAATGGTTAATAGCTTTTACACATCCCCCTCCAACGAGTTGTAGGCTCTTTGTGAATAAAAGGAGGGGGCTAATTAGAGTTCCTCATCCACTTGAGGAAGACGCATTAGTGTTGAAACATGTTGTGGCGAGGACTCACATTTGTCAATATTCAATAAAGACCTAAAGGTAATACTAATCAGTGTAGTGTCTTTGTATAGCGCTCATAATCTAAATACCACCATTTCTGCATTGTTCTATACTTCTACTGACTACAATAGAGGTATAGAAGCCATTTTAAGTAAATTACAATGCACAAGTTATTCAGAAGAAGCCAAACAATTCATCTTATAGTTGTTAGAATTGCTGCTTAGATGTAATTATTTCATGTTTGGGGACACCTATTACAGGTAATTAAGATGTACAGCTATGGGGGCTCGAATGGCCTGTGGTTACGCAAATACAGTTATGGCAGTACTAGAGAAGAGGTACATCTACATGTCCCCCACTTTAGTAAGATGATCAATTGGTGGAGATATGTGGACAATATTTTTCTATTGTGGATAGGAAGCAATGACTGAGTTGGATGACTTTCATGAGTATATGACAGTAGCGTAGCTTGCGGCGGGGCAATCGCCCCGGGCCCCCCGGCTTGAGGGGCTCATTGCCCGCCCCCGGGGGGGCCCCGCACTCCCTGGAGGGGCCCCGCACTCCCTGGAGGGGCCCCGTGCTGGCAGCCAGCTGCCTTGCGGCCGGAGAGGAGGGAGGACGGGACTTCCTGCTGTGCAGCTCTGCCCGCCCCTCCTCCCCCTCCTACAGCAGACGCACGTGGCCGCGGTGAGTGTCAGCACCCTTCACCCCCCCGGTCCGGTCCTCACACCTCTCCACCATCACCCCCCCCGGTCCTCAAATCTCACCACCAGCACCCCCCCCCCCTGGTCCTCAAATCTCTCCACCAGCCCATCCCCCCGGTCCTCACATGGGGGGCCCGGGTGGTGATCTCGCCTCGGGGCCCGAAGCTGGCCAGCTACGCCACTGGTATATGAACAAGGTGGGTGACCCTATTAAATTCACGATGGTAGTTTTCCCGAAAGAGATGCAATTTTAAGATGTTTTGACATGACAGAAAGGTAATCATTTACAAACTACCCTATTTGTAAAGAAAAGACAGAAACAAAACTACTTCATTGTAAAAGCCAACATCCTCAGAGGATGGAAAACTCAATACCATATGGCCAGATCAAACCGAGGATTATTAGTGAAGAGGCAGAGGTGGATGGAGAAAGTTTGAGAAGTTTAAAAAGAGAGGATATCCTGAGAAGGTCCTAGAACAACAAAAAATAAAGGCGCTAGATGGAAGTAATAGAAGAACAAAAAAATAGAGCGCCTCCAAAACGACTACCCCTGGTCATGACATACGGAGAAGAGTCCAGGGAAATTAGTAGGGTCATAATGAAATGCTGGCATATTTTGGGAGTATAAACTAAACCTCTATTATCCTTTAGAAGGAATACAAATCTGAAAGATATTTTGGTAAAATCTGACTTTGGACCCATAAAACAACAAGTACAAACCACACTTACGGGCACAAAAAGGGCAGGAACTTACTCATGTGTGGGGTGTGCAGCCTGCTCACATATGATTCAGGTTCTAGGTTCACACATCCTCAGACAAGAGAGACATTTGAAATCCAAGACTTTATGACCTGTGACACGGACCATGTGTCACGGATCACTTAATATATTTGCTTGAATGCCCATGTGGCATATGGTACGTGGGTGAGACCACTCTGGAGTTTAAAATAAGGTTTAGCTAACCCAGATACACAATCTGAAAAAAACAGCAAAATCTCCTGCTCCCCAAACATTTTACTGAACAAAATCATATGGAAAAAATTTAGGCTCATTGATAGAGTGCCCCCTATGAGAAGAGGTGGGGATAGAGAGAAATTGTTGAAATCTAAGCATCTGAAATGGATCTATAAATTAGGGACTCTGAAACCCAATGGGATGGATGTGTATTATAAACGAAATACCCTAATATAAATGTGTCCCAACTCATGAAATCTGTACTGGTTTTATTGGTCACTAGGCATTGGTGAGGATTTAACAATGTTGTAAAATTGAAGGTTAAAACGGGTATAGGTAATAATTTTTTCTTCTCTTTTTCTCTTATTTTGTTCCTTTTAGATAATCATGATTTGCCCTAGTTGAAAAATCCAGAAACATGTGGTGCAGACTGAAACGTACACAAGAGTGTGATACCTCTCTTTGCTTGTTTTACATACAACATATGAACATGTAAATACACAATAAAGCACTTTATAGTAAATAATTATGGTATTCACCATTTTATTTTGGGCTCAGTATAAAGTGTAAGCCAGGAATGAGACGTGAGCAAACCAGGTGGCTGGGGTCAAAAGAAGGACTGGTAACCCTGTTGAACCCTTGTTGTCAGGAAGAGCTGCTAGCTGTATGTTTTCCCCATAGAGATTATGGTGAACTTGTGCCCCTTATAAAGGGAGAGGTACTTGGGAATCCGGGAGAGGGGTAAGATTCCACTTGTACTTGAAGCCGCATTCTTATCTGGTACAAATTGCTTACCGTGCTTCAAATGGCAGTAATGCACAAAGCCCGGTAGAGAGTATAATTATATTGAGTTCACATAAAATAGCACTTTTTGTTTTTTTGTAAATATATCTTTATTGAAATATTTTTCATTTAAAGAATGTACAAAACAGTACAGTAAAGCATGTAAAACTGTATGATTCCAGTAGAGAATGGCATGAGTAAAGTTAATGAACCACAAATCGTACAAATCAAGTCCAAACAGTTGTGGTCTCAAAAGGTCTCTCCTGGATATATAGAGAGGGGTAATCCCCTCTTCGTGTCCAAAGAACCAAAAGGTTAGGTTCCATCTCTCAGCAAAAGAAAACAAAAAGAAAGACATAGAATGAAGAGAACTTATGTATTGAATCATATACAACTAATTTATAACTAGAGTCAGTCCAACAGGGGAAGAAGGGGAAAATATCAGAGTGATATTATAAGAAACCTGGGGGAGGGAACAAGAATGAGAAGAGAAAGGAAATAGTATAGGGGGGAGGCGGGAATGAAATAGTGGTTCATAGAGTGAGAAGGGTAGACGAGGAAAAGACTAAAATGTAAAAGGTGTTATTGCATGTAGAATAAAGGGTGGCAAAAGATCGGAAACGGTACAGGTGTTCCACTACTCAGGTAAAGAGGTCACCAAAGTTAGAAGCATCCTTTGAAAAGGATCCAGTCTGTCCAGGTGTTTACATATTCTGCTTGAGTTTAGAAAAATCGGCCGAAATCTCCTCAAATCGTCTGAGGGATTCCATCTCAGAGAACCACTCCAAATTAGAAGGAGGTAGCTGCTCCCTCCAATGTCCGGGGATCACATTGCGCACTGCACAAAGGCAGAACCGGAGGATGTCTTTCCTCTGTCTTTTCCATGAGCCAGGGAGCAGAGAAAGCAGGGCCACCTCGGGGGCACCTTCCACATGCCTGCCTGTAACAAGGTTATAGTTACGGAATACTTTCATCCAAAAGTCACTGATAAGGGGACAACTCCACCAAACATGGATCATTGTGCCAACTTCAAGACCACATCTCCAACAGAGTGGGGAGTTGGCCGGAGAGAACCGATGCAGCCTGTCCGGAGTGAGATACCATCTAAGGCGTATCTTGTAACACTTTTCCAGTGCCTCACAAGATCCTGAGGTTTTACGAGACATCAGAAAACACCTCCCCCAGTCTTGGGCATCTATCGTCCTTCCCAAGTCAGCCTCCCATGCCCGCTGATAACTATGGGCTCCTGTCACCGCTGCTCTAGAGAGGATGGAATATATGACCGACATACCTCTAGTAGGCCCCTGCTTGGAATCAAATATCGTCTCAAGGGGAGATAATGTGTCATCCGGGACTCGTCCGAGGGGTAGAGAACGTACAAAGGAGCGAAGTTGGAGATATTCCCACCACTTCAGCCTCGCGGCTGGGGAAGACGCCTGCAGTTCGGTAAACGAAGGGAGTTCACCCCGACAAAGAATCTGGTCCACACGGGTATCATTTTTCGCTCGCCACAGGAGGAGAACTTGATGGGTCATGCCCGGTGGGAAAGCCGGATTGTGGAAGATTGGGGTCAGGGAGCTAACCAATGTTTTCTTGTTCAAATCACCCCATGTCACTCGCCATGCTCTCAGCAGTTCAGCAGTCAGGTAGGCTAGTTGGCAAGAAGGAGTTAGGGCCTCCAATGGGATACACTGTAAGTGGCATAGAGGAATAGAACTAGCGGACTGTTCAATCTGAATCCACTGTTTCACATCTGCCTTAAAATGCCAATCGAGTAGACGCACAAGAATGGCGGCTAATCCAATTTCGTCGCAGATCCGGCAGTCCAACACCTCCAGATTCCCTCAAGGAAGACAGAACCCTGAAGCCCACTCGTGGTTTCATACCGTTTCAGGTGAATCTAGAGATCAATCTGCGAATGGTGCGAAAGTACGCCCCGCATGGCCAAACAGGCACCACCTGAAAGACATATAAAAATCTTGGAAGAATGTCCATCGTCACGACATGAATTCTTCCCAGCCAAGATATCCTCAAGGGTCTGTAAGATTCCAATAAAGCACCCTCCCGGTGCAAGAGAACCTTGTGGTTTAAGTGAAAGGCCTTGCACACATCAGCAGGCAAATTAATACCTAGGTATGAGATGTGCCCCGGTCTCCACTGAAAGGAGAATCCCTTAGAAAGGGAGACCACCTCAGATGCAGAGAGACGTTCAACGCCTCGGATTTGGAATAATTCACCTTAAAATTGCTAAGGTCTCCAAACCTATTGAATTCGTGTAACAAGGTATGGAAGGTCTCCGAAGGGCGAGTGACATACAAAAGGACGTCATCAGCAAACAAAGCCGTCTTATGATGGGTGTCCCCCACTGAAATCCCGTGGATGCCTCCATTGTCCCTGATGGCTTTCGCCAAGTGCTCCGTGACGATAACATAAAGCAAGGGAGATAGTGGGCAACCTTGTCTCGTCCCATTCCTGACAGGGAAGGAACCCGATAGGCTACCATTGATGCGTACCTTGGCGGAGGGACAGGAGTATAGTGAGGAAACCCCACTCATAAATTTAATACCTAGGCCAATGTGCTTCAACGCCTCCCAAAGAAAGCCCCAATGGACCCTATCAAAGGCCTTTTCTGCGTCTATAGAGAGCAGACATAGAGGGGACTTTCACATCTTAGCCTTCTCAATCAGGAGAAAAGATCTAATGATGTTGTCCCGCGCCTCTCAGCCCTTAACAAAGCCCACTTGATCAAGGTTGACAATCGAGGGAAGCCTCAAAGATAATCTATCAGCCAATATCTTGGCGAACATCTTGACATCAATGTTCAGCAGAGATATTGGACGGTAATTTGCCGCCTCAGAATGGTCCTTGTTTGGCTTGGGAAGCACACAGATGTGTGCCTCTAAGGCTTGCGGTGTTAGGGTGCCTCCTTCCATGAGTGTTTTAAATGCTGAAAGCATGTGAGGTAACAGGTCCTCAATTAGGGTCTTGTAAAAGATGGGAGTGTAAACGTCTGGGCCAGAGCACCTAGATGTCGGGGATGACTTGACCACATTCGCCACCTCTTCTTCTGTGATGTTACTTTCCAAAGAAAGAATATTATCGTCAGACAAGGATGGAATATTCACCTCAGAAATGTATGCCTGAATTTTAGCTCGCAAGTCGTCGGGATGCATGTCAGCAAATTTTCCCCTCAGGGCATATAGATAAGCGTAAAAGTTTTGGAATACCTCTGCTATGTCTTCTGTGCGATGAAACATCTTACCATTTGGTGTCTTTATGGATGGGATATACGCAGGCCCCCCCCGAGGATGTAAAAGTCTAGCTAGGGGTCGTCCACAACTATTGGCTTTCTTGTAAAAATACACCCTAGATCTCTCCTTATGTCTGTCGTATTTTCTGTCTAATAGATTCTTTAGCTCCAATCTCTTATATGTTAGTTCAACCAACACCCCATGATTTCTAGAGGCCTTATGCGCCACCTCCAGTCGGCCAATCTGGGAGAGCAATTCACTCATCCGTTCAGATTGTTGTTTCTTTATCCATGTCCCGTGTTTAATTAGCGTTCCCCTGAGAACACACTTAAGGGCTTCCCACTTAATGGTTGGAGAGGACGCATCTGATGCATGTGTCTGAGAGAATGTCCTGATGTCAGATTTTAATCCCTCCAGACAGACTGCATCGGTTAGGAGGTGGCTATTTAGTCTCCAGGACCACTCTTTCCTAGCCAGTCCGGGAACCTCAATAGACAAGAAGATGAGGCTATGGTCCGAATGGACATTATTGCCGATAGAGGCCTTGGGTGTCCAAGAAAGGATCCCTTGGCTGACCAGGAACAGGTCAATACGACTATAAGAACCGTGTACACCTGAATAAAAAGTATAGTCCCTAACAGCAGGGTTAAGGATCCTCCAAACATCAACCAACTGGAGCCTACACAAAAGTCTCCGGAGTGCCATTACACGTCTACGAGGAGTCGCCCCCCTACCAGAGGTGATGTCAATGGAAGGGTCAAGGGCAAAGTTGAAGTCACCCCCGATGATGACCCGCCCCTCTGCAAAATCTGCCAACCTCATCAGGAGGGATTTACATACCCTAGTCTGCTCCCTGTTAGGAAGGTACCAATTGACTAAGGTCAATGGAGTTCCAGAAACCACCAACTTGAGAAAGATATAGCGACCTCCCTTGTCAATCACCGAATCCAGAATTTTATATGGCAGATTCTTATGAAGGGCTATAGAAACCCCTTTGGTTCTGGATTCGGGATTCACGCAATGTATCCACTCGGAGAATTGTCCCCCTCCAAAGGACGGAACATGGCCCTCCTTGAAATGTGTTTCCTGAAGGAACAACACCTGTACCCCTCTCCTCTGCATGTCCGAGATGATGTGACTTCACTTTTGGGGGGTGTTAAAACCCCTGACATTTAGGGACCCTATCTTCAAGGTCCCGCCCGCCATACCGAACCCACCCAATGATGACTTAATGACCTAAGGGAGTTAACCTAAACAACACCAAGCGTAGAAAAGAAAAAAGAAATAGGGAAAGAAGTTAGAAAGAGTTTTGTGGAAAAGATAACCTGTTGGACTGATGAGAAATAGAGAATACCGTCACGTGGGGAATGTTCTTTACAGAAGCGTCAAACTCAAAGAGAGGTGTGACGTCCCCGTGGGAGGTTGCCTTTCAAAATGGAAAGGAGTTTTAAACAAATGCAAACTCCAGGTACAACACCTAAGTAATGCAAGTGTTTCAGAACTGTAAGTAAATACGAAAACTTCAAGCAACCGAGAAAAACCATCTCCCCGGCCTGCATCTGAAAGCATGAAAATACTAAATAACATAACTCTAATATAGCATCAACATTCCGGCTATTAGGCAACCCAGTTATTCAAATAAAAGTGGCATATTGCAAAAGGAAGGAGAGAGGCCCCCATCCCACGATGTGATAGGACAGAAAATTCTCTACTTTATATACCGTGAATTTATGTTGGTATTAGGAATCGGTTACCCAATTATGGGATTATGAGGGATCATAGAGGAGGAAGGGAAGTAGGGGGGGGCAGAAAAGTTTATATTAGAGATAAGAGGCTTAGGGAGGGCAGGGAAAGCGATTGGGGGAAGGAAGAATAGAAAGGGAAAGGATATAGAGGTCACATATGGACCTCCATACAAGAGTATTGGCAGTCATCGGCCATAAAATTATATCAGAAAGAGGCGAAGGGGAAAAGAAGGGAAAAGAAAGGGAGGGTAAGGGAGAGGGAAGGTACGGAAAGGAATGGGTAAGACACATCCCTAGAATAGAAATAGAATTATTAGTGTGAAACATCACAGCATAATATAACGGTACATTGAGAATCCCGTCGCAACTATCATGGCAACAAAAGAGGATATGCTAGCACTCAGTAACCCAAAAGCAACTGAAAAGTCACCCATCTTCAAGTCGGCTCGCCTCGCTGAGTCTGCGGCATCTACGGTTCCTGCCTTTCCCATTCCTTCTTCTACGGTTGTTCCATGGCAGGCGAGATCTTGACTGAAGCATTCCATGAAAAGAAGAAGATGGCCAATCCGGAAATAAAAGGCCTTGGTCAGGTATTTCCAGGGCCTGGAGGAAACCATGTATCTCCAAAGGGTGAGAAAGGGAGACCAGTTGGTTACCACGGCGAACCTGTAGGCGGAATGGATAACCCCAAGAATACAACATCTGGTTCTGACGCAGGAGATCCAAAAGAGGCCTCGATGCACGCCTTTTCTGAAGGGTCCATCTGGACAGGTCGGCTAGAAGTTGCAGCTGGGATCCCAGGAAGGATATATCCTCACACTGTCTTGCTTTGACAAGGACTTCCTCCTTGACCTGGTATCTATGGAACCTGCATATAACGTCACGTGGCAGCGCTCCTTCCGGAGGGACCGGTCCAAGGGATTGGTGGGCTCTGTCAAATTCAATGACAGTCTCGGGTGGGGTGCTTTGGATAGAATCAAATAAGTCTCTTAAGGTGGACCACAACTCAGATGGTATCATCGACTGCGGAAGGCCCCGAATCCGAATGTTCTGCCTCCGCTCCCTATTTTCCAGGTCCTCCAAAGAGTCTAGGAAGGCTTCCTGTTGGGACCTCTGAAGTGACACCTCTTCCTTTAGTGCTTGGACTTGTTTAGTTAAGTCCTTAACAGTGGTATAAGTCCGGGATATCTTGTCAGAGATCACCTGGACCTCGCCTCGGAGTGATGCTGTCATAGACTTAAGGGAGGACTCCACTTTAGTAATAAAATCGGACAATTCTTCCCTCGTGGGAATGTTCATTATTCGTGCCTTAAAGGATTCCCACATATCGCCCTCAGAGGTCGGAGAATCACCATCAGCCTTCGTCGGGTCAGCAGGGGGTACTGAGATATCAGAGGGTGTAACGTCTCTTTTGGTCATAGAGGGGGGTGACTTAGGGATTGGAAATTCAGTTCCTGTACCTAGGGTCTCAGAAAAGGCATTAGAAAGAAGTATCTTACTCTGGTGCAGCGCCCCCTCTTGTAGTGGTCGGACTAGGGAATGCATTTCCCTATCTAGGTAACTGGCTGCCTGGATAGAGTCCATGGAGGGGGCATAAGCCACACAGGGGTTTTTCATCTTTGAGTGTTCTAATATGCAGTTCCCTCCATAGCCCTCTGTGACCTAGGTCACTGAGCCCCCGCTGCCGCTCCTATCTCCCATTAGATCAGCTCCAACAGCACCAGCCACTGATTTTTCTATGGGGGAGCTTGCTGTTCCCTCTGTATATATGTCTCCCTCCCGGGTCTCGGGCTCACCAGACTCACCGGGCAGCGTGCTATGCGTGTCTTCCCATTCAGGGGTGTTGGGTAGCGCGCCAGGGGCCGAGGGCGGCCGTGAAGAGAAGCCGAAGTGCGCTCCTCCATCTTCTCTGTGTGCAGCGATGGGCTGCGCAGCTGCAGGCGCCGCCATCTTGAGAGCCGCAGCAGGGACCAGGGGCCTGTTAGAACTCCGCAAGTAATGGGTCATGGAGCCCGGAGTCGGGATCGGAGGGTCCGGGGTAGTAGCCGGGTGCCTGCTCCTCCGTTTCGCTGGCATGTGGTGCCAGAAGAGCCGGGGTAAGAGACGCTACTTTATCATTAAAGTGGCCGGGGAGACGGAGCTCAAGTTCTAGTGAACTGCTCCCTCCATGGCCAGGACACGCCCCAAAATAGCACTTCTAAAGTATTATTTGTGATAAAAGCTAGACAAAACACTAAGGAAAGATGTAAGGGTCACATAAATACACTTAATAACATGTAAGATAAAGATAAAATCGCTAGGAGGAGGAAGTAAGTTCGGAGCATGCTCAGTGTGGTGACTGAGGTGTAGTGAGAATGGGCAGTGTACTGTGCATGTGCCGGAGTCCAAAGATAGCGGCTGCGCAACTTCCGGTGTTGCCTAAGCAACGATAAAAAAACTGGGCATGCGCAGATCTACTTCCTGAACGCCAATAATAGTGCACATGACGAGACAAGGGGGAGAAACAGTGCATTCAGGTACAATAATCAATACTGTACACAGGTGTATGGGGATATCTAATTAGTGGCAATTATGAGTTGGAAGGAAACAATATGACATAGAATGGTAATATTAAAGGAGTAGTTATAAGAAGATATAATGAAGCACTGTAATGGAGATGTTAGATATGTTAATGATTTGATCACAGTTGTAAAAAGTTGTTAATAAGTTTGAAATTGATATGCAAATGAGGTTTTATAAAATTCCCAGCTACCCAATGCATAGGTGCTGGAAGAAGGTTCACAGAAACCGAAACGTTGCCATCTTGTCCTGAAGGCCAAATAAAGGCATAGAAAACCTCTAGAAAGGAGTGATGTAGTTTTTTTCATTTTTGGTATCTATCTATCTATCTAGAGAAAAAATAGGAAAAAACAGCACAGTTTACTCCATAAAGTGGATCTTTATTGCCTGTGGCGTGGCGACATTTCGGACTTAGCGCAGCCTGTAAGCAGGGAGGACGCTGGTAACTATGATAAACAGCGGGTATGTAGGAAGCGCACGCTGCCTAGATACCCACTGTTTAGCATAGTTACCAGTGTCCTCCCTGCTTAGCGCGGCCTGTAAGTGGGGAGGACACTGGTAACTGTGATAAACAGCAGGTATCTAGACAGCGCATGCTGCCTAGATACCCGCTGTTTGTCATAGTTACCAGTGTCCTCCCACTTCCAGCGATGTGGAGGTGGCTCCCTGGTCCCTGCTCGCTGAGGAGATCTGCCTGTTTGACAGCTCCCCAGCCACCAGTTAACGACGCACCAACAATCCCTACAGGATCATTATCGTTGTCAGGATCACTGTTGCATCATTGTGTGTGACGGGAGCTTTAGTGACCTCTGCCTGTCTGATTGGAAAAAATGCCTGGTTTAACAACACAAACAGATTTCTTTTTAACTTTTTAGGCTCTTTTAAATACAAAAATGGTTCAGATGTTATCTTTTGCAGGTGGTAGGGGGTGAATAGAGCTGCCTTGGGGGGCGTGGTCGAGAGCTCTAAGAAGATGGACGCAGCCTGAAGAGCTCCTTAGCCCTTAAGACACAATCCACCCTGAATCCTGGCCCTGAAGGGTCATCCAGACATGGATTTACAACTATTCCCATTCTAGATCCAACCTGAATGAGACGGATTATCCTAAATCATGTGAAGACTGAAGCCTGAAGCCTCATCCTCCCTCCCCTCATGCTGTGACCCTCATCATCATGCTGGAGTTACACTTGTACCCGGGAGAAGATTCCTTCTAATCTCATGCAGCTCCACTTATCATCTGAAGCAAGCTCACAACAACTTTACTCATTAACACCTCCTCATCAACAATAGATTCTCCAGCTGCTTTGTGAAAAGTGAGACGGAGCCCCCCTGCACACACGGCCGCCGCCATCTTAAGTGAGTTATTGTAAGGAGAGCATGACTCCTGACCTCTACCCACTCCTCCTGACTCACTGACGCTGATCTGAGGCAGGGGAGACCAGGGGGTCTTTACTCACCCACAGTAGTTGTGTTACGGAGTCTGCAGAGGAAGCTGCTGATAAGATTCCCCTGGTTATCAGACATCAGTGTGCAGCAGATGCCATTATGAGGAGCCTCTGAGAGAGATATGGAGCTCTGATTCTTAACCCTTAGTGACCCGCTCTCACAGGAAGATTGAAGGAGTGGGAACAGAAGACACACTCTCTTCACAAGGGGAGGAAGCTGCAGTTTACAACCTAGACTCTGACTTTATACACTTGAGTACTGTTTCAATAATCTACTCCATAAAGAGCCTCCCTTCTTCAACTTTATTTTCTAACTCTGGGATCCCTCTGGTGTAAAGGAAAAGAGGAGAGAACACCTCTTCCTAGTTTATACCACACACCAACCTGTGAAACACATAGCTGCTTCTAATGTTTCACTAGTACATGGACTCATTTATCTAAAAGGTCTGTGTGCAAATTCTCCAGACAATAACATATCTAATCCATTCTAGAGAAATTGAGATCTCTGTTCCTCTTCTACACTTTATAAAATCTGACTTCTACTTGAATACAAAGGTTTTAGCAAGATCTTAATCTCCTAAAGACTCCCCTCCTGCTTGGAACTTCAACCCCTCCTAGTGGTGCTCTCTGCAAGATCACTTCTATTGTCTTACAACTGCTTCAATTTATACTTATTTGTGTCCCCACAAAAACCTTGCTACCAACATATCCTGGACTCATCTAACATCTAATGTCATCAGACTTTTTTATACTAGTCAACTCATCCGTACCGTTTTGTCACTGTGTTCAATGTGCTTGATATAGGGGTATTGTTTTAATCTATTGCAAATCTTTGACCATAAGATTCATAATTTTTATAACAGTATAACCTATATTAATTTTGTAATAGTATCTTGGCTCTGAATACTACCTCTCTTCCTACCATTCTCCTCTACCCTCTATTTAATCCTCTTTTCAGACCATCTCTCTTTAACCTATTACTAGTTTCTTCCCCACCTCCTTTTTTTTCTCTTAATATATCTGCTCAACCTTTCTTCTCTCCATACATTCTTGCTCCCCTACCCCCTAACTGACCTCTCCTCCATAATCTCTACTCTTTATATCTTGTCCTTTGAAATCTTCCAATCTTCCTGATTATAGTTCTTCATATCTCCTTTCTGTCTCCCTTTCCTACTATACCTAAACTTTAGAGTAATTTCCTTGCTCTAGATATTATCTGTACATTATTTGAATTGCCTAATTTACCTTACCTAGGCTATTTATTTGTTATACCGTGCTCTAACTAGCTTGTCCTTTCCACTCCTACCTCATATTTCTCACCCTCTTAGGTTTGCCAAACCATAAAATTAAGTCATACTAACCTGCTACTCTCCCCAAGGTATTATCCATATTCACTAATCGGTCACGATGCCTAATCCAAAGATAAAAAACACAAAGGATAAACGTAATACTTTATCCTCTGACCTTGGTAAAAACTCTGAAAAAACATTTAGGAGAGATAGATCGAGATCTCCCAACTCTCTTGAAAAATCAGACCAATGGCCAGAAGATGATGAAAACTCTATGGAAGATTTCACATCTATTGAAAACTCTCAAGGAGGCAGAAAACGGAAAGAGATAGAGCCATACTCACATACACAACATAGTCCATCGGACCCGGGGTCACCGTCAGAGCACTTTGACTCTAAAACTCCAACTGCTAGCCCATTGAGACAACGTCCACGGGCAGACTCCAACCCTGAATTAAGACAAGACCCCGATAGGGACAAACCTCCCAACAAGGATTTATTTTTAGAAATCTTTGGTAAATTCAGATCTGACATGAATAGACGTTTCGATGTTTTGGAGGGAGCTCTATCCACGATAGCAATAAGAACAGAAAAAAACGAAAATGACATCAAATCTTTGCATACCTCAGTCAAACAATGCTCCAAGGAGCAAAAAGCCTCTGATGATAAAATCTCAGCATTAAGAGCAAAACTAACTGATTTAGAAGATAGGGACAGGAGACTGAATCTAAAATTCAGAGGTATATCTGAAAACATCAAGTCTGAGCAGATCCAAACACATATAAAAAAAATAATCAGAACTGCACTTCCTGATGTATCTGAGCTGGACCTGACTATTGTGAGAGCCCATAGGCTAATTAAACCTTCATATATAAAAGCAGATGTTCCCAGGGACATAATAGTTCGGTTCCATTTTTACCATACTAAGGAACGCTTCTTGAACTACCTGAAAACTCACAGGAATCTTCCCAAACCATTTGAAAGAGTTAAAATTCTTATAGACCTTTCAAAAGAGACACTACTACAAAGGAAAAACCTCGCCGAAGTCACCGAGGCGCTTCGCAAAAATGGAATTCTATACAGATGGGGTTTCAACCCTGCTAAAGTGATCTTTATCTATAAAGATAATTCTGTCTCAATCGATAACGTCAAAGAGGGTTTGAACACCCTACGTCAACTAAATATTACTACTTCATAATTCATGTTTCGCAAAAATATCTTGTGTTAAGTGGCTAGATAGACCGTAACTGTAGCCCGCACAGGAGGTCTTTGTTCTGTACTAGAACCCTCCGTTTTGGTTAGTCCTGCTTGTTACTTTTAGAATTAATTAAATTCTAACTTCCTTTAAACTACTTTTTGTTCTAGTTGATTAAACCAGTTTTATTTAAGCAATCTTTATAAGGCTGAGTCTTAAGTATTGTAATTTCTGCCTATTTAACATTTTACTCTTTTGCTGTTATGCTTTCACTGAGATCTGACTCAAACCTCCCATTCAATAAGCTGATAAAAAAATACACCAGATGCTATAC
The DNA here is from genome assembly GCA_033576535.1 of Allobates femoralis. Classification (NCBI taxonomy): domain Eukaryota; kingdom Metazoa; phylum Chordata; class Amphibia; order Anura; family Aromobatidae; genus Allobates; species Allobates femoralis. The sequence goes on along the minus strand of JARQOC010000004.1, from coordinate 424,939,212 downwards.
TACTCCGAGACTCATACATACTCAAAAATGGATGCATCATGTCAATTAAATTAATGTCATATAACGTCAATGGCCTCAACTCCCCCAAACGCAGATATCTGTTGTGGAAGCAGATCAAGGAATCGAACTCTGAGATAGTTTGCTTGCAAGAGACACGATTCTCATCATCTAAATCTACCAGACTTGTTAATAAAAACTTTCAATGCTTCTACTATTCCTCCAATCCCAAGAAAAAAGCTGGTGTAGCCATTTTAATAAAAAAACTCGGTTACTTTTGAAGAAATATTGTTACTCGAAGATCCCAATGGCAGATACCTAATCATAGTTTGTAAAATTAACAATGTAGTATACACATTAGCTAATTTATACCTCCCGAATAAGAGTAACATCACTTTCCTAAATAGAACCATGAAACTAATAAATAAACATAAAAAAGGTGAACTTATCATAGTTGGAGACTTTAACGTCGTCCCAGACCCCATATTAGACTCCTCCACCAAATCTCGCTTCTTTACTCAACCCCTTAACCCATGGCTAAAACGTGCAGAACTATATGACGTATTCAGGTGTCACCATGCCAACTCCATCGAGTTCACACACTTCTCAGGTAGATATAACTCATTCGCTAGGATCGACCTAATTCTCTCAAATCTCTTCTCCCTACATAAATTTACAAAAATTTCTATAGGTCCAAGAACGTGGTCAGACCATTCTCCCCTCCTTTTTGAGTTCTCTTCTTCCTCAACAAACTATTCTGAGAAGTTGTGGAGAAACAATAGCTTTTTATATACCCACCCTCATTTCAAAACTGAAATTGCAAACACCATTCGAAATTATTTTTCAGAAAATGACACAAAAGATCTATCCATCACCTCCTTATGGCCAGCCTTCAAAGCTGTTTTGAGAGGGAAATTAATCCAACTCAATTCACGTTTAAACAAGCAAAAACGGGAAAGAACTCAAATATTAGTAGATAGAATACAAACTTTGGAGAAGGCTCAGATTAACAACCCCAACAACGACAACTTAGAAATACTATTTAAACTTAGATCTGAACTCAGAACTGTCCTAACCTCAGATTACGACAAGATGATCCAAAGATCTAAATCCAAATATTACCAATCCGACAATAAACCCACAAAATTTTTTGCATCTAGAATCAAAAGTTTGAGGTTAAGAAACAGAATTAGCCAAATCAAAGACTTGTCGGGTCAGATGAAATTTCATCCTAAAGAGATTGTTAATACATTCGCTAAATATTACGAATCCCTATACAACCTTAAGACAGACCCTAACACCCATATTCCGTCCTCTCAAGATATTAAACAATTTCTAGATCCCTTGGCCTTACCCAAACTTTCAGATTCAGAAATTGACGAATTGAACTCACCCTACTCTCTCCCTGAAATCTCTACACTTCTCCCGAAACTAAAAAACGAAAAATCTCCTGGCCCTGATGGACTTCAAAATGAATTATACAAGACATACTCAAACCTAATATCCCCTTATCTAGTCCGACTGGCAAATTATACAGCAACCCATGGCCATCTACCTTCAGAAATGCTGGAAGCCACAATAGTCGTGATCCCAAAGGGCAATGGAGATAATTCAGACACAAAAAACTACAGACCTATATCACTATTAAATAGCGACACAAAAATCTTAGCTAAACTGATAGCTATTAGATTACAAAAATACATCAATAAACTTGTTAATACGGATCAAGTAGGATTCATTCCAAATAGAAATTCATCCGATGCCACTAGAAGAGTTATTAACTTAATGTCCCATACGGAACTCACTAGTAACCCGACCGTCTTCTTGGCACTTGATGCCGAGAAGGCATTTGACAGGGTTAATTGGAATTTTCTCCTTCATACCCTTAATAAATTTGGTATAAAAGGTAACATCTTTAATTCTATATCTTCCATGTATCTTAACCCATCAGCTAAAATCTATTCTAACAACACCCTATCCCGAAAGATAATATTATCCAACGGTACTAGACAGGGCTGCCCTCTTTCTCCCCTCCTCTTCGCCCTTTCAATAGAACCCTTAGCAGAAGCAATTAGGCAAAATAAAGACATTAGAGGTATCCACATGAAATCACAAGAACACAAAATCACTTTATTCGCAGATGACATCTTATTATCTCTTACTACTCCACTTAAATCTTTACATCACACCTCCTTCATCATAGAAGCCTTCTCAAGAATATCCCATTACAAAATAAATTCTAAAAAATCACAAATTCTTGATTATAATATGGACACAACTTTCTTAAAATATCTGAAAAAACTATTTCCATTCTCATGGAGGGATAATAAAATCTCCTACTTAGGTATCTGCCTGACAAAACCGTTCTCTGACCTAATCAAAATCAACTTCACTAACTTACTCAAGTCCTTCCAAGAAGACATATCTGCTCTATCTAAACTCCAATTATCCTGGACCGGTAAAGTGGTGGCCTTTAAGATGAAAACATTCCCTAAATTCATATATCTGACCCGAGCTATCCCCCTCCAGATTCCTAAATCCGGGTTCAATAAACTCCAAAAACTACTTAGGAAATTTATCTGGAATAATGGACGATCCAGGATCTCAGCTTTCACCATAGAGAGACATAAGAAAAGGGGAGGCCTGGGAATACCTAATCTATACAATTACTATCTTGCTTCAATCATAAAACTATCTCAGAGTTGGTTCAGAGATAGCAGTGGTTCCTTCATATGGACATCTATTGAAAGAGACTTGTCAAACACTTCTTCTCTCCCGGCCCTAATAGCGGCTTACCTTCATAATCCAACCAAAATTTCTACCCTTCCACCAACCATACGTGCTACGATTTTTGCATGGAGACATTTATACCAAAAAACCATCTCCACATCCTCACCCTCAACCCCTAAACACATCCCTCTTGAAACTTTAAAGCTCATTTTCTCTGACCTAGACATATCCCCTTGGATTGAAAAAGGAATACATTATGTTAACAACCTAATTTCAGATGGAAGATTGGTTGATTTCAGATCTCTAGAGGAACAATTCAAACTAACATGGAAAGATAGAACAGTCTGGCGGTTAATAAATACCTCCTCATACTCCTGGATCTCCCACCTTTCTCTATCCAAACACTTATCTGAATTATTTGATAACCCAAACAAAACTTCATTGTGGTCAACTAATTATATATACAGACTTTTGAATGAAGACTTAGTTCTCCAAAAGTTATCTTACATTACCGCATGGGAGAATGAATTAAATTCCTCTATAGATCTGGATGAATTGGCTTCAGCAATTGACTTCTCATACTCTAACACTCTGTGTGCTTCGATACAAGAATCGTACTTCAAGCTTTTGGCCAGATGGTATTGGACTCCATCAAAATTAAATCGCATTGATTATAAAATATCCCCGACCTGTTGGAGAGAATGTTCACATACCGGGACCCTCTCCCACATCTTTTGGAAATGTCCGAAAATTTTGGGGTTCTGGGTTGGGGTCCAAGATCTAATACTTAAAACCACCAGTATGAAGGTTACCCTTACCCCACAAATGGCCCTCCTCTCACTAGGAATATCAAACCTACCTCATAACATTAGATTTATTATTAATCAAATTCTATTAACCGCTAAGGTCCTCCTGGCCGCCAGATGGAAGACCACAACCGCCCCTACAATTCTAGAACTAATCGATAGAATATCTTCCCACTGCACATTTGAGTTCAGTTACGCTGTTAGAAACAACTCCTATAACAAATACTTCTCAAATTGGGAGCCCTGGATCTCTTCCCAATCTCTAACTCATCTTACTAGATCCATTGACGTTATCCCCATAACCTAACATCTCCACTTTAACAACCTATAATTGTCTCTCGGAAAATGCATATGGTTTACTCCTGTATTCAACAAAAACAGATTCAGCATAACAACTTAATTCTGAGTACACGCCTGAATAAATTTATTCAAGCCTCAGCTAAAATTTCTTATCTGTTGTTAGCTAAAATAGCTTTGTATTGTATATTTACTATTTGTATTTGCTTTGTATTTTGCATACCTATACATTGTCACCCATTGTATGACTCTCCCAATGTTTCTGTATGTCTGTATTATGTATCTATCCCTTATAAACCACCTTGTATATTATCCCCCTTCCCTTTTCCCAAACAAATTTTCAATAAAAACATTTGAGAAAAAAAAAAGAAAAAAAAAAAAAAAAAAAAAAAAAAAAATAGAGCTGCCTTGCTGGTGTTTATACATAGGTGGTGCAAATGGCTTCTTACATGAAGGCTGTGCAAAAATTATTCCTGTGGGGAGCACCAAGAACTTTGTACTTTGGAAGAGATAACAATAGTATTTAGCTACATTTTGGGAGCTTGTTCATATTTGTGTCCCTTTAAAAGAGTAGGCTTCCAAGCAACAGTGTATTCCTATACAACTTACTGGAGAAGGACAGGATATGTATCTGGGCTTCTTACAGCAGTCGCAGCGGCAGGAGCTTCAGGATAGAAAAATAAGGCAGGATAGGCAAGGCACTATATGGCCAGTAATAGCAGAACCAATAGCCAGAGTACATCACAACATTGCGAAACACTGGACAGCCAGGCGATATGTGGCTGGTGTGGCAAAAGTAGAAGAATATGTATTGTTTACCTGTTAAATGTAAGATGTAAGATATAATATTTTCCCTGCATAATAGCACTTGTGTATAGGTTTGCCAGATTATAGGGAAAGTAATGATTAGGTGTTGGGACTAGCCCACAAAGGGAGGGTTAGCATCTGGGGTAAGCCAAAATTTCCTGCAGGACTTCAGATAGGCCCCACTTGTGATTAAAGCAGACCTATGGTCTGAGAATTCCTCAAGGCTACATGTAGTGGGTGACTCATGGCAAACAGTGAAGGGAGAAAAGAGACCAGAGTGAGATAGCATAATCCAAGAGTGTTGACTGTGACAAGCGTTAAGATTTACTGTTGAAACTATAGATCGATTGCCCACCTACATGCCCCCAAGCAGAGAGGGTCAAAAGGACGGGACGTTAGCAACATGGCTCCAAGCTTAAGAGGTAAAAGTTCACAATGGACTAGTACATACCGTATATGCTTGAGTATAAGCCGGGTTTTTCAGCACAATTTTTGTGCTGAAAAGTACCCCCCTCGGCTTATACTCGAGTCACTCAGTATTTGCTGTGGGAGGACTGTGACCGGGGGCTGAGGAGGCAGGAGGGGGCCGCAGCGACCGCGGGCAGTCACGTGGGGCTGCCCATTAGTGTAATGAATATGCACTGCATCCCCCCGTCCATCAGCGGCCGGGGGAGCGGTGCATATTGCACTACACTGGCCCACAGCAGTGATTTACAGCCCCCCTCTTTAGTATCTGTCCCCCAGGCTGCGGCACCTGTTAAAATAACAAACATTGTATACATTACCTTTCTGGCGACTCCTTGCTGGCAGCACCGCGTCCTCCGATCTCCCGACTTCTTCCTGCTTTTGCCGGTTTCATGTGACTGGCGCAGCAGCGATGATGTCATCGCTGCTGTGTCTGCCACAGGAATAGAAGCCGACTCAAGCAAGAAGAAGCAGGAAGACCGAAGGACGCGGCGCTGCCAGCAAGGAGTCGCCGGAAAGGTAATGTATAAAATGTTTGTTATTTTAATGTGTGCCGCAGCATGGGGGCCAGATACTAAGGAGTGGGGGCTGTATATCACTGATGGAGGCCTGTATACTAAGGAGGGGGCCTGTATACTAAGGAGGTGGTCTGTATACTAAGGAGGGGGCCTGTATACTACTGCTGGGGGCCTGTATACCACTGCTAGGGGGCGCTATATACCGGGATGGGGGCTATATAACAGGATGGGGGTCTGCTGCATTTCTCACCCTAGGCTTATACTCGAGTCAATACATTTCACTAGTTTTGGAGGGTAAAATTAGGGGCCTCAGCATATACTCGGGTCGGCTTATACTCGAGTATATACGGTAATTGAGGTTGGTTTTCCCAGGCAAGACCCCTTTAAGCATCTGTGATCTAAAGGCTCTTCACTGACACTATGGTAAATCTTCTATCACCCCTCTCCTACAGGGAGAAGAGATGTTAATAACATTAGAATCAGAGAGCTTGAGGATCTACCCTTGAAATAGTGGTCAGACCCCTTGCATCCTCTATGAGGAGAAGAAACTTGGAGCCATGTAAACAGAAGAGTGACTGTCACAGACTGTACTGGGTTTTTCTGGGACTCATATGGCACCCCTGCAACCGGGTGGCACAGGGTGAACTGCAGTGGGACAGGTAAGACAGTCAGCTCACAACGACACCCACACACACACACTCTGACCCTGGGCCCAGGTCACTTCAGGTCGGGCGAGGGGTGGCGGGAGTAGCAAAATGTGGGTGGGAAGTAGAGAGAACCCAGACAAAGGGGTTAAGGAACTAGACTCCAGAAAGGACCTAGGAACACTAAGTTGGTTGAGACGATCGATAGCTTTCGATGGGAGAAGACCGATAGACTCCCTGGAAGGAGGGTGAAGAAGAAGGGAAGCATCCACAAGCCAAGACACCCTTCAGCTGAGTACTGACTAACAGAGACTGAGAACGACGGGGTCCGATGGCCTGCACCACTAATGGCCGGCCGGGAGCCCAAAGCTGAAAATCGTGGACAGTAGAAGGAACCAGGTGAGCCCAACTAACCCAGGTCACAGGTGGCTGGGTCAGAGAAACCAGAGTGCCGGCCCTGACCACGAGACACCCGGCAGGGTATGGGAACTCCAAGTCCCAGAGACCTAACAACTGGTACAGAGTAGAACACAGCCATGGGACTAGGACTAGTGACCCCAAGTATGGGATGACTCACTGTAGAGCCCGTGACGGCCGGACTGAACCCATAGCCATGAGAGCAGAGAGAACAGAAGGGCCCAAAAGACATACCGAGGCAAGTGATGCAGAGGAACCGTCCCCGCTGCAGTAAGAGCCCCACCCGGTGACTGTTGTGTGGACCCGGTCCACAGCTTTTGTAAAGAACTGTGCTTGTGAACCACTGCGAACTGTGTGTTGAGTAATGAGGAAAGTAAAATACTGGGCCAACCCAAGAACTGTGTGTGTGACTTATTGAGACAGTAAGCGCAGCGGCTCGCCTTTGGAGCCATTCCCTTGCGACCTTTGAGTGACGGATGGAGGAGCTGCGTGAAGAAGAGAAGTGCAGCATCCTGTGCGCGCAGGACCTCTCCTTCTGCCTGGGGACCCAGCCCTACCCATGGAGGGCTCAATATCCCAGCTGTCACCAATACCACCGTCCCCGGAAGACCCCACGGCAGCGATGGCACATAAAGGGAATTGGAACAGTTTTAACGTTATGTGCTGACTATCTTACGTGTGAAGTTGTAAACTAAAGCCTTTTACAGAGAGTGCAGTGAATATGCATGAAGCTTAATGGGCGGCCCTGGAAGCAGCATTAGGAGACTGGTAAGATGTTCTAGTTATTCCTATCATCCTTCTATCTATCCTACATGTGTTTTCTATTTTAACTTTTTCCAGCATTGGAAAGATCATGCTAAAAAATGCTGTCATTGGGACTGTCAGTGGGCTGTGCCATTTTTTATTGCACCCATTGACTTGCATTGGTGAGTCTCGCGGGAGAATTGCATCCAGTCTCCACATTTTGCTACTTTTTTCTCATCCAGAATCTAGTTGAGAAAAAAGCTTAAAGCCAGGGTCATACTACTGTTTTTAGCGGATGTCATGGACATCCTCTAAAAATGTAGTCATTTTTTCAGTAGCACATATGCCCTAGTCATTGCGGCTGCAGCTCAACACTGTCCATGGTTACCCGATGTTGATCTTGGTAACCGCCCACACATCCAGCTGAATAGCATCCCCGTGCAACGTTTCCCTGTCCGCTCTGCTAAAGCGGAGGCTATTCAGCTGGATGTGTGGTCGGTTATCAAGATCAACATCGGGTAACCAGGGACAGCGTTGAGCTGCAGCCGCGATGATTAGTGCATATGCGCTGCTGAAAAAATGACATGTCCGTGACATCTGCTAAAAGTGGTAGTCCTAGGCTGGGGTCACAGTTGCATTTTTCACAAGCATTTTTGGAGACCTGCGTTTTCAATAACGCATGTAAAAAACGCACCCATAGGCCCCCATGTTAAAAAACGCATGCCCTAATAGCAGAAAAGCATGTGTGACAGTAAAAACGCATGCGCTTTTTAATATGGGGCCTTATGGGAAACGCATGCAAAAACGCATGTACAATTAGTGCCATTCAAAAACGCATGCATTTTCCATAGGAGCCCATGTTAAAAAAACGCAAGCGTTTTAGAAAACGCATGCGTTTTTTTAACATGGGCTCCTATGGAAATTGCATGCAAAAACGCATGTACAATTAGTGCCATTCAAAAACGCATGCATTTTCCATAGGAGCCCATGTTAAAAAAACGCAAGCGTTTTAGAAAACGCATGCGTTTTTTTAACATGGGCTCCTATGGAAAACGCATGCGTTTTTGAATGGCACTAAATGGTACTAATTGTACATGCGTTTTTGCATGCGATTTCCATAGGGGCCCATGTTATAAAAACGCACCAAAAAATACTACATGCACTATTTTTTGGTGCAGATTTAAAAACGCAGCCAAAAACGCAGGGAGCCATCACACACCTTAAAAAACTCATGCTGACATGACAAAACGCATGTTAAAACGCATGAGTTTTTAAAAGGCACTAAAAAACGCATGTCAACTGTGACCCTAGCCTAACCCTGGCCTAAGACAAATATTCATCTGCTCTCACTCATTCATTAACATTGGTCAGAGTGCAATGCAAGATTTTTTCACATTGCACTCATCCGATTTCAACGCCCATGAGTCTGAGCCCTAACTCTACTGCAGTACTCCACTTATTTCTTAACAAATAGTGGCAAAGGCTAGGGTCACACTTGGACAGTGACCCACGCCTGACGCCTCCGCTAATTTTCCCCCGCAGCACATAGCGTCAACGCTATGAGGTGCCTGCGAACGCTGCCCTATAGAAACCCGCTGTTTACCTTAGCAGCAGCCACACAGGACGTGCACTTTAGCTGAGCTCACATGAAAATGCTGCAGACAGCATTGCCTGTGCGCTCAGCTAAAGCGCACGTCCTGTATGGCCGCTGCTAAGGCAAACAGCGGGTTTCTATGAGCAGCATTCGCAGGCAGCTCATAGTGTTAACGCTGTGCGCTGCGTGGGAGAATTAGCAGAAGCGTCAGGCGTGGGTCACCGTCCAAGTGTGACCCAAGCCAAAGAGCAGGAAAAAGTCACAAATAAAGTAACATATAATAGCGAAGGTAAAAAATGTGTGTACTGTGTTAGCCAGTAGATAGAAAAATATATTGGAATCTGAGAGCCCTCAGTGGTTGATACCTTTTAAATACCTTTTCAGTTAGCCATATAATAGCGTAAATTTTGCTTTTGCCATTATTTACCAATTTCTTACCACCAGAAAACTATTCTTCAACAATTAACAACTTCTCCCATGGTGTTTATAGATCCTCTACAGTGCAATTTCATTATTTATGGTCAATGCACTAGGTCAACACTAGTTATACGGTGGGCAAGGTTACAACAAGCGCTTTAAGCTATCCTTCTGACCCTGACAATCTCTCTACATAAACAGCAGTATGTTTTTTGTTTAAATGATATGTGCCTGGAGGGTGGATGTTTCACGTATAGGAATGCTGCTCCCTTCAACGAATCTGACAAGAGATTGATTTGTTCTCCTCTGCCTGCATAGCCCCCGGACTAGTTAATACTGAACAGATTATCTACAATGTTCTCTGCAAGTTCACATTTACAAATCTGGAAATAGCAATGGTGTCTGCTCACTCTTATGATTGTGGGTGGTTACTGTATTTAGGTTATGTATAATTTCATTGCAGTCAGCACTTGTTATATTGCAGCTAATATTAAAAAAACACAAGGGTCCTGAAAATGTATACAGCTTCATAGTGTGCTAAAGGAAAAGCAACCTTCAAACTCTCATGTCATTGTAAACTACCATAAAACTTGCAAATTCCAGTACATATTTACCTTTTTGACCTTGCATAATCTGTATTATAGATCATTGGTGCCTTATTTTGACAAGTTCAATCTTTTTAAAGGAAAACTGTCAGGTCAAAAATCCACATGTAAATGCTATCATTTTCTAATTCCTCCCTCTAGGCTTTTACTATTTATATACTTCTTTTATGTTTATTCCCCTCCTATCTTCTGTAAACTGCAAATAAAGATAATCATTCCATCTGTCACTCACTGTGAGTGATCCACTTAGTTCTCTGCTGTCCACTCCCCATGCATGAATATGCATGTCACATCACTGCACAGGAGATCAGTGGGGGACTCTATTCTCCTCTCTGCTCTCTGTGTGCAGCATCACAAGAGGTGAACTACAACACAGAAACTGTCACAGCACAGCAGGGTATTTGCTTTACAGAAACAAATGAAGTCTAGATCAGGCAGACCTGCAGTAGCTCTCTCCCACCATGGGGATCTCAACGGAACAGATCTGTTAGTGAAACCTGACACTGCACTGTTAGCAAAAGGAGGAGGGAGGAGAGAGCTGCAGAGAAGGCGTGCATAATTACATGACAGTTTATATAGCACAGGACTAATCGTCTCTGCTTATAATGGGACAGGACTAATGCAGTACCTCTCTACAAGGTCTGACAATGTTGATAACATGGAAACTACAAACGATACAATAATGATTTTACATGTTTTTAAAAGGTCTGCCTAGGCATTATTCAAGGGTAAGGGTAATATTAGTATCATACTGAAAAATGACCTGACAGTGTCTCTTTAACCACAACAGCTCTGCTTTCTTAAAGTGAACCTGTCACCAGATTTTGGGGTTTTAAGCTAAAAGTGCCACCTTTAGCAGCACCTATGCTTCCTTTTTAAGAAGGTGGCTATTATGCCCTGACAGCCCCTTCACATCAAATATATTACTTTAAAAAAATCTTCCACCCTGTATTATAGTTACCTTTATCTGGTCCGATGGGCTTGATTACAGGGCCGTCCACTCCGCCTCTCATTTCATGAATACTATTTGTTTTATATCTAAACAGGTCTAAAATGTTGTGCTTATAAACTTTGTAATATATCTTTTTGCAGATTATAGTTCATTTATTTATGGAGAACTTATATTGACATCCATCCATCTGCGATATTCTCACCGGTCCTGATGAGATGGCATGGTGGATTCTGATGCTCCTGACTCCACATAAGATATCTTACATCATTAATGGACCAGTGTAAGATTTCTGGTGTAAATAGCACAACTCATCATGCCCCATCAAACCCCCACCCTGCTCTACCCAGCTCCAACTATATATGGGAGAAACCGGTGTGAAAATGCCCCAAAATGCTAAATTATGCAACTTTTCAAAGCAATTAATGCCAGAATTTGGGTAAATTATATTTGCATGCAGTCATCATTACAGGGAGCATGGGAGAAAATTCCATTATATAAAAACATTTAAATCATAACAAATAAATTGGTCACTAGGTCGAAGAATTGTGACAATAATTACAGTAAGTTTACAGTCCCTGACAAAAGTTATGTCACTTATCCATGTTATGTAAATAAAAGCTTATAACCTGACGTTAAATTCATCCATTGGTTGTATATATTACTCTTTTGAAAGCTGAAACCCTGTAGTTTAGGTTAAGAAAATAAATTGGCATCAATGCTGAAATATTGATCATTTAATGAACACAGAATGGTCAGATTTTGGCAAGACTAAAGTTTTGTGGCCTGGTCATATAATGCACCCAATCCTAGTTTACATCCTCACCTGTGCTCTGTAAATGATCGGTTACTTAGTGGGTGTGTCTAAAAAGAAACCCAGCACCTCAGACCTTCACTTGAACTGCTACGTAAGCTCTGACAACATGCCAAAAATCCACCCTGCCACCAAAGCCTTGATTATCAAGAGGCTGAAGACCAGATCCATTGCAGAGGTGGCTGGCACCTTTAATGTGTCTAAGCGTCAAATACAAAAAATTAAAAAAAGATTTGAAGAGACTGGAGATGTTTTTGACAAGCCCAGGTCCGGCAGACGCCGCAAGAAAACTGCTCAAGAGGAACGTTTGTTGGTTACAAAATCCAAAGCAAGCCCCTCTTCCACTTCAGCAGAGCTCCAACAGGCCGGTCACCTGAACAGTTTGTAGGATTCTGTCTCGAAATGGCCTCCATGGTCAAATCAGTGCCCAGAAGCCAGCACTAAACAAAAGGCAAATAAAAAACCGTTTGGCATTTGCAAAGTCCCATAGCCTGCTAAACAGAAGGACGCTGGAAAAGTGGCAGAAGGTGGATATCTCTGGTGAATCTTCAGTAGAATTACACCACAGCTGCCGCAAATACTACAGGAGACCTACTGGATCCAAAATACACCCAGAAAACATTTACATTTTTTGGTGAAAAGATCATGGTCTGGGGTTACATTCAGTATGGGGGTGTGCAAAACATTTGCAAGGTGGAAGGCAATATCAATAGCCTCAAATATCAAGACATTAGCTACCTCTTACATTCCAAATCATAAAAGGGGTCACATTCTGCAGCAGGATGGTGCTCCATCTCATACATTCATCTCTACAACAAAGTTCCTCCAGGCAAAAAAGATCAAGGTGCTCAAGGAATGGCCAGCCCAGGCACCAGACATGACTATCATTGAGCATGTTTGGGGTAGGATGAAAGAGGAAGCTTGGAAGACAAAACCAAAGAATCTAGATGAACTCTGGGAGGCATGTAAGACTGCATTCTTTGCTATTCCTGATGACTTCATTAATAAATTGTATGAATCATTGTTGAACCGCATGGATGCAGTCCTTCAAGCTTATGGAAGTCACACAAAATATTAAATATGACTCTAATAGCACCACAACTTCATTCACTAATGTTATGCAACATATATTTGTATTTTAAGTTAATTATCTGTTTGAATATCACATTATTTTCTGTGGGCGACAAAACTTTTGTCGTAGTCTGGTTTCACAGTACGATTTCTTGAAATCCGATGCTGTCCGATACAAATCGGACAGCATCGGATCCAAATTTGGCCCCATGTGATCCTATGGGTAACCGGACCGATTCGGATGTGCACTAAATGGCATCCGAATTGCGTCCGATCTGATCTTGTCCGATTTCTTTCCGGTGCAAAAATCGGGAGACTGCTCCGATTTTTGCATCCGAATAAAAAATCGGAAAAAATCGGATCTGACAGATCGGATGGCAATTATGCCAAATCCGATCCGATCCAATTCCTTTAACATGGGGCCCTATGGAGCAGGGTCCGAGGAAACATCTGATGTCTCCTCGGACCTGATTTTAGTGTACTGAGCATGCTCAGTACACTAAAACTGCTCCTAGCCATCTAATTTCACTTCTGCAATGTATGTATATACAACAGTAAAATTAAGCAAGGCAGAGGTTAAAAATAATAAACCATCTATTCTCACCTGTCCACGAGTCTCCCGGCGTCTCTATCACATCCTGCCTCTAGGCTAGGACCTGCTGTTTATCGGACAGCGTTGGATTGCAAAAAATCGAAGTGTGAAACCAGCCTTACCAAAATCTGACCATTCTGTGTTCATTAAATGATCAATATTTCAGCATTGATGCCAATTTATTTTCTTAACCTAAACCACATTTTGGAGGGTTTCAGTTTTCAAATGAGTAATTTATAAAACCAATGGATGAATTTAACGTCAGGTTATAAGCTTTTGATAGTCCTCAAGGATCCGATAAAGTAGAAAAAAGTTGTTTTTAATGGACCACCTCAAATGACAAATTTGAGTAACAATATTCCAATTTATTGATTAACTCTATGTCTCCCTTGAAGCCAGTATAACGACAGAGGATGGAAATAAGCACTTTGTTTCTAAAGGAAGCAGATGCAGGCACTTGACTAAATCTGCATTCTTCCTTCTTATCTCTACCAGTGGGATAAACACAATACTAGTAGGAAAGTTTCTGTGTCACAAATTCCTTAAATTGAGTATGTGCTGACAAGACCTTTGAAACTCCTACACATACAACAGTTTCTATTGAGCATCCATACACCGTGTAATTTATGTATAAATAAGTATCCCCATAATAGAGAACACTCACTCAACATAAAGGCACAGGTATAGTACAGGTAATTGATTCCTTTGTGATGCATGTGGTCTATTGCACACATCAAATGACCTTTTCTTTGCACTGTCAAAATTGTCCTTGGACTGTGAATCGGTGGAGCCAGAAAAACTTACAATACAATCCAAAAATAGCGTAATTCTTTATTAGACGTTGCAAGCTCTAGTCAATAGTTTTACAAGAGCAGTAACTGAGGAAACTCATTACCCTTATATAATGTAAAAAAACAGTGTTAAGATGGCGAGTTAAAAAAAAAAACAAAAAAACGCCAGAAGCGTAAAAATATCAGTACCCAAAATGCTCTTTGTAAAAAGTGAACTAGAAAAGAGTGATGGTCAATCACAATATTGCTAAGTATTAGGACCCATTATCAGACCTTTCTCTATCATAATCCCTAGTCAAAGTCATCTAGACATAGCCTACCCACTCCACCAGTCTCAAGTGGATCACAAATAATGGTTGGTGGCCACTTATTCTGCTCCTATCTGTTCCCCCATCTGCTGAAGTTGACTATACCATCATTATAAATAAGCACTTGTACTTTGTGTCACCCCCACCTCAGTGTTAGATTGTAAGTTCTTATGAGCAGGGCAGTCATTATTTTGCTCTAATTATTGTATTGTGTTATGCTTTGTATTGTATTGTATTGTTTTTTTGTATTGTATTGTATTTTCTGTTAACTGTTTCTTATGATTGTATAAATACGAAATTGTGAAGTACTGCGGAATATGTTGACGCTATATAAATAAAGATTATTATTATTATTACTTACATATCTACAGTTCACCATTTATGTTGGCAAAGCCCTGCAGGCCTTATACAACTGTAGTGTTATTTAGCAATATAAATCTACAACCTAAGACCAAAACAGTACTGTGCAACCTTCTCTGTGACCCTAGCTGTATTTAAATATGACTGGTGTTCTTCAGTCAAAACGTGTACCCCTTCGAGTGGCTACCCTATTCTACAATTCCTTCCCATTTGTACAAGAACAAGTACCGTATATACTCGCGTATAAGCCGAGTTTTTCAGCCCAAAAATTGGGCTGAAAAGTACCCCCCTCGGCTTATACGCGAGTCAGTGCTGTATACCGATGTATATACGTACATACATCGGTATACAGCAGCCCCCGCATCCCCAGTAATGCAGGGCTCCCCCAGGGTCTCCGGTCACCTGTAAAGCAAGCTATACTTATCAGTGTCCCGCTCGCACCCGCCGCTGCCGACATCCACGATCCTCCATCTTCATGCGACTCCTCTTCCTGTTTCTGTGCGCGTCGCCGGCAATGACGTCATTCCCGGCGACGCGCACAGGAAACAGGAAGAGGAGTCGCATGAAGATGGAGGATCGCGGATGTCGGCAGCGGCGGGTGCGAGCGGGACACTGATAAGTATAGCTTGCTTTACAGGTGACCGGAGAGACGCTGGGGGGGCCTGCATTACTGGGGCTGCCTGTATACTACCGCTGGGGCTGCTATATACCTCTGGGGCACTGTATACTACCACTGGGCTGCTATATACCTCTGGGGCCCTGTATACTACCACTGGGGCTGCTATATACCTCTGGGGCCCTGTATACTACCACTGGGGCTGCTATATACCTCTGGGGCCCTGTATACTACCGCTGGGGCTGCTATATACCTCTGGGGCCCTGTATACTACCACTGGGGCTGCTATATACCTCTGGGGCCCTGTATACTACCGCTGGGGCTGCTATATACCTCTGGGGCCCTGTATACTACCACTGGGGCTGCTATATACCTCTGGGGCCCTGTATACTACCACTGGGGCTGCTATATACCTCTGGGGCCCTGTATACTACCACTGGGGCTGTATATACTACCACTGGGGCTGTATATACTACTGGGGCTGCGTGTATACTACCACTGGGGCTGCTGTATCTACCTCTGGGACTGGTGTATACCACACTGCTGGGGGCTGTATACTTGTGCTAGGGTCCACCCTCGGCTTATACACGAGTCAATAGATTTTCCCAGGTTTTGGGGGCAAAAGTAGGGGGGTCGGCTTATACACGGGTCGGCTTATACACGAATATATACGGTAACCGCCGACAAAGAGGGCACATAACTCATAATATGCGGGACGGTTCAATCAAAACAAATCTGAATGGTAAACAGCTATGCCCCCGCGACAATGCAAATGAAATGATCCAAACCATAGCAAGGTTGATAAGGGACGTAACTTAAGACCTCTTACTCTGGGGAGGAGACTTCAACTTAACCATAAACGCGACACTAGACAGCTCCACCCAAAAACGATCCGACATCACCAACACTGAGAAAAACTCTGCAAAACCTACTCAAATCCCACCGACTAGCAGACACATAGAGAGAAACCCAGACGCACTCGAGGGGCTACACCTACTTCTCCAAAGCCCACCACTCATACTCCAGAATAGACTAGATACTAACTAACTCTGACAATCTAACCTCCCTTCTCTACTCTAGAGACATCCCGTCCTCCTGGTCAGACCACGACTGCATACTATCAGTATTTAAAACCGGTACTGAGACATCATCCCTTTACAGATTGCTACTAAATGAACCCCTATTGACAAATCCCCACACCAGAACGCAGATAGAACAAGAACTCAAATCCTACTTCTCCACAAACAAATCCCCAGAAGCCTCAGTGGCCAACATTTGGATGGCCCATAAAAAATACATGATAGGTATCCTCATACGACTGGCCTCCAAAAAAAGAGAAACAGACTAGAGGCACAGGCGGAACTCAAAGACAAACTTGGTAAACTAGAAATGGCCAACCAATCCCACCCCTCCAAATACCTCAGTAAGAAAATACTTGACACAAAATTACAACTCATCACGATACTAACAACCCATACCGAAAGAGCCATTAGGTGGACGCAGGCGATGTTCTATAGATACTCCAATAAAATAGGCAGAATGCTCGCACGCGAACTCAGAGATAAGGAACGCCTAAACACGATTTCCTCAGTTAAAGATGAACAATCACATATCACCCACAACCCAAATAAAATCTACACCGCATTCCATAAATTCTACCAGAAATTATACAACGACAACTCACACTCTACCAAGCCCAAAATTGACGAATTCCTAGCCACCATACCACTACCAACCCTCCAAACTACGCGGTAAAACTACTCTCACCGATTACAGAAGAAGAGATACTGACCACCATCAAACAACTAAAAGCAGGCAAAACCCCGGGCCCGGACGGGCTGACCACACTATACTATAAAAAATTCCAAGATATACTAACAAACCACATACACTCATATTGCAACAGCCTACTCTCAGGACAGGCCATGCCCCAAGAATTTTACACCGCACATATCTCTGTAATCCCGAAACCAAAAAAAGACCCATTACTCATCAAAAACTATAGGCCAATCTCCCTATTAAATATAGACCTTAAAATTTTCACAGCCAGAGGGGCCTGGCCTGGGCATGGCGCTGAGCGGTCGTGTGTGAGCTGAACTCCCGCTCCCACCAGAGCTAATAACTTATTATAAGCGAACTTCAGCTTGCTCCCTGACATCTAGACCGGCGGTAACACCGCCTCATCATCACTGCACCGAGACCCGGTCGTAATGCCCGGCAAGCAAGACATCTCTAAATACCTCAAAGCCCAGGGAGGCGCGGGCCAGCGCTCCATGCGCCCAACAATGGCAGCCGCAGGAGCCGCTGCAGCACTGAAGCCCGTGGATTCCCCTTCTTCCTCTCAGCCCCCTGCAGATCTGGCAGCCGGATGGGAAACCCGCAGCAGCGATGCGGGAGGAGGACTCTCGATGGTACAGGTACCAAGTCAGGAGAAGCAGGGCGGGCGGCGCAGGAGTCTGCTCCGATAGCCCATAAGGCTAATAAGCCTGCACATAACCCGCCAGTCCCTGGTGGTGAATGGTGCTCACAAGGGGGGATCTCCAGGGGGCAACCCACAACAGCAAGCCACTGCTTCTCCCAGGGGACACTCATGTGGGGTTGGCAAATCCTCAGCACATTCCGCATATGGGCAGCACGGTGGCTCAAGTGGTTAGCACTGTAGCCTTTGCAGCACTGGGGTCCTGAGGTCCTGGGTTCAATTCCCACCAAGGACACTAAGGACAACATCTGCAAGGAGTTTGTATGTTCTCCCCATGTTTGCGTGGGTTTCCTCCGGGCACTCCGGTTTCCTCCCACATTGTAAAGATATACTGATAGGATGTTTAGACTGTGAGCTCCAAGTGAGACAGCATTACTGATGTATGTAAAGTGCTATGGAATTAATAGCACTATATAAATGAATAAATATATATACCTCTGACCCCACCAAAGACCTGGGATCAGGAACCGGGGGTAATGGATGTTACTGCACCTGCAATAACTGCTACCGATAGTCCTGAGGAGCCCCTTAGGCCACCAGACTCACAAAGCTTGGGATCCCAGACCTCTGACCTGCGGGAAATTCATGCCCGTCTACAATCCATCTCAACAAAAACAGACATGGAGGGGTATATCCAGAGGCTTGAAGCCGTTTGCAAAGCAGAGATCAGGTCACTTAACCTCCCTGGCGGTGTGATTATGTCAGGAATTTTGTACTAAATGCGGTACCATTTTTTTGGTAAAAAATTTTTTTTATGGGCAGAAAATGTTATACTTTTTTATTTCCCGCCCAGTTCCGCCTCCAATGAGCCGCTGCCCGACTGGGTAGGGGCCCCTCAAGCATCAGTAGGGGGCCCCCGTGACCCTGTGACTGAGGAGAGGAGGGTAACTGAGGGAAGCATCCTGCTTCCCTTGGGTGTTCCCGCCCCTCCTCTCGTCTGCAGCCCAGGCTCTAACCCTAGCCCTAACCCTAACCCTAGCCCTAACCCTAGCCCTAACCCTAACCCTAACCCTTACTCTAACCCGACCTAACTGCTGCTGGCATGAACAACACCACTGCCCTCGCCCCTCGGTCTGCGACGGCAATGGCCGGGACCGCACTGCCGATAGCACCCCCACCCCGAGGCTGCGGCAGCACTACCGATAGCACCCCCTCCCCCCCCGGAGCCACGACTGCGCCATCTGTGTCATCCAGGAGACCGGGATCATACTTATTATTCATCTGTACATGATTCGCATAGTAGGATAGACTTTTTTTTAATTAGCCACAAGCTACTATCCACTGACCCGGTGTCCTGGATAGACCCCATGATATGGTCTGATCATTCCCCAGTAGGCCTGACTCTGCATCTCCCATGGTCTGTCTCAGACCGAATGGTCGTAGTCTCTTAATCTGGGGCTTCTTAGGAGGCCGGACTGCCAGTCAGCTATTCACATACTAACTTCTTGACATTTCATGAACACAACTCCACTGCACTATAGTTTCAGTGGGAGGCTCTTAAAGGGGTTATCAGGGGAGTACTGATTCAAATGGGTGCTAGACTCAAAAAGGAGAGAGCGGCAGATATTTTAAATTTAATAACTACCCTTCAAAATTTAGAAGCCCTACATAAACACTCTAGAGACCCTCAGGTATTGGCCGATATTTTGAAAACTAGAACAACTTTGGGCTCCATTCTTGACTCAGCTTCAGCCAGGCAACAGGACTGACTGCCTAAGTGCCTATATGAATTTTCGGATAAGCCGGGTAGAGCTTTGGCCAGGTTTCTACACCTTCGTATTCTGACCACATACATCCCCTGTATCCACTCGAAGTCTGGTAAACTAGTACATGAACCTGCTAGAATAGCGGATACTTTCAAAGCTTACTACGATTCCCTTTATAATATTAGAGGTCCACTGTCAGATATGTCGAAATCAGACTTTCAGAAACGGGTAGACAAATACATTTCCGACACTCCACTTTCACCTATCCCTATTGAGGAGGCCTCTGCTCTGGAATCCCCATTACTAACCAGGAAATTATTGATACTATTAAATCCTTCGCTAACGGGAAGAGTCCGGGACCCGACAATTTCTCTGCAAATTTTTATAAGATATTTGCCCCGACTTTAGCCCCATTTCTAACTTCGCTGTTCAACGCCTTCTCAGATGATTGCCCGTTCGCCCCATAAACCTTAGCTGCCACAATAACGGTTCTTCTCAAGCCTGGTAAGGACCCTCTTTTGTGATCCAACTACTGCCCTATCTCTTTGATTAACGTAGATGTGAAGATCCTGGCAAAAGCTTTGGCCAACAGATTAGGGCCTTTATTACTGAACTACATGCATGGCGATCAAACCGGTTTTGTGCAGAAAAGAGAGGCAAGGGACAATACTATCAAAACCTTGCTTCTGGCTTCTTTTATACGCAAGCAAGGGGTCCCGGCATGTCTTTTATCCATTGATGCGGAGAAGGCGCTCGATCGCCTGGGATGGACCTTCTTGTTTTCATCTTTTAAATAACTTGGCTTGGGAACAAATATCTTAGGGCAAATATTGGCACTTTATCGAGGCCCTACCGCACGATTAAGAGTCAATGGCACCCTCTCGCCCCCTTTTGTCATCTCCAATGGCATGAGGCAGGGTTGTCCCCTCTCGCCCTTGCTATACGTGATAGCCATGGAGCAGTAAGCGATTGCGCTGAGGAAATCGCAGGACATAAAGGGTATACAAATTGGCGACCAACATTTTTAATTATCCCTTTATGCGGGCGATTTGTTACTATATATTTCCATTCCTACAATAGCTTTCCCAGTATTAATCCATGAATTCCAGAGATTTGCAGAGGTCTCCAACTTTAAAGTCAATTATTCTAAGACCGACGCCCTTGATCTAACACTTCCTGACAAGATGGTCCAAAGAATCCGGTTATCCTTTCCTTTTAGGTGGGAGGACCAGGCGTTGAAATATCTGGGAGCCTATATCTCTCGTAATCCTGACGACTTGTTTTCCCTCAATTACCGTATATACTCGTGTATAAGCCGACCCGTGTATAAGCCGACCCCCCTACTTTTGCCCCAAAAATCTGGAAAAACCTATTGACTCGTGTATAAGCCGAGGGTGGACCCCAGCACAGGTATACAGCCCCCAGCAGTGTGGTATACAGGCCTCCCCAGTGGTAGTATACAGCAGCCCCAGTGGTAGTATACAGATTCCCCAGCAGCCCCAGTGGTAGTATACAGATTCCCCAGCAGCCCCAGTGGTAGTATACAGATTCCCCAGCAGCCCCAGTGGTAGTATACAGATTCCCCAGCAGCCCCAGTGGTAGTATACAGGAGCCCCAGCAGCCCCAGTGGTAGTATACAGGAGCCCCAGCAGCCCCATGGTAGTATACAGGAGCCCCAGCAGCCCCAGTGGTAGTATACAGGAGCCCCAGCAGCCCCAGTGGTAGTATACAGGAGCCCCAGCAGCCCCAGTGGTAGTATACAGGAGCCCCAGCAGCTCCAGTGGTAGTATACAGGAGCCCCAGCAGCCCCAGTGGTAGTATACAGATTCCCCAGCAGCCCCAGTGGTAGTATACAGATTTCCCAGCAGCCCCAGTGGTAGTATACAGGAGCCCCACACGCCCCAGTGGTAGTATACAGGAGCCCCAGCAGCCCCAGTGGTAGTATACAGCAGCCCCAGTGGTATACAGCAGGCCCCCAGGGGTACATATAGCAGCCCCCAGGGGGTACCCAGCAGCCCCCTGGGGGTACCAACAGCCCCCTGGGGGTACCAACAGCCCCCAGGGGGTACCCAGCAGCCCCCTGGGGGTACCAACAGCCCCCTGGGGGTACCAACAGCCCCCAGGGGGTACCAACAGCCCCCAGGGGGTACCCAGCAGCCCCCTGGGGGTACCAACAGCCCCCAAAAGCTGGCACTGTCCCCCCTTGTAAGGGCCCCCCCCCGCTGCTTATACATTACCATCCCGGTGTTCTGATCGGCGCCGCTCCTCGGTGCTTCTTCTTCATCCTCCCGTCCTCGCTGGCTGCATCCGGGATCTCCGGCCGTCGCACGATGACGTCATATCGCTGCGACAGCCGGAGATCCCGGATGCAGCCAGCGAGGACGGGAGGATGAAGACGCAGCACCGAGGAGCGGCGCCGATCAGAACACCGGGATGGTAATGTATAAGCAGCGGGGGGGGGGCCTTACAAGGGGGGACAGTGCCAGCTTTTGGGGGGCATATATGAACTGCTTCCCCCTGCCGCTGATTGACAGGGGGAAGCAGTGCATATATAATGAGCGGCCCCACGTGACGGGGCCGCTCATGCAGCAGCCTCCCCCCGCCTCCTCCAGCCTCCACAGCCCCCACCACCGTATATGACCCGTGTATAAGCCGAGGGGGGGGCTTTTCAGCCCAAATTTTGGGCTGAAAAACTTGGCTTATACACGAGTATATACGGTATATCCCGTTACTGAGCAAGACACTTAAGGACTTGAAACAGTACAATAGGACACAACTCTCGTGGTTTGGTCGTATTAACGCAATCAAAATGGACGTACTACCACGATTTCTCTACTTATTCCTAACTATCCCCATTTTGGTTCCGGATCATTTCTTCCGGCGACTACACTCAGCTATACGTAGCTTTGTGTGGGGAACGAGAAAACCTTGCATACGATTTTATGTCCTAGCCAGTCCAAAATTGAAGGGAGGCTCCGGCTTGCCGAATTTTCAACAGTATTATCAGTCGGTCCTTCTGTCCAGAGTAGTGGACTGGAAATACAATCCAGCCGATAAACAATCGGCACTAATGGAAGATCTACTCTCGCCCTTTCCTCTCTATTGGATGCCCTGGCTCAGTGCTTCTCACAAACCTCCACTCTCAGGTTTCCTTCCTCTCACGCAGTCCTTTCTCAAGTTCTGGGAGTTACATAGAGGCAGACTGAAATTAACCAATAATCCTAGCGGATTAAGTCCTCTTTTCAACAATGCTGATTTTCCGCCTGCAATTGGCAGGCGCAGCTTCCTTTGTTGGAAGGAATCAGATAGACCGTCTATGGGTCAGGTTGCAACACACCTCTCAAGTTTTTCTACGGTGGAGGCCATGCGGAGGGGAGTTGGTGTGGATTGTCTGTCATGGCTAGAGTTTTCCCGACTGAAAACTTACCTTGCCTCAGTGAGGTCTGAACCCCCCACTGCCCTGGATTTCTTGCTAAGTTTCACCGAGGGCCCTCTTCATTTGGTGTCCCTACTGTATGGCCTATTAGCTGAGGCGACCACGGTGGACCCTCCCTCTTTCATAGAGGCTTGGCAAAGGGATTTACAAATCACCTTTACCACTCTGGACCTTCAAAAAATCTTCACTTTGACCCACAGGCTCTCAGTGTCTTGTGCGTCGCAGGAGAAAAGCTAGAAGATCTTAACCAGGTGGTACAGGTGCCCGGATTTCCATCACAAGATCTATCCTGCTGTATCGGACTCATGCTGGAGATGTGGTGAGGAGGTAGGCACATTGCTACATACATAGTGGTCCTGTAGGCCCTTGCAAAAGTTTTGGCAAAAAATATTTGCAATATTCAGTGCTGTCACGGGGGGTGACCCGGATCCATCACCTCAGGTGGCACTTCTCTCCCTGATTCCAAGCTCTCTCGCAGCGACTAAGAATGGTCTATTTAGATTTTGCCTTATAGCTGCCTGAACCGTAATCCCCAGACACTGGAGATCCACTAAAACCCCTACAATTAGGGAATGGATAACCGAAATGAACAGACTTGAGCGAATGGAATCCCTCATTGCTCGGGATACTGATAGATGGGACAAACATCAGGGAATATGGTGCGCATGGCACTTCTTTAAGGAGGGTCCTGATATTTCATCTTGGTTGGGAGTCGCTTAAGCTGGTCTTTAGGCTCTGTGCTGTCTTCTGGCGGTTCAGCTGGATTTGGGCGTGTGGCTTCATTTCTTTTAATCAGAAACATGTGAATGACATGCCTTTATTCTATGGACTTATGCTCTTTTTTATCTCAAGATGGGTAACGGATTCCCCCTACCTCCCCCTTTTTCCTTTCCCCCAATCCCTCCCTTCCTCTCTCTCCTCTTTATCTTTTTTCCCCTCTCCTTTTCACCCTAACTCTTTTCTGCCCTATTATATAGATTCTCCCCTCTTTTCTGTTTCTTTTTGCTTTTTCACCTTAGCATACCTTACTTTGGTTTAACGCCAGAAAAGGAAAAAAATAAAATACTGTATTCTTCCTGAGTTCGGTTATACCTGTTACTAAGGATACATGTAGCATTGTATTTGTTATTTGCTGTCTGTGATGTTAATGGATGACGCTTATTGTGGTAGACTTTGTTCTCTTTTTTCCAATAAACATATTTTCTGGAAAAAAAAATTTTCACAGCCATATTAACCAATAGAATAAAGACCTGCATCCCTTACCTTATACACAAAGACCTGGTGGGTTTTAGCCCATCGAGACAAGCACCAGACCACATACGTGTTAGGTCCCCTGGCACCGCTCCCTAGCTCACCTTCCCTGGTTCTGCATCCTTTGCTGCTCTGCCGGTCGGACATCCAGCATCCAGGCATGCTGTATCTTGGAGCAATCACCAGGTACCCTTCCTGTCTGCCGGTCAGCGGGTTCGCACACCTGCACACTACAATGAGCAGTGCAATGAGCGATGCACTGGGTGCGGCTGCGCTCCTCCCCTGTGAATCTAGGGGCCAGCACAGCTTCTCTGGTTATTAGTCAGGCCCACCTCGTACTCTCCTCTGGTGGAACTCGTTCCAGCTCTTCTAGCCCCAGGCTCTGGTGCCTCAGATCCTTCTTTGCCTTACTGTAGTATAGGCTAACCCTGCGAGCCGCCCCCATGGTACTAGCAGCTGTGGTATTTAGACCCCCTGGGCTTGCCCCTGACAATACCTGTATAGGGATTGGATAAATTAGGACCAGCTCACCCAGGAGAGTTCGGTACAATGGCCCAGTGGGTCCACTCTAGGGCACCTCCCTCCGAAAGCATGACAGAATAATCAGGCCATGGATCCCGCTGGTACCCCGTTCTCGGCACAAAAGGAGCTGGCTTATCTTCGGGAGAATCAGAACCGCATTATGGCTTTCCTTCAGTCCATGGATACCCAGTTAGCCTCTCTCCAGACCTCTGACCCAGTGTCCGCCACTCAGCTTGTGAGCCTACAGCAGGAGCTGTCCGTGCAACAAGACACATAGTCTCGCATGCTGTCCTATATGTCCTTGGTGGATGATTGTCTGGTCTCCCTGCAGTCTGCAACAACTGCCTCGGCTCAGGACACATCCTATGACCGCTCTCTTGGAGGCGTCCCAAATTCTCCGCCTCGCCTTGAAAAACCGCCTAGACACAGCGATGACCCTAAGATGTGCCACGACTTCCTCAACTAGTGCCGTCAACACTTTGAACTGCTGCCACAGCAATACCCCACCGATTGGGCCGGGTGGCCTTTGTGATGTCCCACCTGGAGGGCGAGGCCCTGGCAAAGGTTTAACCGTCTATGGGAGCGTGATGACCCTGCAGTCTCCCACTTGTCGACCTTTCTGGAGACATTTCGTAAGGTCTTTAATGAACTCGGCTGGGTCGCATCTATTACAGAGGCCCTCTTCAACCTCAGTCAAGGGACCCTCACTGTTGGGCAATACTCCATTCACTTCCGCACCCTCTCCTCCAAGTTGGGTTGGAACAACGAGGCGCTGACTGGAGCTTTCTGGGGTGGCCTGTCTGGCAGAATAAAGGATGAACTCACGGATCGGGATACCCCAGCTGAGCTGGCAGAACAGATCTCACTAGCCACTCACATCAATTTGCGTTTCCAGGAACGCTCCCATGAATTCGCCAGGGAGAGGAGATCCGTCTGGCTGCTTTTCTCTGAACACAGACCGCCCAGTCCACGGGCCATGACATCTGCTGCCGCCCCCTTTTCTGAACCCATGCAGGTGGATCGGGTCAGGATGCTGAGAGGAGAGGCTGGCTCACGGCCTATGCCTGTACTGCGGAGACACATCCCATCAGCGCAGGTATTGTCCTGAAAGACCGGGAAACTCCTCCGCCTAGGTCAAGTAGAAGAGGCCATCCTAGGCAAGAGCGATGCCTCTCAACCCCTCACTCTGCCCGTGCAGGTGATACGTCCGCAGTGATGCTTCTCTGAGCTAGCCTACGTGGATCCTGGGGCAGCAGGAAACTTCATTAGGCAAGAGGCGGTGACTCGGTCGGCTTGGAATTCCCATAATACCTCTGTTGACTCCTCGCTTAATTACGTCAGTGGATGGCAGACCACTGCAGGAGATCGTCACCAAGGTGACGGAGGAGGGGGAGGTGCAGATGGGGGCTCTACACCGTGAAAGGATTGCCTTCTACGTTTTTCCCAGTCTCTCCCACTACCTGCTCCTCGGGCTTTCCTGGCTCCGGGTTCATGAACCTGTCCTGGACTGGTGCTCTGGGGACGTGCTGCGGTGGGGTCCTCTCTGCCAAGAGAGATGCCTGCAGGCCGTTCTGCCACCTTGTTCCCAGCAACTGGCTTCTGTTCTTCCTGGTTTACCGGCTGCCTATTGGCAGTACGCGGACGTCATCAACAAGACAGAGGTCCTCCCACCTCGTTGGCCGCATGATTGCCCTATTGACCTGGTTCCCGGTGCTACACCACCCAGGGGATGAACCTACCCATTGTCCCCAGCCGAGTCACAAGTCTTGTCAGAGTACATCGCGGACAATTTGGATAGGGACTTCAACCGAAAATCCACATCTTTGTGAAGAAGGAGGGCACCCTTCGACCTTGTATAGATTACAGGGGTTTGAATTTGACCACCATCAAGAACAAATGCCCACTGCCACTAATTCTGGAGCTCTTTGACAGGCTCAAAGGGGCTCGCATCTTCACGAAATTGGACCTACGAGGAGCCTACAACCTGGTTCGCATACGTGCTGGGGACAAATGGAAGACTGTTTTCAACACCAGGGATGGCCATTATGAGCATTTGATCATGCTATATTGGTTGTGTAACGTCACCGCTGTGTTCTAAGAGTTCGTCAATGACATCTTCCGCGACCTGTTGTACACGTGTGTGGTGGTATATTTGGATGACATCCTCATCTTCTCCCCGAATTTATCCTCTCATAGACGGGACGTACGGCAAGTCCTCCTGAAGGAATCGGTTGTACGCCAAGATGGAGAAATGTGCCTTTGAGCAGACCTCTGTGCCCTTTCTCGGATACATCTTCTCTGATTCCGGACTACGGATGGACCCTGAGAAGTTCTCCGCAGTTCTGAAGTGGCCCCGTCCTGTGGGGACTAAGGTTATTCAACGGCTCCTTGGCTTTGCAAATTATTACAGGTAGTTCATTCCCCATTTTTCTTCTTTGATCAAACCCATCACGGCTCTCATCTGTAAAGGTACCTTCACACACAGCAATATTGCTGGGCAATTTCACTGGCAATTTGCTGGTTGCAGTGAAATCAAGGACACATTGTTCCATTTGTACACAGCAACAAAATAGAACAATGTGTCCATGATTTCACTGCAACCAGCAAATTGCCAGTGAAATTGCCTAGCAATATCGCTGTGTGTGAAGGTAACTTTAGGGAGCAAATTCCTGCAACTGGACCCCAGAGGCCGAAAACGCCTTCTCCACCTTAAAGCACTCCTTCTACGAGGCTCCTACCTAGCACTGACCAGAGGTAAACAGACAGTTCATTCTAGAGGTAGATGCCTCCTCCATAGGAGCAGGGGCTCTCCTCTCCCAGAAATCCTCTTCGGGTCGGTTAGTCACCTGCGGGTTTTTCTCTAAAGCATTTACTGCATCGGAGCGCAACTATTCCATCGGGGATCATGAATTGCTGGCCATCAAACTGGCATTGGAGGAGTGGCGACACCTCCTCAAGGGTGCCGTTCATCCGTTCATAATCTTCACCGACCATAAGAACCTGGCTTATCTCCAGTCCGCTCAGAGACTCAACCTCCGGCAGTTCCGATGGTCCCTGTTCTTTGCCCGTTTCAATTTTGAACTGCACTTTCGGCCTGGCAGTAAAAATATCAAGGCTGATGCCCTGTCAAGGTCCTTTCAGCCGTTGGAGGAGTCCTTCCATATAATAGACCCTACCAAGATAATCACGGTGTCTCCCTTACGTTTTGCTGGACTCCCGCCTGGTAAAACCTTCGTAGCACAGGATAAGAGAAAGAGGGTTCTGTCATGGGGAGACTTGCCAGTCACGTCGGAGTTAAAAAGTCTCTTTCTTTGATCTCTCGTCACTATTGGTGGCCTAATATCCGTCAAAACATCCACGATTTTGTTGCTTCATGTTCGTCTTGTGCTAGAAACAAGGTGTCTAGACGGTTGACGGCTGGACGTCTACTGCCTCACCCAGTCCCATCGGCTCTTTGGCAACACATTGCCATGAATTTCATTATGGATCTTCCTTGCTCCTCTGGCTGTATGGTCATATGGGTAGTTGTGGATCACTTCTCTAAAATTGCCCACTTCGCTCCTTTGCTTGGTCTACCATCCGCTCCTGAGTTGGCCAAGATATTCATCGAACACAGCTACACGGATTTCCTTGTCTTATCGTGTCTGATAGGGTTCACTTCCTGATTCTGGAGGGCGCTGTGAAAGCATATGGACATCACGTTGGACTTCTCCTCTGCTTATCATCCTCAGTCCAACGGGCAGGTGGAGCGTATTAATCACGTCCTCACTACCTACCTTCGACACTTCTCCAATGCTCATCACGATAACTGGACCTGTCACCATCCTTGGGCGGAATTCGCTTACAACAATCACTCCAGTGAGTCGTCTACTAAATCTCCTTTTGTCATGGTATTCGGCCAACATCCTGGTATGCCTCTTCCAATCTCCTCAGCATCTGGCAACCTGGCAGCAGATGCATTCTCCTTTTATATTTGGTCTGCGGGTTCGCACAACAGCACACTACAGTGAGCAGTGCAATGAGCGATGCACTGGGCGTGGCCGCGCTCCTCCCCTGTGAATCTAGGGGCCAACATGGCTCAGTGTGACACTCCCCTTGGCCAATAGCTGTCCATCCTTTGGTATATCAGGCCACCTCCACTGATTGGAGGTGCTTGATTATTGTGTTAGTAAGCTTCTGCTTCTCTGGCTGTTAGTCAGGTCCACCTCATGCTCTTCTCCAGTGGAACCCGTTCCAGCTCTCCTAGCCCTGGGTTCTGGTGCCTCAGATCCTTCTCAGCCTTACCGTAGTATAGGCTAACCCTATGAGCCGCCCCCTTGGTACTAGCAGCTGTGGTATTTAGACCCCTTGGGCTTGCCCCTCACAATCCCTGTATAGGGGTTGGATAAACTAGGACCAGCTCACCAGGGGAGTTCGATACAACGACCCAGTGGGTCCACTCCAGGGCACCTTCCCCCGAAAGCATGACAATAGGTAGGAACCTCAATATAATACACCACACCAACAAAAAGTCACCCCTAACTGTCCTGACCCTAGACATAGAAAAAGCCTTCGACTCAGTAGCCTGCCCATACCTGTTCCACGTCCTGAACAGATTGGGGCTATCCCAACAACTGATAAACTTCCTCCCTTAAGATCCTCTACAACAACCTGATCGCATACCTAAAACTCCCATCTACCTCTCTGGAACCAATACACATTAAAAGAGGCACGAGACAAGGGTGCCCCCTATTACCCGCTCTATTTGCCATGATCATGGAAACCCTAGCCCAAAAGATACGATCCCACACAGATATTACAGGCCCGAAAATAGGGAAACACACCTACAAAGTTAGCCTCTTCACGGACGACCTATTACTGACCCTAACAAACCCCCATATATCGCTCCCAAACCTGATAGCCACCCTTAAACAATTCGAGGAGATCTCAGGACTGAAAGTCAACGTTGGCAAATCGGAAATAATGTTTATTAACACCCCAGACAAGGACCGAAACCTTTTCCTGTCCAATTTTAAATTAACATACAAAGAGCATTACATTCCTTATCTTGGAGTCAACCTTACATCACATAAAAACACCCTATACAAATATAACTACAGCCCCATTCTGCAAAATTAGAACAGAATCTCAACAAATGGTCAACACCAACCCTCTCCTTCTTAGGGAGAGTACATACGATAAGGATGGTCACGCTACCCCAATTTTTATACCTCTTCCGCTCATTACCAATACCAATACCAAGGTCCATATTCAAAACTGTCCACTCCCAAATTAACCGATTCATATGGAACAACAAGAGACCGCGATTATCCATGCAGACCCTACATAAACACAAAACAAAAGGGGGGTATCACTGACGAACTTCGTACATTACTATAGAGCAGCACAAATGGCCCAAATGGCAACAATACATGCAGAGCAGAATACCCCCTATGGACCCACATAGAGAACTCACAACTAGCCCCATACACCCTGAGGTGTCTCCTGTGGGCTACGGGAACACTACCGAAAAACTTGAATATGCACTCGCCATACACCCACCACACCCTACAACTATGGAGATCTATAAGATTTCAATACTCCCGCCAATATCACCCATCACCACTATTGGAACTATCCAATGTTTCAACCTGGGGTATCCTCCAAAAACCACACATGGTAGGAACAAAACAATATACGCAGACGGCAACAACTTCTTAACCACTCGACACTTATGCCCAGGTGCACACCTACTACGAGATATAAAATTCCGCCCACAGAAACCTTCAGACTGGAGCAAATATATCACTTTACACATACCCTATTCAAAAATATAGCACATCCAAAAGTGACAGAATTTGAACTAAAATGTATGTACGACCCCCTGAGCAAAGGATTAATATCACAAATATACACAACGCTCAACCACCCTAGGGATAATCGTAAGCTAAATGTTATGGGACAATGGGAACTAGACCTGGGAATCACACTCACACCAGAAAGATGGTACAGATGTTACAAAAACATCATGAAGGGAAGCCATTAGATATCACTAAAGGCCCCGTTACACGGCACAACATCATTAACGATATCGCTTAAATGTCATGGGTTTGGAGTCGTTCAAGCGACATCGTTACCACCTCGTTGCGTGTGACTCAACTGCAATGTTGTAACGATAAATCGTTGGTTTGGGGATCGCAGGTTTGAGAGCATGTTCTCAAATCAGACGATCCACGATCAGCCAACCTGCTATATCATTGTGTGTGACACCACGATAATGATGTCGTTTACGACTTCGTCCATTCACAGCAATGAGCAGATATCATTCGCTGGGTTGTGCGAACGATACCTGCTCACTACATCGTTGGTGAGTCGTCCATGATATCTAGACGTGTGACATCTCACCAACGATGTCAAAACGATGTCGGAAACGACCGCGTGCCCATGAGATCATTGCGGACATCATTTCAACGTCGTGCCGTGTAACGGTACCTTTACAGAAACCTTTACTGTGTCCCCAGCATCATGCACAACATATACAGCGACAAACCTGACAGATGTTTTAGAGGCTGTGATACAGTAGGGGACACAGTTCACACATGGTGGACATGCCCCATCATAAAATCCCTTTGGTAGGATGTCATAAACCTACATTCACGCCATCTGTATTACTGTTTGGAGACAAACCGCCTACTGTGAGTAACAAAACATATTGGCTACTCACATAACAATGGCCACCAGAAACCATATAGCCAAACAATGGAACACAAACACATTATCGCTAGCACAGGTAAAACGCAGAATCCACTCCATAATGCTCTTTGAGAAAATAGAGGCAACTAGGAATGACTCCATGGATCTCTTCCAGGCTATATGGGACCCCTGGATAGCCAAAAATGAAGACCGAGACCTATTAAGAGTAATGTCGCTATCAATCTAAAAAACACTATAGCACTAACCCCTGTAGGAAAACAAAACACTCTGATAACCAGGCCAACGAGAAAATACACCGTAAATGCCCACATACGTCCCATAGAGTTACCCCTCCCCTCCCTTCAACACGAACCCTTGTCAAACTACTACGAACATACCTCCACCTCGCTACTCAAGATACATCTTACATCAATACCAAATTGTAAACTATGTAAAAATGCCCTGCTACATGAACCTGAACCCCCCTGCGAGGGGACTGTTTTTACACTGTATTGATTAACAATTGTTGTAGTCCGTTTACCTTTCCTTCTTTCCCCCTTTTCTCACAATAAAGTTTTGTCGAAACAAAGAGGGGGGAGGGGGGAAAAGGAAGGGAGAAGAGAGGGGGAATGAGGTATAAAGGAGATCGAAAAAAAAGAAAAAAGAGAAAAAAGAAAGGGGAAAAAAGGCCCTAAGGGCTCCCCTGACAACCCCCCACCCCTCCCTATCTCCGAAAACCCTGTTGTATTTTTTTTAACCTGAATTCTTCTGCCTTCCTTTTCTACTAATGTACAAAATTAACATAGTAATTGATTATTTGACCTATACTTATGAGAACACCCTGCGAGAGGAAAATCATAGTTCCTTAAATGCTTTTCTTTCACTTGTACAATTTATTCTCAATAAAATCGTTGAATCTAAAATGTGTACCCCTTCACTACCAATTACATATATCCACATCATAAGCCTTGTTCCACACACTGAGCCTGCATCTTTCCTGACACTTGATAGCTGTCTCTAACAACCACGAGTGGAACTGAGCTCTAACCTAGGCTGTTAACCAATTAAATGCCTCTGTCAATCACTGACAGAGGCATTTAACATGTGCAGACAGAAAACACATCATTAATCCCGCCCATCGATGCACCCGTCACGTGATCGTGCCGATGGGTTGTCATCACCACAGGGGGTCAGCTGGTGACCCCTCTGTTTATCATTATGATCCTCCTGTAAATGCCTGCTGGGAGCAGCCATTCATAGGAGATCGCGATTTTTGCTATACAGAGCAGTACTGATGCCCTACTCTGTATAGCACAAGCAATCAGGTTAAGTGGACTCTTAAAACCAATAAAAAGGAAAAAAAGTTTCAAAAAATATTACAATAAAAAAACACAAGTTCAAATCACCAACCTTTTGACTCATTAAAAATAAAACAATTAGAAAAAAAATTAAAAGTACACATATTTAGTATTGCGGCTTTCAGAAATGTTTAATCTATCAAAATATGAAAAAAATCTGATAAGTTAACAGAGTAATGTGAAAAAAAACCCAGAATAAATGTTTTTTTAGTTGCCGCAACATTGCAATAAAACACAATAAAAGGCAATCATAGCATTGTGTCTACCCCAAAATGGTGCCAGTAAACATCTCAGCTCAGGGTGCAAAAATAAGCCCCTATACAGCCTTAGATACCAAAAAATGAAAATGCTACAGGTGTCAGAAAATGGCAAAACCAAAAAAATATTTTGACAAATTTCTGAATCTTTTTCAACACTTAAAAAAACTACACATGTTTGGTATATACACATGTGGTCAAAATTGTTTGTACCCCATGGTTAATGAAAGTAAAACCCACAATGGTCACAGAAATAACTTAAATCTGACTAAAGTAATAATAAATAAAAAATCTATGAAAATGAACACTTGAACATTGCATTTCAACTCTGCTTCCACAGAATTTTTTTTTAAATATTAAACTGATGAAATAGGGGTACCATCATTTCTGTCCAGACCTGAAAATATTGTGACAAAAGGGACATGTTAAATCAAGGTGTGTCCACTAATTAGCATCACAGGTGTCTACAATCTTGTAATCAGTCAGTGGGCCTGTATATGGGGCTACAGATACGCAATGTGATGTTTGGTGACATGGTGTGTACCACAATCAACATGGACCAGAGGAAGCGAAGGAAAGAGTTGTCTCAGGATATTAGAAAGAAAATAGACCAGCATGTTAAAGGTAAATGTTATAAGACCATCTCCAAGCAGCTTGATGTTCCTTTGACTGTAGTTGCACATATTATTCAGAAATTTAAGATCCATGGGACTGTAGTCAACCTCCCTGGATGATGACAAATTAAAGAGATGGATTATACGAATGGTAAAAAAAGAGCCCAGAAAACTTCTAAAGAGAATAAAGGTGAACTTCAAGCTCAAGGAACATCAGTGTCAGATCACACCATCCGTCGTTGTTATATACATATAACTTGAGTTTTGAGAAAGGCAGAGTAATGTGCTGAATGAAACATTGCCATGGATCACTAAACATCCACCCATTTTCACATTGATTTGGAGTGTTGCCTGTTTTTTTTTTCTTTTGGATATTATCAAGGTTTGGACAAAGCCTGTTCAGGTTGTGCACCCGTATATATTATTTGGTAGTGCTACCTATTTTTTTCATATATATATATATATATATATATATACAGGGGTTGGATAACATAATGCAAACACCTAACATTTGGCATCATAGTCTTCTCGAACATGTTATAAACATGCAAACCGTGGCATATGTTAATGTTTTGTAGTTGATTATTTGTGTTAAGTGATATGTGTATGTAAATTAACTGTTTGTTTTGCCGAATTGTAAGAACATTGATGAGAACCTGATACCAATGGCAGACCTTTCGGATTTTCAAAAAGGCCAAATTGTTGGTGCTCGTATGGCAGGCGCTATTGTAATAGAAAGTGCCCGAATGCTTGGCGTGTCAAGAGGTACTATCTCTAAAGTAATGACTGCATTTGAAAGAGAAGGAAAACATCCGCAGCAAAGCACAGGTCCGGCCGAAAGTCGAAGTTGACTGAGAGAGACCGTCGGACTCTAAAGCGAATTGTGAGAGAGGATCGCAAGACGACGGCTCCAAAAATCACTGCTGAGCTCAACGAACACCTACAGAACCAAGTTTCCACGTAAACTGTTCGTCGGGAGCTGCACAAATCTGGATTCCACGGAAGAGCTGAAATTAGAAAACCGATGTTCTCAATGACAAATGTTTCCAAGCGTTTAGAGTAGTGTAGAAACCTCCAGAATTGGTCCCTCGAGCAGTGGAAACGTGATATTCTCAGACGAATCATCGTTTACCCCATTTTCCAACCTCTGGCTGAGTGTACGTTTGGAGATCGCCGAAAGAAGCATTCCATCCAGACTGCCTTATCACAACCGTAAAACATGGCGGAGGTTCTGTGATGATCTGGGGTGCTATTTCGTGGACATCCGCCGAGCCAATTATATCACCTTATATGAATCCATACCTCGGAGAATTGAGGCTGTTATCGCCCCAAAAGGTGGCCCTACACCATATTAAACTAACTTTTGCTGATTTTTCCATTAATTTGTCCAACCCCTGTATATATATATATATATATATATATATATATATATATATACATACATACACATGTTGTTTGAGTCAAAGTGGACTTCATGAGAGACGGCCAAAAGGGACACCATTGTTGGATAATAATCATAGTACAGCCAGACTGGAATTTACCAAACTACATGTTGACAAACCACAAAGCTTCTGAGAAAATGCCCTTTTGACAGATGAGACAAAAATTGAACTTTTTTGGCAATGCACATTAGCTCTATGTTCACAGATGGAAAAATGAAGCATATCAAGAAAAGAACACTGTCTCTACTGTGAAACATGGAGGAGGCTCTGTTATGTTCTGGGACTGCTTTGCTGCATCTGGCATAGGGTGTCTTGAATCTGTGCAGGGTCCAATGAAATTTCAACACTATCAAGGGATCTGGAGAGAAATGTGCTTCCCATTGTCAGAAAGCTTGGTCTCAGTTGCAGGTCATGGGTCTTTCAACAGGATCATGACCCAAAACACAGCTAAAAACACCCAAGAATGGCTAAAGGCTCAGTTACACACACAGATAATTGTGCAGAGATTGTTCACAGATTTCTGGTTGCAGTGAAATCATGGACACATTGCTCCATTTGTACACGGCCACAAAATGTAACAATGTGTCCATGATTTCACTGCAACCAGAGATCTGTGAAGAATCTCTGCACAATTATCTGTGTGTGACGGGGCCTTAAGGGTTAAACACTGGACTATTCTGAAGTAGCCTTCTATGAGCCCTGACCTAAATCCTATTGAGCATCTTTGGAAAGAGCTGAAACATGCCGTCTGGAAAAGGCAACCTTCAAATACAAGACAACTGGAGCTGTTTGCTCTTGAGGAGTGGGCCAAAATACCTGTTGAGAGGTGCAGACGTCTCATTGACAGTTACAGGAATCGTTTGATTGCAATGATTGCCTCAAAAGGTTGTGTAACAAAATATTAAGTTAAGAGTACGATAATTTCTGTCCAGGCCAATTTCATGAGTTTAATTTTTCTTAAAATTTTGTGGAAGCAGGGTTGAAAAGTCTGACTTTCATTTGTTCATTTTCATAGATTTTTTATTATTACTTCTGTCATATTCAAGTTATTTCTGTGACCATTGTGGGTTTTTATTTTATTAAACGAGGGGTACCAACAATTTTGACCACGTGTGTACATACTCGTACTGACCTAGGGAATTCTATTGCAAGCTCAGTTTTACCATATAATGAACATGATAAATAAAAAACCCATAAAACCATTGTGGAATTGCACTTTTTTGCAATTTCACTGCACTTTGATTTTTTTTCCTGTTGTTCAGTACACTGGGTGATAGAATGAACGGTGTCATTCAAAAATACAACTCGTCCCACAAAAAACAAGCCCTCATATATCTACAGTATATTTACAGGAACATTAAAAAGTTGTGGCTCTTGAAAGAAGGGAAAGAAAAAACATAAATGAAAACAGAAAATTGCCTAGGGGTGAAGGGGTTAAAGAAAAAACTATCAAACATATAACTCTTTGCCAATTTTGGTACCACTAGTGAACTGGGGAACGACATGTAAAGGAACTTTAAAACTACTGGTTGGGAAATAACGAATGACTGAATTATTAATAATGAACCAATATTAAAAATAACAATAAAGGCTAATAATGACTCATTGTGCTTTATGATGTTTCACAAGCCCTCAGCCAATACTGCGTGATGCTTTAAAGGGAACCCGTCAGGTCATTTATGCAACCAGCCTTTCACTAACAGCTTCCTACTACATCCCTAACCATCCCTGTCTAAGGTAAATGTGCATTATAATGGTTGTACAAACGCTGTTTATAACTTACATTTTCCCAGATTTTCTAGACCTGTGGGCGACGTGTGGACATTCTTTAAGGGTCCATGTCTCTCCTCGCTCCATTGTTATCATGCCCCGGTGGGCATGATAATGTAATTCAGAAGCGCAGTCCCATCATTTAAAGTCTGTGGGCGGCTGCTTCCAGGTATGACGCCGCTGAGCGTCATTTCCAATCTGGTGCATTTTGGGGGATTATCGGGTGCAGAATGCGCACTGTGCATGCTCCAGAGCCGGTTAGTATACCCAATAATGCCCCACACTACGCAGGACCAGAAATGATGTGCAACTGCGTCATACCAGGAAGAAGCCACCCACAGATTTCAAACTCCTGAACCGTGCTTCTGACATTATCACACCCACCGGGGCGCGATACCACGGGGCAAGGAGAGACATTGACTCTTAGCGCACATCCACATTACCCAAAGGTCTACACAATGGAGGGAAAATATAAGTTATAAATAGCGTTTTAACAACCATTATACTTCATATTAAACTTCACATTTACTATATTTTTTGGACCATAAGACGCACTTTTCACCCCCAGATTATGGGGGAAAGTGGGGGGGTATGTCTTATGGTCCAAATATATGGGGGCTGTGGTGCTGCGTGGGCTGTGCTGTGCTGTGCTGGAAGGGGAGCCGCTCTGGAGTGGCTGGAGCAGGCTACAAAAGTAGCCTATGATCATGTGTCCCTGCTCATTAGTCTACTGTAATATTCACTGCATCCCGCTGTCCATCACCTCTCTGTGCTGAAGCTGACACTGAGAGGTGAGCAGGAAACAGTGTATATTACAGTACACTAAGTCCATCTTGGGATATTGCAGCTCCCAAACACTGCATATGGCCCCCAATCATGGATAAAGCCCCCCTGCTGCTGCACACACTAAAATAATAAACGGTGTACATACTTGTCCGCCGTCCCCTCCACCTCATCACCCGCATCAACCTCCTCCTGTCTGTTTGGCGCTCCTGCAGACTGTTCGCCACAGTGATACTGCACCTACTGCATAGGTGTAGTATCACTGTTCCTGGGTGAGAGGGGTCACAAACCCAAAACACAGAATTGCACACAACACCTTCCCAATTCCAGGATAGGGGATTCAGGCCGACCCTAAAAAGAGGGAGAGCCCCATCTTCTGGTCAGGAGGAGGGGTTAGCAGTAGGTTAGAAAAGGAGTCAGAGTAGGAGGAGAGAAAACACTATGGAGAGAGGGAGAATGTCAAGGAGGGCATCCGGAGCAGACCCAGGACTGAGAGCCACCTAGGGGACACGGTAGTGGGGGATCCATCCGTGTGCCTCGAATATGGCCAGACTCGAGTTGGGTAGAGGGACGGATTGCCTTAGGGGAACAGCCCCGATTTGGTAGGAGTGCTGCAGATCTCAGCCAGGAAGACTGGAGGCCATCGTTTCTGCAAGAGCAGTGGCTACCAACCGTGGATAATCGCCAGGACAGTGGATAGAACTAGAGAAAGGGCACGTGCCGCTGCAGTCACCCAATAAGGCCCGCAGCCACCTGCTTGGGAGCCTGTCCACGAAGGCGCTGGGAAGAATGGATAGTATACAGTGCAGGGAAGAGCAACCAGGAAAGGCTATGAATGGTGTTTTGGCAGAGTGTCCTAATCATCTGGGAGCTTACCTGGCTGCACTTTGGAGGAGCACAGCACACGGCTGGGTGACTTGACTGATCATCAAGTAAAGGTATCGAACTGCATAAACTATGTCTGCCTCCTTCTTCCTTGCCCTGCGGCCTTCCTCTCCATCATCACTATTATCGACTGTTCACACCATCCCTGGAGTCCTGCTCCACCTATGGGGAGCTATACCATCTGGCTGCACTACCATCTGCCCCAGTGGTCATATCCTGCAGCGTCGGCCATCTCTGGCCAAGTACTACAGGTGGCGTCACAAACTTTTCCTTGTAAATAATCTCCTTTTACTGCATGCCAAAGGCCACGGAGCTGGCTCACCGCCACCATGACCTCCCACAGAAACAACCGGTCCAGTTACCAAGTACCCCCCAGCCCTGCTGAGTGTCGCATGTGCGTGACGGCATCCTGTCATGTGACTCGGCACAGCACAGTGATGTCATCACTGCATGTCCCAGTCATAATAGCTAATTATAACCACATTGTTTACTTAATTTTCTTTTTTCCCCTATTTTCTTCCTCTAAACTCAGGGTGCGTCTTATAGTCCAGTGTATCTTATAGTCCGAAAAATACGGTAGGTGAGACAGGGATGCTTAGGGATGTAGTGTAGCAAGTGGCAGGGACAGGTAGTGATAGCTTCGGGGGTAAAAGTCACCTGACAGGTTTGTTCCGTTTAATAAAATTTTACATCCATAGTATATATCATTCTATGATTTGGTCTCATCGAATGATCAATCTTAGGCCCCTTTCACATCAGCGTTTTACGCTGATTGCGGCAGTTGTGGTGGAAAAAACGCAACTGCAACAATTACCGCATAACGGCCGTACTTGTGGTTCACCTGCGGCAAACCCCATACAATGTCTATGGGGCTTGCGGTAAGTGTGCGGCAGGTGCAGCAAGTGCGGTTTCGGCACTTGCGGCAGATGCGGCTGCGAGAAAACCGCGGCTGACCGCGGTTTTATCGCGTCTGCATCTGCGGCAAGTGCCGAAACCGCAACTACACCGCACTTGCCACACCTGGTGTGTTTTTTTATGCATTTTTGCATGGTTTTTGGTGCATTTCTGTCACTTTTTGTCAAAAAACTGCATGTGTATCCTTCCCCCCAGCAAAGTCTATGAGAATTCAAAAAAGATATGCCAATGATGCTTTTTTTATCCTTGCAGATTTGCAGCGATTTTTTTTTTCTCAAGACAAAAAAATGAACATGCCAATTCTTTTGGCATATGAGCAGTGTTTTTCTGCCCTTCCTATCATTGAGAATAGTGAAAAAAAGCAAGACCAAATCTGCACTAAAAATGCATTGCGTATTTGGTGAATATTTCTGGCACAGGGTGCCACTTAGCAGCGTTTTTGCTTCAGAAAATTTCTGCACCCAAAGAGTTGTGTCAGCACATACCCTAAAGCAGGGGCCTCAAACTCGCGGCCCGCATGCGGCCCCTGGGGCTTCCCTGTGCGGCCCCCAGCACTTTGGACAAAGAACCATGCTGGCGGCGGTCCAGTGCATGGGGCTGCCACGGTCTCTGCTATAACATTACTTGCGGCCGCCTCACTGTCTCTGCCGCTCGCTCTGCCACTCTGTAAGCTCAATACAAGCCCTCAGCCAATGAGAGGCCGCTGACGTCACCTGCGGGCCTCTCATTGGCTGACGGTGGCTTGCATTGAACTGGCAGAGCGAGCGGTAGAGTGAGGCGGCTGGAAGTAATATTATAGAGCGGAGACTGCGGCGGCCCCATGCACTGGACCGCCGCCAGCATGGTTCTTTGTCCAAAGTGCTGGGGGCCGCACAGGGAAGCCCCATGCACTGGAACGCTGCCAGCATGGTTAGGGTAATAAAAGTGTGTGCTAATGTGAGTGCCTGTGTCTGTGAGTGTGAGTGCCTGTGAGTGTGAGTGCCTGTGAGGGCCTGTGTTTGTGCCTGTGTTTGTGAGTGCCTGTGAGCGTGAGTGCCTGTGAGTGTGAGTGCCTCTGAGTGCCTGTGAGCGTGAGTGCCTGTGTTTGTGAGTGCCTGTGAGCGTGAGTGCCTGTGAGTGTGAGTGCCTGTCTTGAGAGTGCCTGTTCGTGTGAGTGAGTCTTGAGTGCTTGTGGGTGCCTGCATTTGTGAGTGCCTGTGAGTGTGAGTGCCTGTGGGTGTCAGAGTGCCTGTGGGTGCCTGTGAGTGTGAGAGGGTGTCAGAGTGCGCGAGGGTATCAGAGTGCGCGATTTTGTACAGAAGCATGTGATTATAACAAAGGTCCTTGGCTGTCCGCCGTCTTCATCAGGTGGATTTACCTGATGAAGACGGCGGACCGCCGTAGAAACACGTTGTGGTTTATTAAAGGTAATTAAACGTGTGCCTCCTGTGCTCTAGCGCTTCTGTTATAATCACACACTTCTGTACAAATATCATATCCCCATCCTAGGTTGCAGCAGGAGCAGCTGTGAACCAGAGTCACCGCTAACAGAATCCAAAGGACCTGCAGTGACGTAGCTGAGAACGTCACAGGTTCAGATGATCGGCTTGCTCAAGTCACCTGACTGGAAGAAGGAGCTGCTCGTGGAGGAAACCCCAACCGCTGGAGTCCAGAGCCATCCACTGCGATACGCCGAGGTTGTGCAGGGTTGCAGAACCTCGAAAAGGTGAGATGCGAACCCCCCATATCTGTTATTGACGCCCCCACTAGACCACCAGGTACCGCTCATGGGTTGTGCTTCCCCCCCTTTTGTTCCACATGAGTGAGTGTGAGTTAATGTGTGTGTGAGTTAATGTGTGAGTGGGTGTGATTGTGAGTGAATATGTGTGAGTGTGTAAAAAGAAGGCAGACCAGGTTGGGGATATCACTAAAAAAGGGGTCCAGCATGGGGGACATTACTACACTAAGGGGGCCAGGATGGGGACATCACTACAAAAGGGGACCAGCATGGGGGACAGGATGGTGACATCACTACAAAAGGGATCAGTATGGGGGTCATCATTACAAAAAGGGACCAGCACGGGGGACATTACTTCAGAAGGGGATCAGGTTGGGGATATTAGTACAAGAAGGGGACCAGGATGGGGACCAGTATGGGGACATTACAACAAGAAAGGGACCAAGATGTGGACATTACTACAAGAAGGGGATCAGGATTTGGACATTACTACATTGACCAAAAAATCTGGCATTACTAAAAATGTCAGGGTACTGTCACACCAGGTGACATCGCCCCGTGTAAAGTGGCGATTTTGCGCCGAAAAATTGGCTCAGAATAGTCGCCTGGTTTCACAGTACTGCTGTGAAACCAGGCAACCACTCTCAGGCGATGTGTAAGCATCGCCCTGTGTAATATCGCGAATGGCGATGTTATATATATATATGAGGAATTACTACTAAAATGTAACTTTTATTGACAATCTTAAAAAAGGAAACTATAGTTCCAATCAAAGGTGTGCAGCTGACTTTCTATAGTGGGGGGGGGTCTGGGGCACACGTGGCCCGACCCTATCCTCTCCCTACCTTACCCTGCCTGACAACGGAGTTTTATACACGTACAAAACCCCCTAGGTGGTGTCCCCGTTCCACGGCGGCTGTCCCTACT
Source organism: Allobates femoralis (assembly GCA_033576535.1). NCBI lineage: Eukaryota > Metazoa > Chordata > Amphibia > Anura > Aromobatidae > Allobates > Allobates femoralis. The sequence goes on along the minus strand of JARQOC010000004.1, from coordinate 424,896,936 downwards.
AACCCTTAGCTGGTGTCTAAAGGTGCAGGCCCATTGGTACCCTATACCTCCTTACAGCAATGATCTAATGTCATACATATATGCTGGAAGGTATCACAAAAAAGGGGGCTATCCTCAGAGTTAAGGGTCTATCCCTTTAACTTTGTGGCCTCAAAAAACGGCCACCTAAAGGACACGAAAAAGCAGCTGTTTGGAGAGATAAATCCTTCTTATCTTAAGATTGTGGAGGTGTTTAGGCGTCATACCATACTGTCATTAAGTTCCTCAATTCCCATACCAATACAGTGTATTAGCAATAAACCTAGCAAATGTTAGGTACAAAAATTAAAACAGCATTACTTCACCTTCACCTTATATCTCACACAACAAACTCATTGCAAAATGTCACCTTAGTGATATACAGCTATAGCCCTGAGAAAGCCAGATCTACCAAGTCCGCTAGGGTCACTTCACAGGCAAGGTTACCAGTGCCCCATAGAAAGATCAGGGTATAACTTATCTGATCCTGATGTACTCGCACTTCGTCCTCACTCGACGCGTTTCCCCCACCATGGATGTAGTAGTGGGTTCCTCAGGAGTGGTTGTTAGTGGCACAGGGTGTCTGTACATACCCTGGGGCGCCCAGGGCAAAGGAATGGCGATGTTACAAGCAATGGGAGCCATAGGCTCCCATGTTACAGGATCCCTGCTGGGGTTTCTAGACACCCCAACAGCGACGTTGCCTGAAACATCGCCAAAGCATCACAGAAGGTATCGCCGCATCTAAACACACGACGCTGGCGGGGTGCCAAAAATGTGCGCGCTCCCGTGCATCGCCTGTGATATCTCCGGCGATGTCACCTGGTTTGACGGTACCCTTAGTCCTACAAGCAATGCGGCCCTCGATAAAAAAAAATTTCTATGTGCGGCCCACCAACCCAGCCGAGTTTGAGACCCTTGCCCTAAAGGCTCATTTAAAAGGGCCAATTTCTGTCTATAAGCGGGTGCCAATCTGCTATATGTAAGTTAATAGGGGATCAGTTATATATAACTGTAATATTCATGAGAAAATTCTAACCTTAAAGGGAATCTATTACCAGGTTTTTGCCACCCAATTTGAATGTAATATAATGTAGAAACAGGGATCCTTATTCCATTTGTATGTCACTTACTGGGCTGTCTGTCGTTAGGAATGGGTGTACTGCGGTCCGCGCTGCTGTGCCATGAAAGATCACAAGGAATGCAGTGCTTCAAATAAAAAAACTTCCTTTATTCTTCCTTTACTATGCGTTTCGGAGCCACATCCAAGCTCCTTCCTCAGGGTAATCACTTAAGTGTGAATGCGTTTTTTAACAACACATGCGTTTTTGTTCAGCATCCCAAAAAACACTACATGCAGCGTTTTTGGGTGCTGTAAAAAAACGCATGCGTTTTTTTAACATTGGGCCCTATGAGAAACGCATGCGTTTTTGCATGGCACATATAGACACCATGCGTTAACGCATGTGTTTTTGCATGTGTTTTTGGTGAAAAAATAACTAAGTCCCAAAAGTTCCAAAAAACCTCAGGGGACACTATTGGCACCCTTAGAAAAACGGATTGGTATGTGTGAACAAGGCCTAACTGCAGTAGCAGATTTGTGGTCTGTTGTACAGAGGGTATGGAAAGTATCTTAGACTGTGAGTCCTCGCGGACAGGGTCTTCTCCCCTCCTGTACCTGTATGACTTGATTGTCCTCATATATTGTACTTGTCCTCGTCTGCCCTTTCCATATGTAAAGTGCCATGGAATCTAATGGCGCTAGATAAATAATAATAATAATATTCAGACCCCACAAATTCCTTCCTTTAGCTTGTTTTCTTGAAATGAGGTTGAAAATCTGCCACAGATTCTATGTAACCCCCCAGAAGGGTCATAGAATGGGGCTGTACACAACCTCTGAGAGATTTAAATTCCGCTCTCCCGAAGCCATTGTCTGTGGACATGCCCGGCCATCCAACCCTTCTGGACCAGAATACGACAATTTACCACCACAAATCTCACAAACTTTGCCTCTGATGAACCATTATGGGCCATTTTTGGATATCTAGAGCCAGATAAATACACATGCTCTCTGTGGGCCCGTAAACTGCTGCACATGCCGGTGTTAAAGGCATCTTGCAGGTGTGGATCCACAACCAAGCCTCACCATTTAAGATCTTTTTAGACAAACTGTCATTCTTGCTTCAGATGGACTGGGTTGAGGCCTCCTTGCACAAGTAGGAAAGGGTGCAGTCCTTCTTTGATACTTGGGAAAACTTCATTTCTCTGCTCCTACAATGCATTCAAAATGATATTAAAACTTGTTTCCAACCCACAGAGTGGTATCAAGAGCAGCTACTACTGGAGGAAGCACCTACTTAGATATATGTTTGATAGAGCCGCTGCGCAGAGATACTTCTCGGTGTCAGGGGTCTACCCTGGTCAGTTTTCCAATGTAACATGGTCCTAATGATGTTGTGTTGTAAAGTAAGTACCATGTGGTTATCTATGTATACATGAACCTCTCTGTTATACCTGCGGTGTAACTACCAATATGTGGTCAATCTGGGATCTCCTAACTGTAACTCATTGTTGTAACGTATACTTGTCTGCTTTTATATTTAATTAAGGTGTCATTTTTCTATGTAACATTAACTGCTTTTTCACTTATCTTAAATTATTCGGAGTGTTACCTAAACTATTCCTGTACAAATACATGCCAGCAAGGTAAACTATCAGTGACCATGAGATTAAGTATTAAGAGATTATGTGTTTTGCTTTTGATAAATTTCATATTTACACCAATGTATGAAAACTTTTAGTTTCAATAAAAAATGAAAAACAAAAATAAAGGTAAAGAAGGGACCAGGAAAATAGCTGGGAGGAGGACAGACCCAGTCCAGTAGCCCAGTGCTTCAAACATACTAATTCCTTTTAACTAAAGGCTTCCTTTATCATTTTAAAAGGGAGTTTGCAGATCTATCCAAATTTATTCTTCTTTAGTAGTATATACAGTGTGTTGCGAAAGTATTTGGCCCCCTTGAACTTTTCAACCTCTTGCCACATTTCAGGCTTCAAACATAAAGATATAAATTCTAGTTTTTTTGTGAAGAATCAACAAGTGGGACACAATCATGAAATGGAATTAAATTTATTGCCTATTTTAAACTTTTTTAACAAATAAAAAACTGAAAAATTGGGCATGCAATATTATTCGACCCCTTTCCTTTCAGTGCAACAAACTCACTCCAGAAGTTCAGTGAGGATCTCTGAATGATCCAATGTTGTCCTAAATGACGGGTAATGATAAATAGAATCTACCTGTGTGCAATCAAGTCTCCGTATAAATGCACCTGCTCTGTGATAGTATCAGGGTTCTGTTTCAAGTGCAGAGAGCATCATGAAGACCAAGGAACACACCAGGCAGGTCCCAGATACTGTTGTGGTGAAGTTTAAAGCTGGATTTAAATACAAAAATATTTCCCAAGTTTTAAACATCTCAAGGAGCCCTGTGCAAGTGATCATATTGAAATGGAAGGAGTATCCGACCACAGCAAATCTACCAGGACCTGGCTGTCCCTCTAAACTTTCATCTCAAACAAGGAGAAGACTGATCAGAGATGCAGCTAAAAGGCCCATGATCACTCTGGATGAACTGCAGAGATCTACAGCTGAGGTGGAAGAGTCTGTCCATAGGACAACAATCAGTCGCTCACTGCACAAATCTGGCCTTTATGGAAGAGTGGCAAGAAGAAAGACATGAAATATCCATAAAAATTCTCGTTTGAAGTTTGCCACAAGTCACCTGGGAGACACCCCAAACATGTGGAATAAGATGCTCTGGTCAGATGAAACCAAAATCAAGCTTTTTGGCCACAATTTCAAATGATGTATGTTTGGAGTAAAAGCAAGACAGCTCATCACCCTCAAAACACCATCCCCACTGTCAAACATGGTGGTGGCAGCATCATGGTTTGGGCCTGCGTTTCTTCAGCAGGGACAGGGAGGAGGGTTAAAATTGGTGGGAAGATGGACGGAGCCAAATACAGGACCATTCTGGGAGAAAACCTGTTGGAGTCTGCATAAGACCTGAGACTGGGATGGAGATTTATCTTCCAACAAGACAATGATCCAAAACATAAAGCAAAATCTACAATGGAATGGTTCAAAAATAAACATATCCAGGTGTTAGAATGGCCAAGTCAAAGTCCAACATCACAAAGCTCTCACTGATCTCAGGGAAACCAGTTGAGGAAAACACTGCGGGCAGCTGGCTAAAGCGCTCAAACAGTGAAATCCATGGTGCATTGCCCCCTGGGAATTTGAATATGCAAATTGAGTCCGTGGAGCCTCATTTAAGAGCCTCAAACCACTGCCATCCGGCCCCATAGGAATACTATAGGGCCAAAATCGGATCCGGGGCTATCAGGTTCACACCGGACAGCCCCGGATCCTTGAAACCGTGGTTTGAAGCGGGCCTATGTGTTGCACTTCAGAGTGTGAATCTCTGCTTTCTCTTTTGAATGGAAACTCACTAATGTGCTTTAGAACGTGGGTTCCTGCTTTCATCTCTGAATGGAACAAAATCTGAAAAATCACATATCTCCCCATCCCATACTGTTAATTCTGCTTTACATTACTTGTCTTATCTACTGCCCTATTCCTGTTTCCTGTTCTCTATATGAGGGGTATTCATGAAAGATTTTTGATGACCCACTTCCTGTGGACTGAGAGCAACGAATCTTAGCATAATGTTTAGCCCATCTCTACATAGGTGCTTCCTAGGGACACACATTTCTCCCATCTCTTTATACAACTGTAAACACCTCGCTTGTAGAAGTCGACAGATTGCTCCAAAAGCCATGTAGCGACTTTGGAAATCAGAGTCTTATCATCTGGAAAATGCTTACCCCTTAAAAATAACGTAATTGTTGGAAAGAGACGGAAGTCCGATGGTGCACGATCAGGTGAGTAAAGGGGATGACATCAAATTTCAAAGCCGCAGAAGCATGCTTCCATTTGGGCATCATGAATTGAGGCATTGTGTTGTAGCATTGTCTTTGGTGAATATGCATTATCTCTTGATTTAGATGGCGTCCAATAATATCGTAGTATGCCCCAGTAATCGTGGTACTTTTTGCAATGAAATCTATCAAGACTACTATGTGCAGGTCCCGAAAGATTGTGAGAATAACCTTGCCTGCTGAGGGTTGGGCATGTGCTTCTTTGGAGGCATTGTGTCATGACGCTTCTATTGCATCGCCTGGACTTCAGTCTCCGGATTCATTGACAACAGAGTGGGGTTACCCTGAAATTGGAGTCTCTTCCACTGAAGTCTGACTACATTTGAAATGACAATGCCAGTTCTTGACTACATTATATAATGGGGAATAATCACCATAAACCTCTTTCATCTCATCAAACGTCTCCCTTGGTGTGCAGCTTCTCAAGTAAAGGAACTTGATGACTGCTCTATATTCCATTGGGTCCATTATCACAACTCACACCACTTCACCTGTAAAAGAAAGACCATCATCAGTTAAGAGTTGCAAATTGGCAAGTAACCTATAGATACATATCATTACACATGTGCAGTTTCAGCATCCTACAATAAATAGAAGTGGATCGGGGAAAATGTTTATTGAACGCCATACATATATAACTCTTCAGATCTTGTGTTATACCAAGCCTGATGAAGAGACCTGACTGTTTTAGCCATTAAAAGGTACTGCGGTCTCTCGATTTTAATAATTTTGTAAGCTGTTGTTTTTATTCATATCATGCTCTACTACAAACAATGTTTTTCTACCTTTCTTTCTTTTCTACCTTTTTACTGCATTTTAGGTATGGTTTAGTGACCAAAAAAATGACCATTTAATTGTTTATTTTTTTTTCATTATTTTTCCTCTTTCATGGTTTGAAAAATGTTATGATTTTTGTGAAAAACAAAACAAAACACTTTAGTATAGAGCAAGGTGAAGATATTTAAGTCAAAAGTTTTGTTCTAATGAAGAACTCTGAAAACGTTGAAACAATGTGAATTTATAAGAAAGTGATATATGTGACTTTCAGGCTTGTCAACATTTGTATGTCACTGCACTTGGGTAAGAAGCCTAGCACATATGCTGACTGTAAGCTTTTACATATAGTTGCCAAAGGCTACTTTGATCAGCCCTCTTTCTCATACCAACAAAAAGTACAGATGATAAGTCTCCTAGTCTAGTAGACCCATGCTTCTATCATCTGTATTTGCTGCTTGGGAAATAGTCTAATAAACACGATTTTCACAATTGTTCTTGAAATCCTGCAGCTTTCTGATTTACAGAGTTCTCACTAATCGTGCCTAATTTCCAGACAGCCTAAACTGGGAGCAGACAGACTCAACATGCAGCAAATTCATCTCAGTCTTCGAGATAACTCTTGATCAAACATTCATTTGGCAGGCATTTCTTCCGAATCCCTCATGCATTTGAGTGCTCGGCATAGCCAGTGTTGGTGTTTTCAGCAGGGTGAAAGGAGAACACTCCTACCAGATTTATATGGTAGCAGCTTATCTCCTCTGAAAACAAAAAGATCAGTTGTGAACATTCGAATGACTGTATACTTCTAGTCTTGGGGCCTCCATACATATCAGATGGTTGGCCTGACCCACAAAAATTTGGGGGTTAACATAACTTTCTTTTATGTGTATGGGCCTAATTTAACACAATCTATTGGTGATTTAACTTTACACCACATTTTGTACCAAAAATACTGGATGATATCATCAATAAATTTGGCATAACTTACAAATACACTTGTTTCATACTAACTGCCATAATGAGAAAAGGCACTGAGGGCCGCGTGGGGGAGAGTGAGCAGTGGAGGTGAGTGGTGAGGTAAGCATTATGGTGCCGTCACATCTGCCGACGTCGCTAGCAACATCGCCGAAAAAGTGACGTATCAGCGATGTCGCTAGCGACGTCGCGCTGTGTAAACGAGCGGCGCGACCGCATTTTATCGCTGGTCGCAGGTTTACAGGTTTACGGGAAGAACCGTAAACCTGTCAACCTGCGATAAGGATGGATCGCGCCGTGTGACATCGCCAGAGCGATGTCGGCGGCGATCCAGCCTATACCGCAGCGTTGCTGCAGATCGCTCGCTGGGCTGAGCCCAGCCCAGCGAGCGATGTCACCACTCGCATCGCTGCGGTGTCGCCGGCCGCAGCGATGCTGTGTGACAGCTGGCCAGCGATGTCGGAACCGAGCGGGCACCCGCGCATCGCTTCCGACATCGCTGGCCACATCGTACTGTGCGACGGCACCATAAGTCTTTGGTGGGAGGTTCTACATGTTACATTTATTATAATTATGCCATGTGGTCTCTCCAGACCACACACAGGACAGGACATTCAATTTGTGGATAATAAATTCACTGCTAATCGAATTCCCTAGTAAAATTTGCACAATTTGGTGAATTCAGACCCACTCATCTCTGAACCTGTATCCTTTGACCTATATGGCAGATGGAAAAAAACAAAAAAAAAATGACTGATGAGAACCGTGGCAATAAAATCTAATCACATTTTAGCTGGTAAAAAGTCCCTTTTAAGTATCGCCTCCATTCAGGTGAGAGCATTTTCACACTTCTAAGTAACTTTAGCTCTGACTTCCTTGTTAATAATCTGGTATTTATGTGGAAATTCCCAAGTGTTATTCTGTTGTTAGTGTCATTGTAGACTGGAGCCTAAATACAGTAGTTTCCTGCCAAGTTTTGGTAAACTATGGTAATGTATTGTGTTATAGGCCATGGCAACAAGCTGAGAGAATAAGGGAACCTAGAGTGAGAATAAGTCTTTATTAGTGACTTTCGGCTAGGGTTTCCCACTCAGTACCATTGACAAAGTCATTGTAAATTCACAGTCATACACCAAATAATGCACACTCATTAATCAATCATGAGTACCTGACCTTTACCTATAGCACTATATATCTAAGCTACCTGACAAGCAAGAATTCCTGTTACAGGGAACAATAAAGTTTCAGAATTGAAGACTATTTAGCATGGATATTACCACCTTACTGAATCTTAATAGGGGTTGTCTGTTACTGGGTTGTCTCATAGTTAGAGCAAAAGTGCATATTCTTGTCTCCTTATGACCTTCTGAATTCAATATGCGACAACATCTTACAGTTAAAAAAACTATTTTTACATTACATATCAGATAATTTAATTAATTTAATTATTAGTTCATGTGATAATATGACCCATATTTTCCACTGGATACAAATGTAATATAACAGTATGCTTCATAGAACGAAGAAGATCCGGCATCCAAGCTTCATAAAACATTGTATTTTTATAGGATGCTGGATGTTCTTTATTTCTATAGATCAAGTTGTTCTATTGACAGGCATTATCTGTTCCAAACACGACTTCTTATGGAGAGGTAAGCTAACTATTTGACTTTTTATAATTTATTACAACATTCCACTCAAAATTGGAGTAAGTCATTGTTTCCAATTTGTTTTTTGTTAAATGTAATTATTAATGTTTGGTTCATTCTGAGAAATAATAGAGACTACTAATGCCTTTTGAATGCTCTAAAATAAACAGAGATACTATTACCGTCACTGTCTATTTTCCCTGTACAGTAGTTCAGTCCTGGTTTCTATAAGTGTATAGAAGGAAAGATGCAAAAAGAGCTGCCTTCAGACTTGCAGATGCATCTGCAGCGTTTTGCAGATGCATCTGCAAGCATCTGCATGCAGACCGCAGCCCCTATGTTTATAATGGTGCGCACGGCGGTCTGCAGATGCTTGCGGACCGCCGTGCGCACCCATTCACTCCTATATGTGATCTGTGCGCACGCGGATGCATGCGCACAAATCACACACTCCCGCACGCACCATGGACGCGAGATGTCGCGTTCCTGGTGCGGACGAGAGTGTGTGATCTGTACGCAGGCATCCGCGTGCGCACAGATCACATATAGGAGTGAATGGGTGCGCACGGCGGTCCACAAGCATCTGCAGACCGCCGTGCGCACCATTATAAACATAGGGGCCGCGGTCTGCATGCAGATGCTTGCAGATGCATCTGCAAAACGCTGCAGATGCATCTGCTAGTCTGAAGGCAGCCTTACACAGTGGCATCACATTCTAGACTTATACACGGAATGTGTAGACTGACTCCCTAAATGCCAGGGGTTTCTTCCACAATGTCCTCTAGTCATGTCTTAAAGTGGAATTTACAAGATTTAAAAAAAAAATTGTGCCTGAGCTTTAACAGGCAGGTGCCTGTTGTACCCGACGCCATTCACTGCTGACACAGAGGGGTCTTAGGGCCCTTTCACATCAGCGGTTTTTGAAATTTGCGGCAGATGCGGTGAAAAAACCGCATCTGCCGCAATTACCGCATACCGGCTGCACTTGCGGCGCGATTGCGGTAAACGCCATGCAAAGTATAGGCGTACTTGCGGCAGGTGCGGCCGCGAAAAAAAACGCGGCTGACTGCGGTTTTTTTCGCGGCCGCACCTGCCGCAAGTGCAAAACCGCACTTGCCGCACCTGCCGCAAGTACGCCTATACTTTGCATGGCGTTTACCGCAACCGCGCCGCAAGTGCAGCCAGTATACGGTAATTGCGGCAGATGCGGTTTTTTCACCGCATCTGCCGCAAATTTAAAAAAACGCTGATGTGAAAGGGCCCTTAGGCCGCTCCTGTTGGTGACTTTGCAGATTCTGTTGACGTCAGATCGACAGAGAGACATCTTGTCTGCTCAGTTGATGGATATCATAACCAATATGATTATTGACAGGTGGCTCTCCAAATCAGGCAACGGGGAGCCACCTGTCAATCAGCATGAGGTGGGCTGTCCCACCCTTTTCACAGTTCAGTGCAGAAATGAAGCCACTGCTTTCTTGACACAGTCATATTATCACCCGCAGGAGCTGTCTGTGACGGCTCTGTGGCAGCGTTGAGCAGGACTGAGCACAGCAAGCAGGTAGGTAGCAACTATCTGCCTGTTAGTGCTTGGGCACATTTTTTTAACATAAAAATCCCAGATATACCCTTTAAGGATGAAAATATACAGTTGAGGTCAATAATTATTGCCGCTAGAAATTGTGTGAATCAATTTGATCACCGGTGTGATCCGTTCCGGGGCTGTCAGGCATGAACCTGACAGCCCCGGACCGGATCAGCACACAGAACCAGAGGGCCAAATGTGCCATCCGGTCCTGTGTGCAGCCGGATGGCTGTAATTGCAGCCGCAGCTGCTGATTTTTCAAGACCGCAGCTAGCATGGAGCTAGCCGCGGTCCTGAAACAACAGCGACGTGCAGCCGCCGGTATCCGGTCCCCGGATTCGCCTGGATCGGGGCAATCTGGCCCCATAGGCTCCAATGTTAGGGAGAACTGGATTGCCCTGGATCCGGGACAATCCGGGCGTAGTCGGGATCCGGCTATTTGGGGAGATTTTTCAAGCATCATTTTTGTGTCCGGGGAGAATAATCCAAATTCTCCCGGATTCATCCGGAGAGATGAAACTGGATGGTAGAGAGCTGCCATCCAGCTCCATAGATTACAATGGGGTCAAAAACCGGTCCGGGGCTGTCTGGTTTACACCGGACAGCCCCGGACCAGATCACACCGTGGTGTGAAGCCAGCCTTACTTTATTTAATACAGCAGAGTATTTTTTACGTTTGTTTCACTATTTTTCTGTGTTTCAATTTCTAGGTAGTGTGAACACTATCCTACAGACTTGTTCACTGTGTGCTTGGCTCACTATATTGTTTTTCTCATTTCTTTCTTGAGTCTGCAAGAAAGGGAGCCTCCTGCCACTCCCTATGAGCCTAGCACATAAAAAGCTGTCTTCTGCAGCGTGTCCATGTCGGACATGTTCCTGTCTGAATCCTGTCTTGTAGGTACTATACATCTGATCAGGTTTTTAACCCCTTCACGACCTATGACGTCGTGGGACGTCATAGAAGTCGATGCGTTCCCGACCTGTGACGTCCCACGACGTCATGGTGGGATCTCGTTCCAGCGGCTCCGGTAACCGGGTTCACTGAAAGGTGACCGAAGCTGCTGGAACGTGAGGACCTCTACTTCACCCCAGGGGGGGTGGCTTAGCCCCTACGTGGCTTTGATCACTCTGATTGGCTGTTGAAACTGACACAGTCAAATCAGAGTGATCATAATAGTTCACCAATAAAAATTGGTGAACTATTACACTCCAGCCATGGCCAGTGCTGCAAAGCACCGACCATTGGCTGGAGGAAGGTGACCTGTGTGTCACCCCCTCCAGATCTGATTGGTGGTAGCATCCATGTGAAGCAATCCCTCCAATCAGAGGTGGAGGGGTGTTGTGACCTGTCCTTGCCCTCCACCTTCAGCCTCATGCCGTCCGTGGAGACTGAAGAGGGAGGACCCTTGCCGCCGCTGCTGCCTGACCTGCTGCCACTGACTGCCCCCACTGCCGCCGATTGCCCCCGCTGCTGCCGCCGCCTGCCGCCTGCCTGGTAATTTACTAACACCAGAGCCTTGTGCTCCGTTGCCCTGTGCGCCGCTCCGGTGCCCTGTGCGCAGCTCCCCCTCCGGTCACTTTACTGCGCAGCCCTCTGCTCCACTTCAGTGCACTCTGATCCGCTCCCCCTCCAGTGCCCTGTGCTGCCACAGCCCAGTGATTGCCCCCCCACTCACCCCCAGCCCAGTGATTGCCCCGCCCACTCACCTCCAGCCCAGTGATTGCCCCCCCACTCACCCCCAGCCCAGTGATTGCCCCCCCACTCACCCCCAGCCCAGTGATTGCTCCCTCACCCACCCCCAGCTCAGTGATTGCCCCCCCCACTCACCCTCCGCCCTGTGATTGCCCGTGATCATCCCCCTCCGCCCCGTGATCGCCCGTAATCGCCCCCTCCGCCCCTTGATCGCCCGCGATCACCCCCTCCACCCCGTGATCACCCCTCCGCCCCGTGATCGACCCCGCCGCCCCTTGATCGCCCCCGCTGCCCCGTGATCACCACCCCTGCTCTGTGACTTGCTGCCACCCCCTTCTTCTTCCGTCCATCCTGACATTCCCTATAGAACTCACACATTCCAGCCTGTCACACTACACCACACACACACCAACCTGACGTACACTACACCACACACCAACCTGACATACATTACACCATACACACTAACCTGACGTGTGTCAGGTTGGTGTGTGGTGTACATCAGGGTGGTGTGTGTGTGTTGTGTAGTATAAGTTAGGTTGGGGTGTGTGGTGTTTACTACACCACATGTACACTACACCACACACACCAACCTGACGTACACTACGCCACACACCAACCTGACATACATTACACCATACACACTAACCTGACGTGTCTCAGATTAGTGTGTGGTGTGGTGTACATCAGGGTGGTGTGTGTGTGTGTGTTGTGCAGCATAAGTTAGGTTGGGATGTGTGGTGTTTACTACACCACATGTACACTACACCACACACACCAACCTGACGTACACTACACCACACACCAACCTGACATACATTACACCATACACACTAACCTGACGTGTCTCAGGTTGGTGTGTGGTGTGGTGTACATCAGGGTGGTGTGTGTGTGTGTTGTGTACGTCAGGTTTGTGTGTGTGGTGTTTACTACACCACATGTAGATGTACATTACACCACACACCATCCTGACATACACTACACCACACACCAACCTGGCATACATTACACCATACACACTAACCTGACGTGTGTCAGGTTGGTGTGTGGTGTGGTGTACATCAGGGTGGTGTGTGTGTGTGTTGTGTACGTCAGGTTTGTGTGTGTGGTGTTTATTACACCACATGTAGATGTACATTACACCACACACCAACCTGACATACACTACACCACATACCAACCACCTGACACCATGTCGCGTATGGAGAGCCCCTGCGTGCCTAAACATTGGAGCTCCCCTACTTGTGACCCCATTTTGGAAACTAGACCTCCCAAGGAACTTATCTAGATGGGTCATGAGCACTTTGAACCCCAGATACTCCACAAATTGATCCGTAAAAATGAAAAAGTACTTTTTTTTTTTCCACAAAAAGTTTTTTTTCATTTTTACGGATCAATTTGTGAAGCACCTGGGGGTTCAAAGTGCTCACCACCCATCTAGATAAGTTCCTTGGGGTGTCTAGTTTCCAAAATGGGGTCACTTGTGGGGGAGCTCCAATGTTTAGGTACACAGGGGCTCTCCAAACGCGACATGGTGTCCGCTAACAATTTGAATAAAAAATTAGCCCAAATTGTTAGCGGACACCATGTCGCGTTTGGTGAGCCCCTGAGTGCCTAAACATTGGAGCTCCCCCACAAGTGACCCCATTTTGGCAGCTAGACCCCCCAAGGAACTTATCTAGATGCATAGTGAGCACTTTGAACGCCCAGGTGCTTCACAAATTGATCCGTAAAAATGAAAAAGTACTTTTTTTTTTTACAAACATTTTCGTTTAGCCTAAATTTTTTCATTTTCACATGGGCAACAGGATAAAATGGATCCTAAAATTTGTTGGGCAAGTTCTCCTGAGTACACCGATACTTCATATGTGGTCATAAACCACTGTTTGGGCGCACGGCAGGGCTCAGAAGTGAAGGAGCACCATTTTACTTTTTGAATTGAAAATTAGCTCCAAAAGTCAAATTGCGCTCCTTCCCTTCTGAGCCCTGCCGTGCGCCCAAACAGTGGTTCATGACCACATATGAGGTATCGCTGTACTCAGGAGAACTTGCCCAACAAATTTTAGGATCCATTTTATCCTGTTGCCCATGTGAAAATGAAAGAATTGAGGCTAAAAGAACATTTTAGTTGGAAAAATTAAAATGTCCATTTTTTCCTTCCACTTTGCTTTAGTTCCTGTGAAGCACCTGAAGGGTTAATAATCTTCTTGAATGTAGTTTTGAGTAGCTTGAGGGGTGCAGTTTTCGGAATGGTGTCACCTTTGGGTGTTTTCTGTCATGTACACCCCTCAAAGGGACTTCAAATGTGATGTGGTCACTAAAAAAATGATTTTGTAAATTTTGCTGGAAAAATGAGAAATTGCTGATGAACTTTGAACCCTTATAACTTCCTAACAACATTTTTTTTTTTTCAAAAATTGTGCTGACACACAGGGAAGAGAACAGGGTTCAGGATAGGGATTAGATCAGGATAGAGGAGCGGGGGGACAGAATAGAATAGCAAGGGGGGACAGAATAGAGGAGATGGGGGAAGGAAGATGCAGGGAGAGACTGGGAGAGGCAGGGACCACGGAGCCGACATCGGATCTGAGGTGAACTCTGATCTGATGTCCATAGGCTCACATTTTGTGTGCACTCGGATCAGCACTGATCCGATGCTGTCCAATTTCACTCACGGACACAAAATCACAACAGATTATAATTTTGTGCCCGTGACAGCATCGGATGGTGCCAAAATCGGATGCCAATAGTTTCACATCCGATCTGATCCGATTCCCATAGGGGGACATGGGATCCATTTCAGATCCGAGTGTATCCGTTTTGAAACGGATACAATGGGATGACCGAAAATCGCAATCTGAAAGCAGCCTTTGGAAAAGGTATAACATAGTGTAGGGCCCATTAGGGCCAACCTACGGTGAATTGGGATGCCAATTTATCGTCTTTAAGGGCGCCGACCGCCTTGGTTAGGTAGGGCATCAAGCAGGGATTGATCGCCTAACAAGTTTCTACCCAGCTTTTCCGTACGTCTTTTCAATTTAGTGTGTATTACTCAATCACGGGTGTATTGTTTTTGTCATTATAATACGTTTATTATACGAGTACTTAAGAGTTTTGTGTTTTTTAAACAAAAGAGGAGCCCTGGAGGACGTCAGATAAGAAGTGGGTTATAGTGCTTGTGTACCGTGGCCACATATTACTGACATGAGCCATAGACGGGGTCCTGCAAATCGATTCTTACAAACTGTAATTGGCACCCAGGATTGTTTATAATAAAAAAGCCAACATTTGGTCTCATTAGGCTATTTCAATAACAGCTATACATTCATTCCACACAAAAAAAGTTGACCTGTCATGTACATAGAGTCATTTGAGAAAATAAATAAGAAGAAACATAGAATATGACATGAACAGCATCATAAACACTTGATGGCACAACCTCTGGCAACAATAACAGTCTGCCAACATTTTTGTAGCCATCTGTGACCAGCATTCATCTAAGTGCTGATAGCAGGCAAGGGAACCCATTGGGTGGACAGGCCCACATGACAGGAGGGGAGGTAGGGAGTGAACGAGGTTTCATTGATTGGTGGTGTGATGTGGCTGAAGAGGATTGGTGGTCAGGGCAGGAAGGGGGGGAGTCGTGGAGGGGACATGGGTCAGTGAAGGGGAAGCACAAGTCACTTGGCTTCCGGTGCTGACTGAAGGAGTTTCTCTGTCAGCCTGTCTGATTACAATGGCGGATCTGGCGGTTTTGCGGGAGTTATTGTCGGCGGCCACTGCGGTGCATGGGGCGCAGGCAGTGCAGGCCTTCGTTCAGGCTGCCTGCACGTCCCCATCGGCACCGGCCCCCGCCACACCCGAAGCGCGCGGCCGGCGTTCGCGGCCACCCGAGCGCTACTCACCGGAGGCGGGTGGTGTGAGGCGGGTCCGTTCTGGGAGCCCCGGTGGGGACCCTCAACGGCGGAGAACGTGTACTCCAGGCTTGGAGCCGTCTCCGGCCGTTAGGAGGAATCCGCGGCGAGGGAGCGCCGGACCGGAAGTGGGCGGGCCCGGCCTACCGCGTACTTCCGGCCGGCAATCTAGGACCGGAGGACCTGTTATTGCGGCGGCTCCCGGCCTGCATAAGCCAGGGAGCGGCGCCGGGCGGCCGGCGGAGACATCGGGAGCCTCCAGCAGTCGGCTGGGGGCAGAGCGGCCTTCCGGGGGGAAGGGGCCAGCATCGGCGAGGCGCAATAGGGGGTATCCGAGTGAAGATGGGGGCCTGGCAGCAGCAGACGGGAGAAGACGGGGTACGGGAACCACAGAGGGGGAAATAAGACGGCTTCAACGTGAGACGGTGGCCCCTGGTGGTGATGTGGGTGGCACCAGGGATGGAGTGGCGAGTGATGTGCGGCCCAGGAGGGCTGGTGCGGATCCCTCCTGTACTACGGGAGGGGGATCCCGGCGCGATCAGGAAGTGCATCCCTCTGGCAGTCGGTCACAGGGGTCTGGAGCAGGAGGATCTTCCAGCTGGAAGAGGCAGCGGGGGAACTCGGTGGCCGGGTACGGTCAGGGTTCCCAGGACAGGGCAGCTGATAAGAGGCAACGACCTGTCGGGGTGGCTGTGTCTCCAGAGGGTATGGGGGGCGGCGTTCTGCGGCGTCGGGATGATGACACGGCCTCCCTGACTGGTGCAGATGAAGCGTGCTGTCGGGAGGATGGAGAAGAGTCCGAGGGATCTTCAGTGGACGGAGGACCGGAGGAGGACGTCGTTGCGGCTGCTCCTCAGCAGCCTGGTGAGACATTGGGGAATGTGGTTTTACCTGTGGCGGGGGAGGTTTCGGGGGGGTGTTTACAGCTATTGGGGGAGGGTTTGCAAGGGAGTCCGGTGGAAGTGCAAGGTTTTGGTCAGTTCGTGGGTTTTTTGCGTAGTTTGATGTCGGCTTTGAGTCCGGGTATGTTGACGGGCTCGCCGGTCGGGGCATGGGTGGGGCATGCTGGGGTGGGTTCGGCCGGGACGGTAGTGGTGCCTACTGTGGGGGAATCTGCGCCGGCAGTGTTGGAGGTTGCGGGTGGGGCAGCCGGGTTGGTGGCTGAGAAGCAGATTGAGAAGGAGTCCGAGAAGGAACAGGAGGCGGGGAAGGAGAAGGAGAAGGAGAAAGAGGATGAAGTAGTCAGAATTAGCGATAAGGCAAAGAGTGAGGTTTATGTGTGTTTTGAGGGGCTTTTAGGGGCGCACCT
Source organism: Allobates femoralis (assembly GCA_033576535.1). Taxonomy (NCBI): domain Eukaryota; kingdom Metazoa; phylum Chordata; class Amphibia; order Anura; family Aromobatidae; genus Allobates; species Allobates femoralis. The sequence continues at coordinate 424,880,013 of JARQOC010000004.1, read as the reverse complement.
CAAGAAGGAAGTTCGTGAAAAAATTTGGAACAAGGAGTACGTGGAGATTTTTTCGTTACTTCCTCTTGCTAAATTTAATTTGGATAAGGTGCGGCCGAGTACTTCTAAGAATGAGAAGGATGATGAGGAGAAGCGGCGTTACAGGCTAATCCCACGGACGTTTACGAATTGGCTTCAGGCGTTTGCGATTTTAGCAAGTGTGGTGGGGGAAAAGGAGCCGGAACATTGTTCCGCCTTATTTGGTTATATGGATTCTATTGGGGAGGCGTACAGGGAACATGGTGGCTCGGCATGGTTGCGTTACGATGAGGAGTTTAGGCAGAGGATGGCAGTGCGGCCGGATATTCAGTGGGGCCATAAGGATATTTCATTGTGGCTGCGGTATATGACAACACCGGCTCAGCCCTTTCGCGGGACGGCCGGGGGTGCGGGTTTCGGTTCGGGCTCACCGGCAAATGCACGGGGGGGGGGACGCTGCTGGCAGTTCAATGAGGGCCAGTGCAGATTTGGGTCGTCTTGCCGGTTTAAACATGAGTGTTCCGGTTGCGGGGGGTACCCATAGCCGGTCCCGTTGTTTTAAAAAAGGGGGAGGAAAAGGGGGAGACAGTGCTGGTCAAAGGGAAGACTCCGGTGAAAGTCGACGCGATGGAGCCGTTCTTAAATAGATATCCCGATGTGGAGGCAGCTGAGTTATTGCGTTCGGGTTTTCGTTTTGGTTTTTACATCCCGTCTGATGCGACGGGTAATGGGGTGTTTCCAGGCAATCTGCGCTCAGCTAAGGAGCAGTCGGGGTTAATTGGGGATAAGCTGCAGATGGAGGTGGGATTAGGTCGGATGGCGGGTCCTTTTTTGGAGCCGCCTTGTGAGAGGCTGATTGTTTCTCCGCTGGGGGAGGTGCCGAAGAAGGAGCCGGGTAAGTTTAGATTGATCCACCATTTGTCATTCCCGGCTGGGAACTCGGTTAATGATGGAATTCCTTCGCAGTTGTCTTCGGTTTGTTACGTTTCTTAAGATAAGGCGGTGGATTTTGTGCGAAAAGCTGGTCCGGGGGCGCTAATGGCGAAGTCGGATGTGGAGGCGGCTTTTCGCTTGTTGCCGGTGCACCCAGAGAGCCAGCGTTTGTTGGGTTGCATGTGGGATGGGTGTTTTTATGTGGATCGCTGTTTACCCATGGGGTGCTCGATTTCCTGTTCTTATTTTGAGGTTTTTAGTTCGTTTGTGGAATGGGTTGTGAGGGATGTGTCGGGTATGGATTCCATAATCCACTATCTCGATGATTTTTTCTGTGTGGGACCGGCTGGTTCCCCGATTTGTGCAGGTTTGTTGTTCGCGTTGCAAAGGGTGGCTAATCGTTTCGGCATTCCGTTGGCTACGGATAAAACTGAGGGCCCGGCGACAGTGATGCGTTTTTTGGGTATCGAATTGGATTCTGTGGTAGGTGAATGTCGTTTGCCAGGGGAGAAGGTTTTGGATTTGCGGCGGTCTGTGGCAGAGTTGGGCCGGGCAAAGAAGGTTCGGCTGAAAGTTGTCCAATCGTTACTTGGCAAGCTGAATTTTGCGTGTAGGATATTGCCGATGGGTCGGGTGTTTGCCCGACGGTTGGCGGCTGCCACGTCTGGTACTGTATGTCCGTCGCATTTTGTCAGGATTACGAGGGAGATCAAGGAAGATCTGAAGGTCTGGGATACGTTCTTGCAGGCGTATAACGGGCGTAATTTTTGGTTACAAGATATGGTGCCCAATAGTGAGTTGCAGCTTTTTACGGATGCGTCAGGCTCATTGGGTTTCGGGGCTTTCTTTCAGGGCAGTTGGTGTGCAGGCGATTGGCCTCAGCGGTGGCATGTTGAGGGCTTGGTACGGAATTTGGCGCTATTGGAGCTGTTTCCCATCGTGATGGCAGTTGAATTGTGGGGGTCGGTATTGGCAGGACGTAAGGTGTGTTTTTATTGTGACAATATGGCGGTAGTGCACGCGATCAATTCATTGTCCGCAAAATCTCCGCCGGTGGTAGCGTACCTGCGTCATCTGGTGTTATTGTGTTTGCAGCAGAACATTCAGATTGTGGCAAAACATGTGCCTGGAGTTTCTAATTCTGTGGCTGATGCGCTTTCTCGCTTTCAGCTTCGCAGGTTTCGGGAGCTGGTACCATGGGCGGAAGAGGAGGGTCGGCAGTGTCCGGATGGCTTATGGACCCTGGTAATGTGATCGTGGGTGGTTTGATCTGCAGGTCGGTAGCTGAGTCGACATGGGCACGGTATACCGTGGTGTGAAATGGGAGGCTTTCGTGGGAGCGTTTGGAGCTGGTATTGACAGGGCATGGCTGGAGCCGGTTTTGGCGTTTATTAGCAATGATTTTGTGGTGGGTAAATCGGCATCTGCGGTGTCCATGCGGCTGGCGGCTATAGCATTTTGGTTTAAGTTACTGGGAAAACCAGACGTGACGAAGGATTTTAGGGTTCGGCAGGCGTTGAAAGGCTTTAAGCGGGGAGCGCGGTTGAGAGACAGCCGGCGCCCAGTTTCGGTTGAATTGTTAGAGAGACTGGTAGGATGTTTGGAAGGTGTTTGTGTATCGGAATATGAGAGGGTTATGTTCTCAGCTGCGTTTGTGTTGGCGTTTTTTGGGGCATTTCGTTTAGGGGAATTGGTTAGCCCTTCTAAGGTCAGGGCTGGAGGTTTAATGTGTGGGGATGTTGTCGTGTGGCCTGACAGGGTGGAATGTTGGCTGCGGCGTTCCAAGACTGATCAGGCGGGAAGAGGAAGGCTGGTTGTGCTTTACGCATTGGGGAGTAGGCGTCTGTGTCCGGTGCATACCGTGAGGGAATTTTTGTCAGTAAGGGGGGGACGAATGGGTCCTTTCTTGATGCACGAGGACAGTTCGTTTTTGTCAAGGTTCCAGTTTCGGGCAGTTTTGAGAACTTGTTTGGTCACAGTGGGTGAACAGCCTAATGAATATGGTACTCATTCATTTCGAATAGGGGCGGCTACGGAAGCGTCACGGTGGGGTTTGGGAGATGAGATGGTTCGGCGCATCGGTCGGTGGGAATCGTCTCGATTTCGGCTGTATGTTCGCCCCCATTTGCTCACTCGGTAACGGCTGTAGGGATTGAACACAGGTTGCCGAATGGAGGGGACACAAACAGGGGATTGGCTTGTGCCGGGTTATGTTTCACGGAGGGTGAGTTTTTGTTTTTTCGTCGGAGGTTCGCACTTACTTGTTTTGTGTTTCTTTACGCAGGTCCCTGTCTGATCTGGATTATGGGTCACTCTTACGTCTATTGGGGGGCTCGGAGAGCGGATGTTCGTCCGGATGGCCGTCAGCTGGGGCTGGATCGTTCGGCTGCGGAAGTGAAATGGTTGGGGCTCAAGGGCATGACGTGGGGAAGAGTGTTGCCGGAGTTTGAGTATTTTTGTGGTGTGAATCGACCTCCGGATGTGTTGGTGTTGCATGTTGGGGGGAATGATCTGGGAGTGCGTGCGTCCCGAGAGTTAATTAGGGACATTAAGTGTGATTTGTTGCGGTTATGGTGTGCACATCCTGGATTGATTGTGGTGTGGTCGGATATAGTCCCGCGCGGCAGTTGGCGTTTTGCGAGATCAGTGGACAAGATCAATAAGGCGCGTGTGAAAGTGAATAAAGTGGTAGGGGCGTTTGTAGCAAGGAATGGAGGTGTAGTTGTACAGCACAAGGATTTGCAGTCATCATCGCGGCAATATTTAAAGTCAGATTTGGTTCATCTGACTGATATAGGGATGGACATGTGGATGTTGGGTTTGCGTGATGGAGTGGAACAAGCGGTTGGTGTGTGGCGGGTCCAGGCCAAGTAAGGGATCACTTGTCTTGTCCTGTGGCGGGGGTAGGTCTGGTCCAGAGGCAAGAAAAGTACATTGGAAAAAGGGGTGAAGTCACTTGGAGGTTACAGTGGCTACGGAAAATGGTACTTGGCAAGTACGGGGTACAAAAACTGGGGTATTTGGTTATGGGTAACCAGTACCTTGTCCCTGGGGCCGGTGGGTGTAGCGGCCAGGGATAGGATTAAGAATAATAATGAATAGCCAGTGCCAGGGGAAAAAGAACCAGTACCTCGTCCCTGGGGCCGGTGGGGGTAGCGGCCAGGGATAATCATTGAGGCTTCTGGACCGGGCCTATCCAGGAATGATTGGGGAGTGCCTATTGTTTAAAGTTGGAACGCCCGTTGGAAGGCGAACCTGTTGAGTTTATTTAGTCTGTAAACAATAGGCAATAAAGGCTGCTGTGGCCAATTATTAACCAAGTCATGGCAGTAGTTGTGTCATTATTGGGGCACGTAAGGAAAAAGGGGGTTGGGGGTGGTTAAAAGGTTGGTAAGGAACGACCGAAGAATCCTCCCTCGCCTGTCAAGTTTCCCCAACTGAAGTTCTCTCTTGAATGTTTTCAGTTTCCTTTTCCCAATTGCAGATTTCAGCTCTCTCCGTAGATTTTCTTTGGGATTGAGATCATGGATCATGGCTTGTGAGCCACTGTAAGCCAGTCCATTTTTCTTTTTTCAACCCATTTTGTGTACTTTGGGTGAGTGCTTAATGTCATTATCTTGTTTTAGGGTCCATTTTGTTTTGTCAAAACTATTGTTCTTACATTGGTGAACACATTTTACTCTAAAATATTCTCATATTCTCCTGATTTTATTGTTTCTGTAACAGATTCTGATCTGGACCAGTGGAAGCACCGAACCCGGCACGAAACAATGGTCCACTCCTTCCCCTCCCTCCCTGCCTCATGTAACTCTTCACTGAAAATAAAAGTTTTACGTGCAAAAGTCATCAACAGGTGAGTGCACCTATTTTTCAATTTTTTGCTCTATGATGTTGTCCCCAGGTTAGCATCCCGTGACTAAATATGCACATTTACAAATAGCCATTTGTTTTGAGTGTGCTGGCAAGCAAACAATAAACGTGTAGGTGTGGTGTGCGGTTTTCCCACTACTTAGTCTCTTTGTATACTATTTTTACAAACCCATGAGTACAGAGCATTTTTTACAACATATGCCCACACCCCCATATAGTACTCAGGCTCCGTGGAGGATCATCCATTGCCCCTTACTGGTCATGAGGGATGGGATGTCAATTCCATAGGGTGGAGCTAGTGCAGATGCTTGCACTGGCTATGTATTGTGTCCTGGGAGCATTACTGGTGTTGCTGGGAGTCAAGACACTGTTGCTTCCAGAAATCATGCTGTTCAGGGGTCCCGTGATGTTGGGTCCCATAGTGTCAGCTGTTGCTACCTGTGACAAGAAAAAACACAGAGAGCGCACAATGAGAGGTACCTGGTACTCAAGTGGGGTCCTTAGCCGAGGTGTGGGGGGATTTGCCGCTCACCTTGTATGGTTGTGCACCTCTGCACAACCTCGGTTTGTTGCCTGAAAGAGAAGCTGCTTCGGGACTGCCCGTCGGCTTCCTTCCTGGTCCAGGTCATGGGGATGGTTTCCAATCACGTGATTGCTGCGTCACTCTGACATCACTGCAGGTCCTTCACTAAAGAATTGATATCGCATGAGTCGGGGGCTCCAGCCACAAACCCCAGGGGGGAATTACACCATAGAATAAATGATTGATAAATCCAACTGAGGAAGACAGCGGACTGCTGTTGAAACGCGTATTGGGGTGTCAAATAAAAAAGGTTTGTCATACAATACAATTGTTTCCCTGTCACATGTGCCTGAGCACTCCGCAATCTGACCACAATCATTTTTTCTATAGCTGTTGCTACCTGACACAGGAGGACGCTGTGTCTGAAAGGTTCCTTCCATTCTACATGACTCACCCCCTCCTCTGGCTCTGCAGGCTGAGAGTAGAGATTGGGCGATGTCAGATGATCTCTGATAGTAAAGATGGGTAATAAGAAGGAGTTAAACACCGCGCTGCTAGGATTCTTGGAAAAATTTCAGCACAAATCATATTTCGAAAACATGTGATTCCTTTATTACTTGTTTCGGAGCCATTTTCTCCTTCAGATAAAATCACTGATGTACATCAAATAATTGCAAATTGACAGGTATATATAAACAGTAACAATTCTGAGTGATTGGGGCAGCAAACTGTACGTGTGAAAGCTTAAAAATATATGAAAAATTCTTAACAGCATAAAATTCTTTACTACTGTATATTTCTATATGATGACCAATATAGGAGACACAATAAAATTAAAATGAGAGAATATTTCTTATCTTTTTCTTCATCTTTCCTTTTTCAATATATCATTTGTATTAGACCTCTTAAATTTAGTGGTGGAGAACATTGTAGGCTGCTAGTCAGTTATGCATCCATAAACCCCACCTTTTTTCTGAATTCATGTTTTTAATTCTTTCTAGGATTTATCAAGTGGATATGTGGCACCCCAGGAGTCTGATTACCACAGTGTAATTGCCTCCCTCACAGGGGATTTGTCATGATGTCATGCCTGGAAGCAAGAAGGCGTCCCCAAGTCAGGTAACACCAACATCCAACACTTGTCCTGACTCCAGACCAGAAGGGGGAGCTCTGACCCGGTTTCAGGGGAGCTTCCCTATAAATTCTGGCCTGGAGGAGGGGTTAGGCAGAAAGTCAGAGAACAGGAAATGAACAGACTTCCTGGGGACTGGAGGCGGAGGAGCTTGTCCCAGGACAGAGGAGAGCTAGTGAAAGAGAGAAGTCGAGGAGAACCTGGGGAGTCGAGACGTGACCGGGCTCACCCCAGAGGAAAGCGTTAGGAACCAGACGCCGGAGTCTGTGGTTGTTTGGGTGCTGAAGTCACAGCAGCTAAATCCGAAGGGCAGGGGATTGCAAGTCCCCTGGCCCCACTCAACACACAACGGCAAAGCAGCACACCAGAGCCCAGAGCCGCCACCGAGGAGCGACACCTGGGAAAGACTCGAGCTGCCTGCCATATGGGTAAAGGGCTAGACACACAGAAAGAGAGCCGCAGCACAGGCACAGCTTTAGGCAACAAAGTCCAAGCAGGACCACGCAGAAGGAAGGCCTCTACAACCACCTGTCTAGGTGGATCCAGAATTGCTTCCCGGCTTCCTGGATCTCCATTACCATCTGTTACAAGTGCCCCGTTCTGCAACTACAACCATCAAGTAAAGGTAAAAGAAGGTTTCATCGCTGTGTCCTCCAGTCATTTATCGCGCCCTCCGTCCTGCACCACACCGTATCCTAGTCCCAGCATAGACTGTGTAAACTGCCCTGCGGTCCTCTGCTCTACCCGTGGAGATCAGAACCATCTCAGCTTCATTACCAACGGCCCCAGAGGATCTGATTGCCACGGGTGGCATCACGTTAAATCCCATAAAATAGTTCCCCTTTTGACACAACCAGGGCGACGGAACTGGGTCACGACCCCGTGACTTCCCCAAAGAACTCCCAACTTGCTCCAGAGTACCCCACAGTCCTGGTGGGCGTGTCAGATGTTGAACTAAAATGTCAGTAATCCAATTCCCATGTTGGCAGCAAAAAACATTTTCACTGCACACATTTTATTTCTACACACTTATAGCTACACACATTAAATCACTTATATATAAACACCTAATAATTCCTCTTTTTTGAGCACAAATATATACAAATTTTAATTTGATTATGATGATTTTGCATTTTCTCATCACATAAATTATGGATTTCCTATATAAATGCTATTTTTTCTAATTATTTCACATTCTTTCAAAATATTTCACAACACACATAATATAATACATACAGATTGTCTGATATTTTTAGAGATTAGCCACCCATTTTTATGGTCCACAATAGTCTCGATAGACATCTTTTTGGCTGCCAACATGGGAACCAGATTATTTAGTTCATTTTAGTTCAGCATACACTTGTGGAGGTATGAGGTCTGCAAATGAAGAAGATTAAATGTATATTAAATAATACGACATGAAAATATCTAGATAGAATTAAAACACCCGACACATCTTGGGTAAGGTGGCCGAACTAGGGAGCAGTGCCCAAGAGGGAAACCTAATGGCGTCCAGGACACAATTAAGCACCAATGGCCATCGGTACTTGAGCTCTGTGCTGTGGAGAGCGTTGAGAGCCTGAGGGGCAGAGCAGTGACTTGTTCGCCTCAGAAGAGAACTACCCCTTATAGCGCTGAGAGAGGGAACGTAGGCCGCATGAAACACCAGGGTACCGACGCTCGACTGAACATTTGCCAAGGTACAGACTGACTCTTGTATTCCACTGCCCTGGGGACCGTGCTCCGCCTGTGGGGAGCAGAATCATCCAAGCTGCCAGTCACCGTCCCCAGAGGTTCTGAAGCTGCTGCGACCACCCTGGCCGCATACTGCAGGTGGCGTCACAAAAACCCCCTTATCCACTCAGACTTTCCCTGTCATCATTCCCCGTTTTATTTAAATTACACCACCAGGGTCACGGCATCGGGTCTCGGGTCTGTCCCTGTGAAAAGAACCAAAGAGAGGTGAAGTAGAACAACGAGTAACCGCCCGGTTCCCAAGTCTTCCCCGGCCCTGGAGTGGGCGTGTCATTTATTGTATCCCTTATATTGGTTATCAAATAGAAGTATAGAATAATAAAGAATTTTAAATTGCTAAGAATTGTTCCTACATTTTGTAAGCTTTCCCGCATACAGATTCCTGCCTCAATCACTCAGAACTTTTTCCGATTCTGTATATACCTGTATAATTTGCAATTATTTGATGTAAATCAGTGATTTTATCTGAAAAAGGAGCTGATACCTCCGAAACGTGTAATAAAGGAATTACTTGCTTTCAAGATATAATTTGAGTTGAAATCTTTCCAAGAATCCTAGCAGTGCAGTGTTTACTGACACTCCATGTGGGTGTAGTGCCCCTATGGTCAGGCTGCCACAAATGGTTATATGTGTGACATAATGCCTGGAGGTAAGAGGAGGATACTTTGCAGAGACCCCCAAATACACCCAACACGTCTGAACTCAGGCCAGAGAAGTCCTGGGCGGAGGAGACCCACCTTTATGGCAGTCCCCATTGACTGACTAGAGCAGGGGCGGGGAACCATTTTTCTGCCGAGGGCCATTTGGAAATTTCTACAATCCTTTGGGGGCCGTACAAAATTATTAACTTGAAAATTAGCTGCTATATTTGGTTAAACAATCAACTCAGCCCTACTGTGGTGGCTGGAGCTGCTTTTCTTTGGCGTCGGTGATATTGATCATGCTGCTTCTCAACTGCTTTTCCAGGTTTGTTAGGGCCATAGACATCACAGGATAGGCTGGGAGCTTATACGTCATTGGATCATTGGGGAGACCAAGGCTGGAGCATAGAGATCACTGGAGCTGGATTTAAAGGACAGTCGGCAAAACATGTCTGCCAGCCTGAGTACTGCCCGGGGGCTGCAAAAAAGTCATCGAGGGCCGCATTCGGCCCTGGGGCCTGAGGTTCCCCACCCCTGGGCTAGAGGAAGGAGTTAGGTTAGGGGTGGGTGGCAGAGCTCGAGTTGAGAAGGAGGCAGTTTGTGAGATAGCACGGAGCGTGAAGTGAAGTACTAGGCCAAGGGCATGGCTTGATGAATCTGCTGCCAGTTGAAGTTGGGCAGAAGAGCTTGCAGCAGCAGAGGTACCAGCCCCAACTAGATCTGGGATACTTCAGGACCAACTGTGAAACTGGAGGTCACTGGGCTTCAAGTACAGTGACTCACCTTGTGGACCTTCCCGAGGCTCAAGGGCTATATAGAGTCAGAGGACTAAAGACTGTCGCTTGCAGGACCTGCAGCTACCTGCCTGGCAGGGAACGGCCACCACTGACACATAGGAGAGGAAAAGGGTAGCAAGTGTCGGAAAGGGAAAAGGCAGCTGGAAGGCCATATACCTTTTGTCTCGTCAAGGTGGACTCCAAATACCTCTGGGCTGGCCAGGCCTTGCTCCTAGTGAACATTGTACCCTGGCTGGGTTGTAACTACTACTAACTGCCAGTAAATGGTAAGAACCACAAAGAACTGTGTGTCATGTGCTCCTTTCCTACATCCTCCTGTACCATTACCCTCATCCTCCTTCTCTGCACCATTCCATCCATTGCTCTTCACCTTCCAAGGGACCCCTGCTCTGACTAGAGAGGGCTTAACATCTGGCTGCCTATCATCTCCCCTTAGAAACCTCCACAGCAGCCCCTGGCCACCTGTGGTCAGAAACTCCAGTTGGCGTCACAAACCATTATCTCCTGTAAATACCCCCTTAACATGTCCGGCCAGGGCCACGACCTCTGGGGACCGTCGCTGTGGCCCCCCTAAACTGTTTGCCCAGGATAGTTGAGTACCCTGGCCCCTATGACAGCAACATGGGGACTGCTGTAGCCCAAGAAAACAGCACTGACAGCGTACACAGTTGTTGTGGGTTATCACAACCATTGTAGGTGAGCAAAACTGATTTTTTATCTTTCATCAAAACCCTCCTCAGGTAAGATTTGAGCCCCTATTTGAGCCCCACCACATTTATGATCTCTGAGAGGCAGATTTTTAAACCCACCATATTCTCTATGTTGTGCTGATTATTTCAGTTTTGTTTGGGTAGTAAGGGTTAGTAGTTGGTGTGCTTCTTTGGTTTGTTCTTGTGCTTTGTTAGGTTGTTCTTACTTGATTTTGCACTACTCTGCTTTATTTGGTTTGCCGGTGTGTTTGTTCCGACTGTGGCCTTTGTGCCCAGCCAACCTGCTATTTGCTACCCAGGAATGACTCTACACTGTGAAAGTTTCCCCTTCCAGAACGTGAAGGCGGGTGAAAAGTACCCCAGCCTTTAAGGGTGCACGGTAGCGGGGAGGTTAGCACAAAGTGTGAGGCTGGGGTCACACACACAGATATTTGTGCAGATATTGTTCACAGATCTCTGGTTGAAGTGAAATCATGGACACATTGTTACATTTGTACACAGCCACAAAATGGAACCATGTGTCCATGATTTCACTGCAACCAGAGATCTGTGAACAATATCTGCCCAGATATCTGTGTGTGTGAACCCAGCCTGACTGGCACACTGCTCTTGCTGACCTGCAATCTGGTCATTTCACAACTACCCTAGCATTTTAGGAGGTTGCACTTTTCTGTATAAGCTCCATTTTGTCTTTTTCCTAAATATAATGTTTTTATGCATTCCCAAAGAGACCCAGTCTAGAGTCATCTGATCATAGAGCATTTTCCCAGATGGATTGTATTGTTATACGAAATGTTCTGTCAATTTTTTGTTGGCCATTCTTTAATGGGAATCTGTCAGGTTTTGATATGTAGTCTGAGAACAATGTGATATAGGGGCAGAGTGCTTGATTCTAGTAATGTACTATTTATGGACTGCTTGGAGCAGTTTTAATAAAATCCCATTTTCTCTGCTGTAGATGTAGCAGTGATGAAAATGTACATCTGTGTATAACTCAACCCAATAGTATGCATTAACAACAAGCTACCAATCAGTGGTTTGTGTGGGTTAAACAAATTAGCTGGATAGGTTTATCCTTATATACACACATAGAAAGAGGTCTGTTAGCAAAGGGGTGCTGAGTGGGGAGAAGCCACTGGGGACCTGCCTCAGAGTAGACATCCGAGACGCATAGTCTCTGGTTTGCTTTTAAAAGTATACGGTCTCAAAAAAGGCCGCAGCACTTCCAAGTAAAGTATATATGGCCGCAATGGTACAACCAGCAGTTCATTTATGCTGCCAGGATCCACTTAATATTCATTCCATTATGTCATATGATGTCCTTCTGCAGAATTATGGAGATGCACACAGAGAATAACATACATAATGCTCAATTATGGCTGCACTAGGGTTTATGTTCTCTGCTAGAAGCATTGCACCACAGAGACTATGCACTAAACCACATAGACCACAATGGAAAGATTTAGTACAGACAGAAAGAGTAGTCTGCCAGACTCATAGGCATAAGGAAGTTGGCACTAAGGTTCCTTGGAAAAAAAAGTCTTGTCAGAAGTGTACAATATTTCCAGCTGTCAACAACCTTGAAGCCTCATTCTTGTGCCAAATCAGGGTCACGGGCTGTTGGCTGTAGGGCATTCTCTCTCTAAACACATGAATGGTGACGTGTAGCTGAAGATTGGATTTTAGGTGGAAGAGACTGTCACTTGATAACAATTAGGCCATTCATTGAATGAGTCAGATTTTACTATAACCAGTGTTACAAGATTGTGAACATTGTGTTTATGGAACATCCAACAAAAATCAAGGTTCATCTACTGAAATAATGAAGCTTTGATTTTATTGTGATTTTAAGTATCATAGATAGATATATGTATGAAATATTTTTTTACGCTTGTTTGAGCTTGTCAAAAGGAGCTCCATTTTGTGGGAACCTCAGTGTATAAACACTATGGAAGGGTTACCTTTGTTTGTCAAAACCTTTAGTTATTCAAAGAACTTATTTTACCATTTTCATTTTTCTCTATGTTTAGATACAAATCACTTGTCCCAAGTGAGGAAGCCTTGTACGTCAGCCATGAGATTGAACAAAAATAGCGGTGACTCCTGACCAACATGTAAATGGGCAGAAAATGGATCTATTGAAGACAGAAAGAAATGTAATAAATTCAATGATTGTATCTTTCATTTACTTCCAGGTGGTTTATCAGTAGTAGTACAAGGAATAGTTTCCAAAAACATTCAAATTTAGACCGTCACCGCCGTTTACATTTTTATTTATTAATAATAATAATAATAATAATAATAATAATAATAATAATAAAAATAATAATGTAGAGCAAGTGATTTTAATAAACTTTCAAATATCTATTATATACTTACCTAATCCTGGGTGTCATCAGCTTCCGGCCTGATGTCCACAAATCCCAGAATGCAGTGCGGCGCACAAGAAGCACACCAAACACCATAATAACACACCCGGGTGAGGGGAGTATTAATATGGATCCCCTGGTGGTACAAGTGGCTTCCACAGTACCACCAGACGCCCCAATCGGCGTAGCCCAAAAACACAACCCCCCCCCTTCCCGCTGCTAACCCGTTGTTGGAAGCCAACATGGACAATGTAAGTTTATTGGAATCGCTGAAATCCATATTGGAGTTTAGGAGAGCTGAATATTTCCAGAACTCTTCAATCATATACAAGATTGTGATCTGTTAGGCCAGAAGGCCTGTTTTCTTGTGTGTGAGATAGTAAAGGTTGCCTTTACATACAAAAAGAACATTGGCCCTGCAGGCTCCTGGACAATACAGGAATACACATCCTCTGTGGATCTTCAATATAGACGCTGTTTGCCAACTAATCTTATCTACATGTGTATACAGCCTTTGTGGATTTGGAGCATTGACCATTGCTCATCAGGAAGACACCCAGTCTCCAGCCTATGGAGATGTATATTGCTATACAATGCTTGTGGTGTTTTGAATAATGAAACAATTATGCTTCAGATAGACATCTTGGAGCCAGTCAAGATGGAGGTAAACCCACCCTATACAAGGATTTCTTACCTAATGCAAGGACGCCATCAGCAGGCAGGTGATTACCACTGCAACCAATAATGTCACATAAGATTGCCACCGAAGATACTGAAAGAAGGGCGGAGTCGTGGGTTGTATGTGGGTGTGGATGTGAAATCTGTACTATAAATGGAGGTGAAATCAAGACACTCTCTCTCTTCTCTTTTTCTACCTTGGACCATGGAATAAGACCATCAACATCATACCTAAGTATCGCCTTCATTTCTGATCCATGTCTTCCATGTAATTTCTCTCTCTATCTCTTTCTATCTCTCTCTCTGCCATGACTATTGATATATAGATGCATTTGTATTTTTCTCTGATTAGAGGACATTGAAGATAGGTTATTGTTATCTTTATTATAATTGTTATTTGAATTGTCTTATTTTCCTGTTATTAAACATCATTATTATTTTTCCAACTTGAGTTATTAATCATATAGGAAATATTCAGGACAGGAGACAGTGCGGGAAATCACATCCAACATTTGGCACCCCAGCGGAACGTGGAATAGCAACATTCTACACAGAACCTAGAAGTTCCCAACTGCTTCAGAAAAGTACCTGAGAAAATTTGGATGCAAGACAAGAAAGCCTCTTCTTCAAGAAAACAGACCTAAGGAGAATATCTTATCCGTGGACAACTGACACGCTGGTCGTGGAAACTGTGGAACGCCTGAGATATTGACCGGAAATTCTGGGATATTCTACATCAGTGAGCGGACGCGCTTAATTGGTGAGCATACATTCCTTTAATTAGATTTTATACATGCATTATATTTGATGGTTATTAATGTCTATCTGTTAAGTTCAGGCCTGTTTGTCTTTTTGTTAGTGGAGTGTTTTTTGTTTTGTTATTTTTTTTTGTTGAATTGTTGCCGGTAAAGTTAGGGTAGCTCCCTGTTGATTGAAGTTCTCATAAGATCTAAAGGGTAAAACCAGACATCTCTGAGAAGAAAGTGAGTTATAGGTTAAAATCTAAATCTCATGTTAAGGGGAAGTAGCCTTATGCTTCAATAGGAGATCACTCGTGGCCTGGATCTTGGATCTGTAGTTGATCAAGTGCATGAGACACTGTCAGTCAGGTATAAGTTAAGTCGCAAGACTGTGGCAGTAATTGCCTGAGGGAAGATTGTATTCAATCTGAGTCCCTGGTTTAGTGAAGTAATATTCACTGGTTTGTGTATTGTTGTTGTTTATTTGTCATTTCTGTTTGGAAAGTTGATTTGTTTATTTTTTTTGTTTTCTTTTGAGAGAATAGTTGGACTTAAATAACATGGAGATAGTCAATAAGTTTATTGAAAAGTATGCCTCTGCTCAGTTTAGTACTTGTGCTGATGATGCGTTGACACATCAGTTTAATGATTTAATGAAACAATGTGAAGGGCAGAGTGGTAACAAAAGTAAATTGTCCAAAAAGAAAGCAAAGAAAGAGAAATTAGCAAATGTTTTGTGTATGTTGTTGCAAATGAAGGGAATTGCAGAACAAAAGGAATTGCATTGGTATTCAGAGAAAGCTCAATTAAGAGGAGAGGTGGATAAAATTGAACAGGAAGTCAGTGTAGCTATTGCTAGTGCTGAAGATCATAGTTGTGAATGTGAAAATCTAAGGGATGAAGTAGACAATATGATGTACCAGAATTGTGAGTTAGAAGATAAGCTGGAGGAGTACAAGGAGAGATGTAAACTTAGAGAACAACAAATTGCTTTGCTAGAAGAAAAAGAAGCAAGGTATACTGATGTTATGACAATACTTAGGAACCAATTGCATGATGCTAATGTAAAATTGGAGCTCAAAGAACATGGTAATATGTCTTTGACATCACAGGAGAGTACTAAAGTAAATAACCATTGTTGTAATCAGATGTGCAAGTCTAATGACCAGGAGAAAAGAGACTGGAAAAGGGGGGAGGAGCAGCCTGTGTGCAGTGCTGATAACCCTGAAGATAGCCCAAATCACAGTTCCTCTCTCTTTACTCCTGAGCCAGATAGATTGAGACAAATGAGAGACTGTTTGCTTATGAATAGCAGCAATCAAGTACAAGGCACAGCACTCACCATACAAGAAAAGACAAACCTATGCCAGATATTAGGGAAATTTGACACAAGCGCATCAGCCATTAGTCTTTCTAATAAGTTAGAAGCTGTAGTGACACAATACAATCTAGGTAATAGGGCTGCGTGTGCATTACTTCGGGTATGGCTCCCATCCCAACTCTGTGAAAAGTTGCAGTCCCCTGTAGGATCTCACAAAGGATTGTCTGCAGATCTTGAATGTAATTGGGGAAATGCTAGTGACAGAATGGAGGAATTAAAGAGAGTTATGGGAGGACGGGATACGAGAGGTAGTAATGCCTTAGAAAATTTAAAACTAAATAGAGGAGATGATCCAATTATTTTTTGCAGTGAATATTTGACATTATATCGTTCTACCTATAACTGCCCTGACATGTTGCCTGATGATAATAGTTTTCTATATTCAATGGCTAACAAATGCACTTTTGTTGATTATCCAACAAAAGTTGCCTTGAGGAATGCAAATTCCTATCAAGCCTTTGTAAATATATTAAAGGATTGGATTCAGGACACAAGTCATGACAACAAGCCCCAAAAGAGGATCTCAGAAGTAGTCAAAAATGAAGGCAAAGTAAGGTTTATTGGGAAATGTTACAAATGTGGATACACAGGTCACACTATGAAAGAATGCAGAAGTAGTAAAAGAGTGATCAATAATAGACCTTTTATTAATAGGAAGCACGATCAAAAACAAGAATCAAATAATGCAAGTAATGGAGAGCATAGTCTTCCTGAAGTTACATTATATGGCCCACTTCTGGAAGAGTTGAGGAAGATTGGCAAGGCAATGGCAGGGAAGCCAGAGGAGTTAAAGACCCCACCTCCAACAAATCCTTATGTAAAACAATAGGGATGTCAGGCCCCGGTGTTGTCCCTAGTGAGTCAGCTAAGCAGGGACAAGGGTGGGAGACCTCGTATTCAGGGTACGGTAGGGGGCCATCGTACAAACATTTTACTGGATACAGGTGCTGCTGTCAGTTTGACTAATCTGGATTTGATTAAAGACCCTGGTGGTAAACATATTTTTCTGAGAGGGTTTGGAGGACAATTAGTACCTTCAGAACAATCATTACCAGTAACAATTAACCTGGGAGACCTACGTGTTGAGCATAGCTTATATCTTTCACCAACACATGAGGGTACCATTATTGGGTCAGATGTTATGAAGGAACATGGACTTATTCTTGATTTGTGCAACTGGATGTTGTGGAGAGGGTCACGGTATAAAGGTTGTTTAAAAATGGTTACTGACAATTATGGTATCGATTCAATCAAAGGTACTGAATCTTTAGATCCAACCATGCTTTTGAGAACAGATGATGAAATATTGGCAGACATCTTGTGGCAGCATACCAATGTATGGGCAAATTCAAAAACCCAATGTGGCAAAGTATCCAATATGGTGGTAATGGTAGAGGGTCCTGATCCCCCTCCCCAGAGACAATATAAAATACCACCAGAGTCAGTCCCCTACATTAAGAGAATACTGGATGATTTGCTAATTCAAAATGTTATCAGGGAATGCCAATCCACCAATAATGCGCCCCTATGGCCAGTTAAGAAACCAAATGGTTGGCGTCCGACATTGGACTACAGAGCTTTAAATAAGTGTACCCCTCCAGTCACTAATGTAGTTGCCAAAATGCCTGACATGATGACAGCACTCAAACCTTCCTCCACAGTGTATTCATCAATAGACATCTCAAATGGATATTTTTCCATTCCTTTGCACCCTGACTGTCAATACAAATTTGCATTTACATTTCAAGGAAAACAATTAACCTTTTGTAGGTTGCCACAAGGATTCAAGTGTAGTTCTACTTACTTCCATAAGTGTATGGTTGAAATTTTGTCAACTTTCTCAGAACCTGATTGTATTGTACAATATGTAGATGATATTTTGCTCCAAACTGACACAAAGGAACAACACTATGTATTGTTAAGTGAACTGCTAACCATTCTTGAGAAGTCAGGCCTTAAACTTAATCCTAGCAAAGCCCAGTTGATGAAAGAGTCTGTGTCATTTTTGGGAGTTATAATCTCAAAGGGAGGAAGAATCCCTGACCCCAACAAGTGTGAGACTATAAGGAAGTTGCCAAGGCCGAACACAAAAACAGCACTAAGACAGTTCTTGGGATTAGTTGGGTTTTGCAGAGATTTCATTGAGGGATTTGCTGAGAAAGCAAAACCCCTCTATGAACTCCTCAAAGGTGATAAAAGAGAAGCTGATCCACTGGATTGGATGGAAGAGCATGAAGGGTCCTTTGTCAGGCTGAAAACCAGCCTCACTCAAGCACCTGCCCTCAGCAATCCAAACCCAGATCTGCCTTTTGCATTACAGGTGCACGCCTCCATGATACAATTACGGCTGTATTGCTACAGGAGAGGCAAGGAAAATGGGTTCCTGTCGGATACCTATCAAGATTGTTAAGTCCTGTGGAAATAGGATTTGATGATTGTGTTAGGAATCTGTTGGCGGTACATTGGGCAATACTATCCACAGAGTACATAGTAGGATTTTCTAAAATCATACTGCAAACACCCCACACTCCTATCAGAATGCTCTTAGAGCGAACACTTAGTGGGGTATCTTCTCAAAGGGTAGCAAGATGGCTGGTAGATTTGACACCTAGGAACATCACAGTAACTCACGATACTAACTACATCCTGCCACAATTGATGCAATACAAAGGGGAAAAACATGACTGTGGGGAGTTACACATGACCAAGACACAGGAAGTATTTAGATTAGTGTCAGGAAAGGAAGATCTAAAAATTTGGGTGGATGGATCAAGGTATTGGGAAGAGGGACAATTTCACACTGGTTATGCCCTGTGGTGTCCTCGAACAAATGAACAAGTTCTCATTAAATGCCCAAGGAAATTCTCAGCGCAAAGAGCTGAACTAGAAGCTGTGAGGGAAGCAATTGTGCATTTCAATGCAGATCCTATCACAATCTTCTCTGACAGTGCATATGTCACAAGATCACTGACGGAGTACATGCCCTTATGGCACACAAGAGGATTCAGTGATGCATCAGGCAAGACACTAGTACATGGTTCAGTTTTAAGGAACATTTGGGACAGGGCAAGTGCAGAACCACGAAGAGTGGCGATCATAAAGGTGAAGGCACATCAAAAAGGCAGTGATGAAATTACAATTGGCAACAACAAGGTAGATGAATTAGCCAAAGAGGCAGCAGTGATAGGAGAAAAGTGGATTTCATATGATGTAGAAGGAAAGCAGGCCTGGGAAGAACAAGATTTTGAGGACAAGGACAAAGATGAGGTTGAGTTAGAGTGTTTGCCTATTCTTAAAGCACCTACACCTTGTTTGGCAGCAGAGCAGGATAAAGACTCAGGCTTGAATCAAATCAAATGCAAGATTAGGGAAAGATCAACAGATAAACCCCAAAAATATATACTGCAAGATGAGCTATTACTAAGAGAGACTTCAGAAGGCACTAAATTTGTGGTGCCATCTCAGTACCAAAAGGATATTGCTAAAGAAAATCATAGATTGTCAGGGCACATGGGAGTTGACAGTACTTTAAAGTTTATTCAAACCAAGTACTGGTGGGAGAACATGAAAAGTACCATTGCAGAAATTATCCAAGAGTGTTTAATCTGTGCCCAAATGAACCCTAGGCCAAAAGGACAAAAACCTGTGCTTTCCAGGGTACCTTTGGCTGAAGGGCCATGGGAGAGGTTACAAATTGACTTTGTGGGTCCCTTGCCAAGTGCACCAGGAGGTTATCGGTATCTGCTGGTGATAGTTGATGTTTTTTTCCAAATGGGTGGAAGCCTTGCCCATAAGGAAAGACACTGCTACTGCAGCAGCAACTGCATTATGGAAGGACGTTTTCTCAAGGTGGGGATTTCCAAAGGTCATTGAATCAGACAGAGGTACACATTTCACCGGCAAAATCATGACTAGTATGTGTGAAATGTTGAATGTAGAACAGAAGTTTCATCTTTCGTACCATCCACAATCATCTGGGATCGCAGAAAGAATGAATCGTACTTTAAAAATCAGATTAAAGAAAATGGTTTTGCAATCCGGAAGTAGTTGGCTGTGTCACCTGCCTGCAATTTTAATGGCAATACGGGGAACTGATGCAAAGAGCACTGCAATCACCCCATATCAATTAATGACCGGTAGAGTAATGAACCTTTGCCATCCTGCAGATCCCAAACTTAGTACCCCCATGAGAGAAAGTGCAGAGAAGGAAAAGTTCCTGACACAGTTACAGGACCAAGTGCAAAAATATTTACATTTTGCAGCTGCCAATATGGCTCCAAAAGCAAAGGAAGAACCAGGCAAGCCACCAATAAAATTACAACTAGGTGACAAGGTGATGGTAAAGAATTTTGTACCCAAATCTTCATGGGATGCAAACTGGACAGGACCTTATGTGGTAACCATGACGCTGAGTGAACAAGTGGTAAAGGTTAAGCGAGTAGACAAGAAAAGTGTCAAATGCATGAAAAGGAGGGATATAGAAAAGTGGGTTCATGCAGATCAATGTAAACGGATATAACTGATAAGAATTTGATGCCGCTCTTGTTCTTGTTTTCCAGGATCCTAAATGAAGCGTGAATTGAGAGACGGAAATTTCTGGATTCTGGATATTGGAATTGCAGCAATTTTGTTGACAATTGGAATCACAAATGCTATAGAATCAACTCACGTTGAACACTCTGGAGATATCGATCAGGGTATATTACCAAATGAGGAATATGGGAAGGTATTATTTGCACACACAGATATAATCATTGATGCAAATGGCAACCATAAAGATAGTGATGTTAAAAGTAGAACAGTAAGACTGATACCAGAGGTTAAAAAGGTAACTGGGAGATATTATCAGGGTCCCAGCAATCAGTATAGTGTTGTCTTTTCATTTGGGAGAGTCAATCATAGTTCCAATACTCAGAGGTTAACATATATGGAAGGTGTACAAAATATAGATCCAAAGTCACTACAGCCATTTATGATGGCAACAGTATATGTAAATGAAACTGGCTACTGGTTGGGGGAAGAGTCTAAGTTACCTAACAAAAATGAGCATAAGGGGATAGATTATGGATCTTTTAGTGACAACTTAAAAGAAGGAGAATACTTGTTTGTATGTGGTATATATTGGCATAATAATATACACCCAATGTTCAGGCCAAAAAGGATCACCCTCACATATCGTGAGGCATGCATTGGAGATGCCACAGAGGTTGAGATGTCAGTTCAGCAAGGGCAAGGCTTTATAATTGGGTCATTATCTAAACCCTACAAATCCTATAGAGAAATGGTTGGTTATTGGGCATGTGGAACACCAGAAATAGAAGTAGGTGAGATGCACATCAATTGATGTTGCTCCAGATTACATAAAACCATGCGTGATCAATGAATCTGACAGCAATCAGCAGACAAGTACTTAGAAGAAGGGCACCCTTTACAAGTCAACCTAGATTCTACTCAAACCATTGCTAGTGACGTTCGATATGCCTTTGTTACTTGGCGAGTTAATATTTCTCTATGGTTGATAAAAACCTATTACCCAATTTGTGCAGGATATACACTAAATCATGTACATGCCCTATATCGATGGTTTACTAACAAAAATGCAGAAAATCGAATAAAACACCATCATAAACCACTTAATTCAGGGAATGACAGAGGCGCGAGGGACACTTTCAGCACACTATTGGGAGGATTAGGAACAGGTATGGGTATCATTAATGAAGCTGACATCAGTAGTTTAAGAACAAAACTTGTAGACATAGCTACCAATAGTAAGAAAGGTTTTGAAGTACAAAGGAAAATCAATGATATAATTAACAATTTACAGCAAGATCATGTAAACACTTATATCGGGGTAGCAAAAGATTTTATTCAACACTTCAAAGAATTAATGGAAGATGCAGTGACAAGAGGTAGGAATATGTCTTGGGCTCTAGTCTGTACACAAGGACAAATGGAATTATCAACTAACATTAAGATAGCAGTACAGTCTATTTATGATGGACAGTGGCCATTTGAATGGTTGTCTCAAGCCACTACCATGTACCTGAACTCATGAGCAGTACACATTCAAAATGGTGGGTGAATGCGTGGGTTGGGTGCAACAACTATGACTTTGAGAAATGCTATGTTTCTTCATTTATTCCATACACCAATTCACCATTAGAGCTCATGCATAAAATTAGTTCAATTGGTATTTTGACTGGAGATTCTACATTACTACACCCAAGGTTAGAGCATCCTCAAGTAATTAGGAGAAATGGAAGGTGGACACAGGTTGACATTTCCCTTTGCATACAAAGAAATCATAATATTCTATGTACACCAGGACAGTTTAGGTTGGTTGAAGACAAATGCTGGAATAATTCATCCACTTGTATTCTAGATGGGGAATCAATCTCAAAAGACAAAGCACCCATCTTCTATCTAGGGCATAAAAGGGTTTGTTTCTTTCTCCTAAATACCACCAATGTATCTATAACAACACAACATTGTTCTTTAATGACATCTGTAGCTAGGGGAGCATGGTGTACTCTTATGGGGTTACAGAAATCAAGACATCTAACTGGACTTATGCAATTCCCACTATTGCTAATATGTCAATTGATCTGAAATATCACACTCCAGTTAATCTCCAAGCATTAAACCTAGGAATGGGGAAAGAACTTGGAGAATGGTTGGTAAAATTTAATAAGGATGAATATTTATTGATGAAGCTTAATCAGGAGAAATCGAATGCCACGATTGTATTACATCATGACCAAAATGAACTAAAGGAGGTTACCCATCTACTAGAAAATAATGCTAAGGGTTACTGGTGGGAGGTAATATTTGGTCATTCAAATGCAGCGAATGGCATACTGAATTATTTGATTCACCCAATTGTAATTTTACTTATTGTTTCTGTAATTTTATCTCTTTTACAAGTTTACATGTGCTGTGTAACCCGGTATTTACATAAAAAGATTCAGAATTTAATGGTTAAAGAACAAGCCAACGTCAAAATTGCATCATGTGAGACAAATGTACAAATTCCCATTGAATTAAAAGAAATTGTAATATGTGAGAATTGTGGCAGAAGAGGGCACAGTAGTAAAGACTGCTTGATTCCAAAACGAAACCTATAGTAGAAGTGAATATCCTATGAGAAATGATGAAATTGTTTAATTGTTGTTCCATATGATTTTTTGTGTGATGTAATGATCCTATGTAAAATTTGATGTGTATTTTCCATGTATGCCTTCTTCAATGTCCTATTAGAAAGCAAGCTATAACAAATTAACTGTTCTTGGAGTGAATGTTGACATATGGTGAGTGAATGTGTCGGCGGCTCTTTGCCCTAAGAAGAGGAGTCAACTACAGTGGCGAAGAGGATTCTGGATTTGTGGCCCCTTAAAATGTCATGTGTCATTCAGACACAAAGGGGGGTATGTTGGAAGCCAACATGGACAATGTAAAGTTTATTGGAATCGCTGAAATCCATATTGGAGTTTAGGAGAGCTGAATATTTCCAGAACTCTTCAATCATATACAAGATTGTGATCTGTTAGGCCAGAAGGTCTGTTTTCTTGTGTGTGAGATAGTAAAGGTTGCCTTTACATACAAAAAGAACATTGGCCCTGCAGGCTCCTGGACAATACAGGAATACACATCCTCTGTGGATCTTCAATATAGACGCTGTTTGCCAACTAATCTTATCTACATGTGTATACAGCCTTTGTGGATTTGGAGCATTGACCATTGCTCATCAGGAAGACACCCAGTCTCCAGCCTATGGAGATGTATATTGCTATACAATGCTTGTGGTGTTTTGAATAATGAAACAATTATGCTTCAGATAGACATCTTGGAGCCAGTCAAGATGGAGGTAAACCCACCCTATACAAGGATTTCTTACCTAATGCAAGGACGCCATCAGCAGGCAGGTGATTACCACTGCAACCAATAATGTCACATAAGATTGCCACCGAAGATACTGAAAGAAGGGCGGAGTCGTGGGTTGTATGTGGGTGTGGATGTGAAATCTGTACTATAAATGGAGGTGAAATCAAGACACTCTCTCTCTTCTCTTTTTCTACCTTGGACCATGGAATAAGACCATCAACATCATACCTAAGTATCGCCTTCATTTCTGATCCATGTCTTCCATGTAATTTCTCTCTCTATCTCTTTCTATCTCTCTCTCTGCCATGACTATTGATATATAGATGCATTTGTATTTTTCTCTGATTAGAGGACATTGAAGATAGGTTATTGTTATCTTTATTATAATTGTTATTTGAATTGTCTTATTTTCCTGTTATTAAACATCATTATTATTTTTCCAACTTGAGTTATTAATCATATAGGAAATATTCAGGACAGGAGACAGTGCGGGAAATCACATCCAACACCCGTCACTACAGCAAGCTATTTTCTTCCCACCGACGACAAAATGAGATGTACTTACAGGACCTGTGGTGATGTCACTATGATGGGCGGAGCTAAATCACATGACTCTGATGTAATCGCAGGCCTTGTAACCACAGACGCAGGTACTGCAGCCCGTCCTCTGCTCTACTGTGCTCTCTGCCCCACTGTGCTCTGCTCTCTGCCCCCACTGTGCTGTGCTCTCTGCCCCCACTGTGCTGTGCTCTCTGCCCCCACTGTGCTCTGTTCTCTGCTCCCACTGTTCTCTGTTCTCTGCCCCCACTGTGCTCTGCTCTCTGCCCCCACTGTGCTCTGCTGTCTGCCCCCACTGTGCTCAGCTCTCTGCCTCTACTGTGCTCTCTGCCCCCACTGTGCTGTGTTCTCTGCCCCCACTGTGCTGTGCTCTCTGCCCCCACTGTGCTGTGCTCTCTGCCCCCAATGTGCTGTGCTCTCTGCCCCCAATGTGCTGTGCTCTCTGCCCCCACTGTGCTGTGCTGTCTGCCCCCACTGTGCTGTGCTCTCTGCCCCCACTGTGCTGTGCTCTCTGCCCCCACTGTGCTGTGTTCTCTGCCCCCACTGTGCTGTGCTCTCTGCCCCCACTGTGCTGTGCTCTCTGCCCCCACAGTGCTCTGCTCTCTGCCCCCACTGTGCTGTGCTCTCTGCCCCCACTGTGCTCTACTCTCTGCCCCCCACTGTGCTGTGTTTTCTGCCCCCACTGTGCTGTGCTCTCTGCCCCCACTGTGCTGTGCTCTCTGCCCCCACTGTGCTGTGTTCTCTGCCCCCACTGTGCTGTGCTCTCTGCCCCCACTGTGCTGTGCTCTCTGCCCCCAATGTGCTGTGCTCTCTGCCCCCACTGTGCTGTGCTGTCTGCCCCCACTGTGCTGTGCTCTCTGCCCCCACTGTGCTGTGCTCTCTGCCCCCACTGTGCTGTGTTCTCTGCCCCCACTGTGCTGTGCTCTCTGCCCCCACTGTGCTGTGCTCTCTGCCCCCACTGTGCTCTGCTCTCTGCCCCCACTGTGCTGTGCTCTCTGCCCCCACTGTGCTGTGCTCTCTGCCCCCACTGTGCTCTGTTCTCTGCTCCCACTGTTCTCTGTTCTCTGCCCCCACTGTGCTCTGCTCTCTGCCCCCACTGTGCTCTGCTGTCTGCCCCCACTGTGCTCAGCTCTCTGCCTCTACTGTGCTCTCTGCCCCCACTGTGCTGTGTTCTCTGCCCCCACTGTGCTGTGCTCTCTGCCCCCACTGTGCTGTGCTCTCTGCCCCCAATGTGCTGTGCTCTCTGCCCCCAATGTGCTGTGCTCTCTGCCCCCACTGTGCTGTGCTGTCTGCCCCCACTGTGCTGTGCTCTCTGCCCCCACTGTGCTGTGCTCTCTGCCCCCACTGTGCTGTGTTCTCTGCCCCCACTGTGCTGTGCTCTCTGCCCCCACTGTGCTGTGCTCTCTGCCCCCACAGTGCTCTGCTCTCTGCCCCCACTGTGCTGTGCTCTCTGCCCCCACTGTGCTCTACTCTCTGCCCCCCACTGTGCTGTGTTTTCTGCCCCCACTGTGCTGTGCTCTCTGCCCCCACTGTGCTGTGCTCTCTGCCCCCACTGTGCTGTGTTCTCTGCCCCCACTGTGCTGTGCTCTCTGCCCCCACTGTGCTGTGCTCTCTGCCCCCAATGTGCTGTGCTCTCTGCCCCCACTGTGCTGTGCTGTCTGCCCCCACTGTGCTGTGCTCTCTGCCCCCACTGTGCTGTGCTCTCTGCCCCCACTGTGCTGTGTTCTCTGCCCCCACTGTGCTGTGCTCTCTGCCCCCACTGTGCTGTGCTCTCTGCCCCCACTGTGCTCTGCTCTCTGCCCCCACTGTGCTGTGCTCTCTGCCCCCACTGTGCTGTGCTCTCTGCCCCCACTGTGCTCTGCTCTCTGCCCCCCACTGTGCTGTGTTTTCTGCCCCCACTGTGCTGTGCTCTCTGCCCCCACTGTGCTGTGCTCTCTGCCCCCACTGTGCTGTGCTCTCTGCCCCCACTGTGCTGTGCTCTCTACCCCCACTGTGCTCTGTTCTCTGCTCCCACTGTTCTCTGTTCTCTGCCCCCACTGTGCTCTGCTCTCTGCCCCCACTGTGCTCTGCTGTCTGCCCCCACTGTGCTCAGCTCTCTGCCTCTACTGTGCTCTCTGCCTGCACCGTGTGCTCTGCCTGCACTGTGTGCTCTGCCTGCACTGTGCGCTCTGCTCTCTGCCCGCACTGTGCTTTGCTCTCTGCCCGCACTTTGCTCTCTGCCCGCACTGTGCTCTCTGCTCGCACTGTGCTTTCTGCCCGCACTGTGCTCTTTGCCCCCACTGTGCTCTCTGCCCCCACTGTGCTCTCTGCCCCCACTGTGCTCTGCTCTCTGCCCCCACTGTGCTCTGCTCTCTGCCCCCACTGTGCTCTCCTCTCTGCCCGCACTGTGCTCTGCTCTCTGCCCGCACTGTGCTCTGCTCTCTGGAAGCACTGTGCTTTGCTCTCTGCATGCACTGTGCTTTGCTCTCTGCATGCACTGTGCTTTGCTCTCTGCATGCACTGTACTCTCTGTGTGGCGCCCCACGTAGTCCGGCGTCACAGAGTGGTATTGCACCCGTGTGTCGGCAAGCGGCAGGACAGCGCGACAGGACACTGATAAGTATGATTTTACTTTACAGGCTGCCGCGCAAGGGGGGGGGCCCTAGAGCTTGATGGGGGGGCCTGTATACCTCCGGGGCTGCTGCTGTATACAGCCCTGGGGCTGCTGCTGTATACAGCTTTGCGGCTGCTGCTGTATACAGCCCTGGGGCTGCTGCTGTATACAGCCCTGGGGCTGCTGCTGTATACAGCTTTGGGGCTGCTGCTGTATACAGCTTTGGGGCTGCTGCTGTATACACCCCTGGGGCTGCTGCTGCTGTATACACCACTGGGGCTGCTGTATACTACCTAAGGGCTGCTGTATATACCTCTGGGGCTGCTGTATACACCCCTAGGGCTGCTGTATATACCTCTGGGGCTGTATATACCTCTGGGGCTGCTATATACTACCTCTGGGGCTGCTGTATACTACCACTGGGGCTGCTGTATACTACCACTGGGGCTGCTGTATACTACCACTGGGGCTGCTGTATAGTACCACTGGGGCTGTATATACCTCTGGGGCTGCTGTATACTACCACTGGGGCTGCTGTATACTACCACTGGGGCTGCTGTATAGTACCACTGGGGCTGTATATACCTCTGGGGCTGCTGTATACCACCACTGGGGCTGCTGTATACTACCACTGGGGCTGCTGTATACTACCACTGGGGCTGCTGTATACTACCACTGGGGCTGTATATACCTCTGGGGATGCTGTATACTACCACTGAGGCTGCTGTATACTACCACTGGGGCTGCTGTATACTACCACTGGGGCTGCTGTATAGTACCACTGGGGCTGTATATACCTCTGGGGCTGCTGTATACCACCACTGGGGCTGCTGTATACTACCACTGGGGCTGCTGTATACTACCACTGGGGCTGTATATACCTCTGGGGATGCTGTATACTACCACTGGGGCTGCTGTATACTACCACTGGGGCTGCTGTATACTACCACTGGGGCTGCTGTATACACCTCTGGGGCTGCTGTATACTAACCACTGGGGCTGCTGCTGTATATACCACTGGAGCTACTGCTGTATACTACCACTGGGGCTGCTGTATATACCTCTGGGGCTGCTGCATACCACACTGCTGGGGGCTGTATACCTGTACTGGGGTCCACCCTCGGCTTATACACGAGTCAATAGGTTTTCCCAGGTTTTGGGGGCAAAAGTAGGGGGGTCGGCTTATACACGGGTCGGCTTATACACGAGTATATACGGTATGTAAAATTATCAACTCATGTAGGTACTACGTCTGTATCTTTTCTGTGTCTGTTTTGTATGTATTATATACCTCATTTTTATATTTTAAAATAAAAAATGTCATTAGACTTATCAGTATTACTTGTTTTTTTATTATATTTCTACTTTAAACTCAAAAATATACCAAAAAAAAACAAAATTTATCACTTAATAACAAAATATATGAAGTATGCTCCTAGTGGTACCAGGTCACGTTCTTGGGGCTAAAAGCTGTTGTAACTCAGATTGACTTAAAATAACAATTACCGTATATACTCGTGTATAAGCCGACTTTTTCAGCCCAAAAATTGGGCTGAAAAGTCCCCCCTCGGCTTATACACGAGTATATACATGTGTGTGCTGAGTGTGACGGGGACGGGGGCTCTGACTGGGGGCAGGAGGAGGCAGGAGGGGGCTGCAGTGACACCGCGCGGTCACGTGGGCCCGCCTCATTGATATGCACGCATCCCCCTGTCCATCCCGGCAAGGGGATGCAGTGCATATTGCCGGACACAGCCCCTGGCGGCCCCCGGCAGTGGTATACAGCCCCCCCGCCTAGTACCGGGCCCCCATGGTGCGGCACAGCATACAGTAGTTCATACACTACCATCTCTCCCTGCAGCGCGCGGCTCCTCCATGTCCCAGCCGGCATCTTCCTGTAGTGTCATGTGACTGGCACGTCCGCTCATCACATGACACTACAGCAACAAGCCGGGC
The DNA here is from genome assembly GCA_033576535.1 of Allobates femoralis. Classification (NCBI taxonomy): domain Eukaryota; kingdom Metazoa; phylum Chordata; class Amphibia; order Anura; family Aromobatidae; genus Allobates; species Allobates femoralis. Next base: position 424,851,478 of record JARQOC010000004.1, on the reverse strand, counting down.
GGGAGATGGAGGAGCCGCGCGCTGCAGGAGATGGTAATGTATGAGCTACTGTATGCTGTGCCGCAGCATGGGGGCCCGGTACTAGGCGGGGGGGCTGTATACCACTGCCGGGGGCCGTCGGGGACCATGTATATCACTGTGCTGGGGGCTGCTGTATATCACTGTGCTGGGGGCTGCTGTATATCACTGTGCTGGGGGCTGCTGTATACACCTGTGCTGGGGGCTGCTGTATACACCTGTGCTGGGGGCTGCTGTATACACCTGTGCTGGGGGCTGCTGTATACACCTGTGCTGGGGGCTGCTGTATATCACTGTGCTGGGGGCTGCTGTATATCACTGTGCTGGGGGCTGCTGTATATCACTATGCTGGGGGCTGCTGTATACACCTGTGCTGGGGGCTGCTGTATACACCTGTGCTGGGGGCTGCTGTATACACCTGTGCTGGGGGCTGCTGTATACACCTGTGCTGGGGGCTGCTGTATACACCTGTGCTGGGGGCTGCTGTATACCACAATTCTGGGGGCTGTATACCTGTGCTGGGGTCCACCCTCGGCTTATACGCGAGTCAATAGGTTTTCCCAGGTTTTGGGGGCAAAAGTAGGGGGGTCGGCTTATACACGGGTCTGCTTATACACGAGTATATACGGTATGTATAAAATATAAATTTTGAAGAACAACATTGGCTTTCTTTTGAGATATTAAGCGTGTTTTTCTTATTTGCCGTTCTGGAGTTATGGCTCCATATGTCAGCTTTTTGGCCAAAAATTTGGATTTTTTCAAACTTTGAGCTACGAGCGGCACGGGTTAACGTCGTTTGATCGAGCTCAAATTTTGGCTATCTCAATATCTGGAAAGGGGAATCGTTTTGTGGGGTCCAGACTAACAAGATTCAGACATTTTTTCCCCCCATATGAGATCTGGTCACTCTACTGGACATGTAACCATAAAAGAGTAAAAAGGGCATGACTTTCAGAATGTCCACACTGCTGACTGCAGCTGATATGGTGACAATGTATCAGACTACTTCAGGCTACAGCACAGTGCTGAGCAATGTTAAGCGGCCGTCACACGCAAGGATTTTAAGCCCGATATCGTTTAAGCGAACTCCTTTTTGATCGCTTAAGCGATATCGTTTTGGCATCGTTGCATGTAATCAAGCGTCCCTGCCCACATACAGCCGTCCATAAGCCTAACACTTCTTGGGGCAGGAGGGTGAAGATTTCATTTTTTAGAATTTAGATAAGATGTTATGGATGATTACTCAGCTTTTAGGGTCAGTGCCAGTCGAACACACGCAGCAAGCAGCTTGCACTGGCCAAACAGCGATCCAGGCTCCAGGACATTGAAGATAGGAAGCCCCCATTGCCAGCCCCGAATAGGTTCGCTCATCTCTAGTATGCACATTTATGCAAGTAAAGGCCGGGTTGCACCTTATGATGTCCCAGTGATCCAACCATCGATCTGGCCTGGCCGGGATCGCTGGGACATCGTTAGCTGATCGCTGGTGAGCTGTCAAACAGGCAGACTCACCAGCGATCAGGACCAGCGAGAACGCTGGTATCTAGGGTAAACATCATGTAACTAAGCAGAGTGCGGAGCTTAGTTACCCACTGTTTACCCTGGTTACCTGCTCCCAGCGCTTGGAGATTGTTCATCGTTGGTCTCCCGCTGTCACACGCGCTGATGCTGGGCGCCCAGCGGGAGACCAACGATAAATTTATGGTCCAGGTCATTTAACAACGACCAACGATGAACAAACTCATCATTGGTCGTTGGTAAATGTCACACGCAACAATGTCGTTTCGACATCACCAAACCGGTGACGTTGCAATGATATCCTTACCGATATCGTAGCGTGTGACGGAGGCCTTTAGACTGTCAATCATTGATAGATCTACACCCTGGACTCCTAAGCCAATTAGCAGGAATAGAGTTATATGGAATCTTTCCTTATAAACTGATATATTATTCTTCTCAGCTTCTCCTACTCTATAAAAAATTTCCTGCAGCTAAGACTACATGATCCATGTGACAGGTTCCCTTTAAGCTCCAAGGGAATACAATACGCTCTGAGTAACAAATACCACTAATGTCAATAAAATTATTAAACTAAATAGCACTGGCTATTTCCCAGCACACCTCAGGCAGACATACAGTCTGTTTACTTTTCTTGGTGGAGCCACAGAAGATCGACATGGAGACTGCAAATTGCAGGGGATTAGCAGAAAAATGTCAAATGTCATTGTCCAAGTCACCAAATAAAAACTTGTTAAGGCAGATGTATTCACATTTCTAGATTAAATGGATAGATCCTTGTTCACAAGTATATTGATTATGTGCCGCTTACCATTGATAAGCTAAATGCCACATGTATGACCACATTCGGGGTTTAATACTTTATGTCTTGTAAATACTATACCCATATCCCTTACATAGAACGTCCACCTTGGCATATTTGTGACTCTCCTTCAGCCTGTGTTGGTGGTGCTGATGGGTGTCTTATAAAGAATAACATTGTAAGGAAGGAAAGAAGAATTCTAGAGAAAAATAAACGTATCAAAGGATAAGATCGGTCGTTGAGCTCTGTAAACATTGTTGCCACAGAAACCAGGAAAACAATTGGGCGCATTGTGTGGGAATGTTTCCAGCTGATGAGGGGTTAATAGGGAACTATTTGCGGGTGAGATGAGTTAAAGTAACATCTTTGATCTCTAGGTTCACAGACAGAATTACACCCCTCCTAGCTCATAACAAGTGCTTGTATTCGCCACTCCCTTCAATGCAGAAACAATAGCCTTATTGCTGTGTCCAGTGCAGAATTCGGAGGAAACCGCTCAGGGATGACAAGTATGGTTCTAGTGCAACAAAGGTGAAAGCATCACAGACAAGACTAGGGAGGGCGATTCATCATTGCTTTTGCGCCTTTTCTTCTGGAATAGCAAGGGTGACTTTTTATATGCACTATAATCATTTTTTAATGTGAGCCTTTAATACTTCACGTGGTCCATGATTTTGTCTATTCTTTTTGTTTGGGCATTATGGGTATGGTTTTGGCATAACTTGAAGCTCATTGGTCCCGATGTGAAAGCGCCAACAAGGCCCCCAATTATTGCAAATCTTTAATAGCATTAGTCTTTTTCTATAGGCAAAGGGACTTTTGGGGCCCCCTAGGCTCCAGAGCCCATGCAACTGTAGCAGGTACCTCCCTGGTTTTGGTTATCCTAATATTTTATCATAAATCATCATTTGTGATATTACAAATTGCACAGTACCTTAGTACCAAATCTGTGTCATTAATTTGTGCAATTGAACACTATCCTGCAACATTTTAAACCGCACTGAATGGATTGAAGACTTTAATAAAAAAAAAAGTTCAAAAACAAAAGCAGAACTTGTCAGTCCATCAATTGCTCATTTTCATGTATTTAGCACAAGATCTGACACAGAAAAGAAAAAATAAGAAATACAAGAAAAGAAGTCTTGGTTCTTTAGTGATGTTGAATGTTAGGGTACCGTTACACGTCGCAACATCGCTAGCATATTATATCCTTCACATATTATTGAAACTCTATGTAATTTTAAGATAGTTGTCATATTATTAAAGCAATGAGATCGTAGATACATGGATAGATAGAGCTCCACAAGCTATATAATGCCCCATTACATATTGTAAGCTTGCACACTTTAGTGCCTTTCATATGGCATTAAAGGGTGTTTAGCCAGATTTAAGCTAAAAATATGTATAAATAAATAGTTAAAATAAACCAATGTGAGTAAGAGCAGGTGACTGTAAACTGTGATAACTTTACTGATGTCACGCTGGTCTTAGCTGCTGGCTCTCACAGATACCCGCTGTGTGACCTGGCTGCTGTAAACTGCGGTAACCTTATAATGTCCTCGCTCATCCCAGCCGCTGACTCTTTAGGAGCGCAGTGTGAAACCGGTAGTGGATGCCGCTACAGCCTATGGGACTTTGTTCTCTGAACGAGGATCCGTACACTGGATGACTTAGTTGGGGAACATTGTGGGACCTCTATGTGGACTACATCAGACCTGCTTTGAAGTTATTTGGGAAATATGAATTCCCTCTTTTTATGTCTTTCAGGTTGCCATTTGTGGACAACGTCAGATTCGTGGACTATGTCAGAATCTGTAGACTACTTCAGACTGCCCCCGTCCTGGTATATAGCCCCCATCCTGGTATATAGCACCCCACATCCTGAGATATTGTGCCCCTATCCTGGGATATAACACCTTCTCCCATCACTGTATTTCGCCCCCATGCTGCCCAATGCATTAAAATAATAAACTGTGTAACATACCTGTCCAGCTCTCTCCTCTATCTCTCCCTCTGCAGCCGCAGCAGCATCGATCTCTTCCTGTGTGTGCTGACATCTGATCATTTGACCAGGGCTCAAAGTGATGACATTACTGTGCTGTGCTGAGTCACATGATTGGATGCTCCGGGGACATACAGACAGAAAGAGATCGATGCGGCTGCAGGGATAGGGATTGAAGGGACCGCTGGACAGGTATGTTACGCCATTTATTATTTTAGTGTGTGCAGCAGCATGGGAGACCATATCCAGGATGGGTGATTCAATACACTTCGTGTACTGTAATATACATTGCTTCCCACCACCGCTAGGCGCTAGCTTCAGCACTGAGAGGTGGACAGTGGGATGCAGTGAATATTACAGTAGACTAATGAGTGGGGACACATGATCACGGGCTGCAGAAACAGTCCCTGCCAGCCTTCTCCCAGCCGCTCCAGAGCCGTCCCCCCTCCAGCACAGCCTGCAGTGCGCCACAACCCCCGTATACTGTATTCGGACCATAAAACGCACCCCCACTTTCCCCCACAATTTGGGGGGAAAAAAGTGCGTCTCATGGTCTGAAAAATGCAGTACACGATGCTCAGTTCTCAGAGACATGGCTAAAGTGAGAAAGGTTAAAACTCGACCACCACTGAACAAGACTCAGAAGTTGAAAAATCAACACTAGGTCAAGAAATATCTTTACACAAATTTTACTAATTTTTTTTATGAACAGATGAGAGTTATTTTATATGGATCAGATGCAGATTGATGGGCCCAAACTGGATTTGTAAGTGGCGGAGACCTCCACTTTGACTCAAATGACAGCAAGGTGGATGTGGGGTACTGCTAAGGTTTGGTATTTTTAAAGATTGGTTAGTTGAAAGTTGGATTTTTTCAGAGTGAAGATAGGCTAAAAATCCTACTGCCTATTTTTAAAAGATACTTTTTACAAGTAGTTGTAGTGGAAAAAGCCTGCACCTTTCAAGAAAACCATGATTTTTATGCAGGACAATGCTCTGGCTCATGCAAAGTGCTACACTGCTTGAAGCCAGTAAAGGCCTTAAATTTGAAAGAAAAATGACATAGCTCCTTTCTCTCCTGATCTAAACCCTAATGAGAACTTAGTGCCCTTCTTTAACTGGAGAGTTACGGTGAAGGAATACAATACACCTCACTGAATAGTGTTTGGGAGGCTGTGGTTGGTGCTACCCAAAAAGTTAATCATCAACAGACTAAATAACTGACGGACTCCATGGATGGACGGTTTATGACTGCTATTAAAAAGAAGGTTGGCTATACTGGTCACTGATATTATTTTTGAAATTTATTTTTCAACATTTTGATTTCATTATTATTCTCACTTTAACAGATAAAAATAAACTATGGAGATGAGAAAATGTATGTTTTTCACTTACCGTAGTTATATAATCATTTTGCACTCTAATGGCCGCTTTATACGTCCCGATATCGTCGTCCAACAATGATAAAAAATCACGTGGTTCGTGCATTGGCCCCAATATCGTTCGTGCGTTGTGTGGTGTAAATGTGCAATTCCATGCAAGAACGATGCCAAAACGATATCGGGGGAGACTTGAGCAGGCTCGCCAACTGGGCGATATTGGATGGAGGATCTGGCATGATCGTGCTGTGTGACAGCTCGACTACGATTTGGAGAACAACTTCCCCTATTCACTACAATGTTAATTGGTCGTTCCCGAGTTGATGAGACGCAGTGTGCAAGAGGGGCGTACGACATCATACTTGCGTTGGCTGACGATATCGCGCTGTGTAACAGCTCCTATGCGATCTTGGATTAGTGCCAAAAACATGTGCGCTCCCGTGCCGTTGTATACAATACCGAAACGATGTTGGGACATGTAAAGCGGCCATAATAATTGCCCACTACTTATATATAAAGACCAGTATTAGACAAAGTGGGGCCCTGGGCAGAAAAACAAAAATGGGGCCCGACATTCAGCACTCAAATAATGATAATACTAGTACTTCCATAGCCTGTCTACTAAGACACATGACTGATACCTGGCTGGCAACCATATATCCCACCTGGTATGTGAAGATGGATGTAACATCATCAGATCATGTCATCTCCCAAATCAAAAATTAATGACACTGGACAGGCACTTTCAGTTTAGGTCAAAATATTCACTTGAAGGAATTGTCTGGTGAACACAAATTATCATTTATCCAAAGGATAGGTTGATATCTCATCCGACCATTGGTCATAATGTTTGGCAGAACAGGGAATTTTTATCACCATTAGAATGAAGCGGCAGTGCGCATTTGCAGTCTGCACTCCATTCATTTCCTATGGGGCTCCTGAACTCTATGATTGGGTTTTTCAGGCAGCCTTATAAAGAATTAATGTATGAGTGGTCAGGTGTTCCTTGTTCTGAAGATTGGTGCGACAATAGCCAGATCAGATAACTTGTTTTTGTTGAACTACCTTTAACTTCCTTTTACCCTATGTGTTTTAGATCTTAGCCCCTTAAACACCATGTTATTTTTAGGCTTTAAGAATGTTGAGAGTCTGTTGTGGTGTGGGGTAGTAGTGGTGGGCAAGGCCAAGCCACTGCTGCGGAGTAGCCCTAGATTATCTAACGCTTACCCCAGCAGGCTCCCCAGTGCAACAGTTCCTTACACAGTCTCGTTCTTCCAAAGACAACGCACACACAGAGCGTATAATGTTTGCAAGCAACTTTTACATGAGCAGTTGTGAATATCACAAGCACATTACTTTCACGGGGTGATTTATTTCAGTATAATTTGAGGCAGACTGCTTCTTCGTTCCAACACCTCTACGGTTAATGCTAGCCCCTCGTTCTCTCTTTCCAACACCACAGTGTTTCTCTATGAAATCAAACAGTCTCTCATGGCTCCAGCCTTCTCACACCTATAAGGATCTGTTCAGAGAACAACCAAGGGAACTGAACACCCCAGGGCCGTGGGGTACTCAGAAGCGGGCTATAATGTTTCTGGGGAGTCACAGGTGTTGAGACCTGGCTCCGTGACCTTAGGTTCAGTTGTTAAAGAGTTTTTGGGGAATAAGGTGGTTTAAAAGAAAAGTTATTTGTGACGCCACCCATGGTTTGTGGCTATGAGTGGCCACAGCTGCTGCATAACCTCTAGGGACGATGGATGGGTAGCTAGGATGTAGTGGCTCCCACGGGTGGAGCAGATCCCCAGGGTATGGATGTTGAAAGGGTGTAGGGTGCAGGATGGAGGGAGCAAAGTAACTGACAGACTCACGGTTTGTTGGTTCCTCAAGTCCTTTACTGGTGATACTGGCACAAGGACAGATGGTATGGCTGCAATCCAGCCACCTGCGAGCAACTCAGGGTTCTCCTCACATGGCAAGTTCTGAGGCCTCCCTGCTGCGCTTCTTATTAGGTCCCTGCTGCTGCTTAAGCTTAGCTGCTGCCCTCTCTCCTCCTGCTGGGTTCCGTATGACAGGCAGCTCGAGTCATTCTCCAGCCCCACTTCATGGGCGACTGCTTATGGGCTCTCAATGCTGCTTTGCCTCCAGGCACTTAGTGTGGATGGGGGACTTGGAATCCTCAGATATTGGCTGCTGGGACATTAGGCCCTGCACAGCCTCGGACTCTGGTGTCCATTTCCTGGTGCTTACTCCTCTGGCATGAGCTCGACACCGCTCTGCTCTCCAGGCTCTCCTTCACTTCCTCAGACCCTTGCTTATGGGTCACTCAAGCTAAGTCTAGCTCTTCTGGGATGAGCTTAGCACTGCTCCAGTCCACAGGATGTCTTCCTCAGTACTGCTCCGTACTGAACTAACTAACTCCGCCCCGGACCAGAATTTATAGGGGAGCTTACCCTGAACCCGGGTTTAGATCTCCCCCTTCAGGCCTGGAGGGAGAAAAGGTGTTGTGTGCTTTGGGTTTTGCCTGGTGCGGATTTCCTATGTTGCTCCCAGGTATGACATTACCCCCCGGGGGAGATAATGACATTGTGGTAGCCAGACTGTGGGGTGCCACAGAACCATTTAGACAGAGTTCAATAACCATTTGAACCGTGACAACCCATTCACCTAAGTCTATATTGAAGCCCATTGCAACAGGAACCCAAGGGATCAGTTGCGTCCTGGGAGCCCACCAAGGGTAGTGTTAGAGCACCAACGCAGAGAGGATAACACGTGCGTCCTGGGTCCATGTCCCAATATTTATACTTCAATCCCAGGATAACCCAAAGGGTCCAGCCGAATAAAATACTGGGCTTTTCACTAGTGTGTTGCGAAGCGTACTTCCACTTTTTCTTCTAGGGGACTCTGCTGCTAAAACTACACTGCAAGGCTCATTTTGTTAGCTAGGCCCCAACATAAGGGGTGTATGACTATTCTTAACTACTTCCCTCCCTACCTCAGGAAAACCAAGGAGCAGTCTTAACCTTAACCACTGTGTGACCACCTACACTTCATTTCACATATCAACTCTATGGTATATACAAATGTATGCAACACGTGCATGTATAAAGACAGTACCCTCCAGAGCAGGGCAGGGCAGAACTCTTAACCCCCCTATAAGAACACAGTAATTGTTTTCATGTTTCTATTACTGTGCTTCACTAGTTGACATGGCTATATGAGAGATGTTTTTCCCTGAATGAGTTGTAATTTAATGGTATCATTTTGGCTTACATACAGGTTGACAAACTTTTAGTATTTATTAAAGAGGGGAACTAAAAAAATATCAATTCAATATGATTTCAAAAGTAATAATTGCACTGTGTTACAGCAATAAGACCATTTCATCCTGTAATAGGCTGCAGTAGTCAGGGGACTGGAATAGCACGTCATCAGAAAAACATCTAAAATTGCATATGGCACCCCAAGGGTTAAGGTGCCACAGTAACATCACACAGGTTCCCTCCCCACAGCAACTGACACTACACTAGCACCTCTGGGCCAGGAGGGGGAGCTAAACCAGCTCCCTTATAAACTCCGGGTCAAGAGGAAGTAGTTAGTTCAGTTTGGAGTCGAGTCTTGAGGAGAGTTGAGTTGAGTCCAGTTCCTGGGAGAACTGATGGAGACTGTTGTGTAAAGGAGCTGCGTCAGGCTTCTCTACAGTCCGCTCATCGATTCCAGGCCTAGCCAGGGTCTGAGGGAAGGAGAACTGAAGACAAGGGAACACATCTGGGAGACTGAGTGCCATCACCACTCGCCCCGGAGGAGCGCACAGAACGGATACTGGATCCGAAACTGTGACTGACACACACAGCACAGTAAATCCTGGGATAGTGGAGGTTGTAGATCGACACTGTACCAGAGCAAAGCAACACGGCGGGGTCAGCATTACACAGAAGACTCAAGTTGCCTAGCCAAGGGGTACCTGTGAGGAGAGAGACAGTGCCAGCAGCTCAGCTAGAAGCAGCAGCAGGGCCACACACACAGAGCGCAAGCAGGAGGAAGCTGTGGACCCGGACAGGGTGGGAGCAACCCGGCCCCAATACAGACTCCGTGGACAATAATCTGCTACAACATCTGCAGTAAAGCTTTGGAAAACTTCAGAAACGTGAGTGTGTGTTCCTTCAACCCGTCTCCACTATCAATCCCTTATTATCATATCCATCATAGACTCTAATTACCATTGCCCCGGGGAACCAGCCTCTACCTACGGAGAGCCGTTCCATTTAAGCTGCCCAGCATTATCCCTGGAGGTTCTGCAGCAGCGGTGGTCCCTGACCACACACAGTGGGTGGCGTCACGACAAACATTCATCCCTTGTAAATACCCCCTTTTACTTGCGGAACCCGGGAAACGGTCCGAACCAGGCCCTCTGTGACATCCCCAGTAGCAACCCGGTCCGGTACGGAGTACCCCGTCCCAGTGGGCTCCACATGCACAGTTAAAAAAACTGAGCTGCTGCAGCCGATCGAAGGCCCCAGTGGTCCTGGTAACACGGTGACATCATCACTCCGGGTGGTGGTACACATCACAGGTGGTAGACAGCGGGTATTCTTGATTTGATTTTTTTTATTTTAAATTTGCGCTTTTATTTCTTGTAATTTTTTTCTAATTAGTCTTATTACTTTAAGGGTTAAGGTTGCTAACTTGTATGTCATTTTACTTGTGTGACTGGTGCTGAGTTGCTGAATAAATCTCAACCAGAAGTCTGTTTTCACAGAAAGCACTCTAGCCTGTAATAATAATCTATGGGGCTATTTCCAATCACATGAAAATAGCTGAGACATGTCTGATTTTGAGCTGAGCTGAGTGAGGGACCAAAATCGGCAATGCAAGTCAATGGGTCCATGAAAAAATCAGACCACACTAGGATGTTTTCTAAGGCTAGGGTCACATTTGCGCTAAAATTTTCAGATCCTGATCCGGTTTTGAGCTGTTAAAAAGCTCAAAACCGGATCAGGAACCACTCCCCATATTAGCCCATTATTTAAACCGGATTGCTCTACAGGCAATCCGGTTACCGCTTGCAGATCTGCAGCCTGCAGTGAAAATCATGCAGGCTGCAGTTTTCGCAGCGGTTAGGAAACCGCAGGCGGATTGCTATAATGGGCTCCTACGGGAGCCCATGCAGCTGCCGCAAGGCACATGTGAATGCCTACGGTAGCTGTATGCTTTGTTTATCCCTGCTGCCGCAGGGATGAACAAAGGGTTAATCTAAATAATAGATGTGGGCAACATGTCTCTAGGGGGTGCCCACCCTCCCTAGAGACATGCTGTCCACTCCTGTGGGCATGTGAGGGGTTAATATGTGTCATTATACTAAAGCAATAGATCACTCTTATTCAAATACGAACTGCGCTTCCATCCAAGAAACCTTCTTTAAAATACTAACGAGATGGTATTGGACTCCTTCCAGAATGCACCACATTGACCCTCTTAATTCTCCGAACTGCTGGAGAGAATGTTCTCAAATCGGAACATTAACACATGTATTCTGGAGGTGCCCAAAAATTCTCAACTTCTGGTTGAGTATTCAAGATTTAATATATAGGACTACCAATTTTAGACTCATTCTCTCCCCTCAACTGGTTCTCCTCTCAATTGGCATATCAGACATTCCCCACACTCTTAAGGTACCGTCACACAGGGACATATCGCCGGCGATATTGCCGGGAATCGCGGGAGCGCGCATCCCTAACAACATCGCCGGTGAGATGTCACACTGAGCAACTTACCGGCGATGTCGCCGGCTAGTTGCCGCGGCTATCGCTCGCTGAGTTGCCCAGCAACCCAGCGAGCGATAACCCGCAATGTTGTAGATAGGCGGAATCGTCCGTAACATTGCGGGTTGCCGCGTTACACAGGGCGATCAGGCAGAATCGCCTGAACAACATCGCCAGGTTTCCCAACATTGTTGGGAAACCTGGCGATGTGACTCAGGCGATTCATCGCCTGATTATCGCCCTGTCACACGCGGCAATTCGCCGGCGATGTCGCCGCAACCTGGCCACGCCCCTCGGTTGCCGGCAACATCGCCGGCGATATCTCCCCGTGTGACGGTACCTTTAGATTCATAGTATCCCAAGTTATTCTCACAGCTAAGCTACTTATAGTCGCTAAATGGAAGTCCTCAGAAATTGCCACCATTGCAGAATTAACGGACAGAATTTCTAATCATTGTTCTTTTGAATTTACTTACGCAGTTAGAGACAACACATATAATAAATTCTTCTATAATTGGGAACTATGGATCTCTACACAATCCTTGAATCACCTGACCAAGGCTGTTGACAAACAACCCCCCTAACCTCTAAACCTCAATGACTAATAATTAACATTTCAATGCCTCGGATACATACCTATTACTACAGATTATAATAGGATATCCATGTATTGGTCACCTCAGGTGTTCTTTCTTTCCTCTTTGTTGTTCTATTTATGTACATTTCCTTTGCAATATAGACTGATGAGCGCATCTCATCCTATGTTTTTGATGTATTTAATATATGCAGTTTGTATCTTCATCGAATCGACCACTGTTGGTCAAATTTTTTGTCAAAGACATTTATTTCTACTAAAGTTATTGGAATTTTTTTTTTTTTTTTTTCTCTTTTTGAAATGTTTATCTGTTTGAGATAGGCAATTGCCTAATTTTATGTTATCTTACTTCTATGTAACCATCGTACTATCCCAATGTTTTTGTCTTTAACCTTGTTTTGTATTACTGTCTGTAAAGTCTTCACCCTGTAAATACCCCCATATAATCAATAAAAATATTTGAACAAATATGTGTCATTATAGTATTGCCTGCTATTATCGGCTTTTTCAATTTTATGAATGAATGCAGCGGCTCCTCACTGTAGAGGAGATACTGTACATAATGTACGTATTGTATGAGCCCCTGTCCTTCGTCCTGAAAGTTGTAACATTAGGTCTATGGGCTGCGCATCGCCATAGACCTGTTACAACTTTCAGGACCAAGGACAGGGGCTCATACAGTGCGTACATTACGTACAGTATCTCCTCTACAGTGAGGAGCCGCTGCATTCATTCATAAAATTGAAAAAGCCGATAATAGCCAGCAATACTATAATGACACATATTAACCCCTCACATGCCCACAGGAGTGGACAGCATGTCTCCAGGAAGGGTGGGCACCCCCTAGAGACATGTTGCCCCCATCTATTATTAACATTAACCCTTTGTTCATCCCTGTGGCAGCAGGGATGAACAAAGCACATGGTAACCGGATTGCTCCGGATTACACATCCTGAGCAATCCGGTTACCGCATTGCCATTTACCGGACACATTTTGTGCACAAAATGTGTCTGAAAGCAATTGCTGTTACCGCATCCGGATCTGGATGCGGTAACCGCAATTACACTTCCAAATGTGACCCCAGCCTGAGTGCTTTGCAATATTCACAGACTGCCAAAAAGGAAAATGTGAGAGAAACTTTTTTCTTATTTCTCCATGAATGACACTCTGATCTAACTCCAATCGAAACCTTGTCCGAAAGATTGGATTGTTTTTCTCATATGTGGAAAAATTCTAAGTGTGAATGTGCCCTAAATGCAGGATTTTGCGATTGCTGTATATGTTACATAGAATTCTGTAACTGCCGCATTGATAAAAGACGATACATAAACTGTGCTGAATGTACATTATATAGGAGAAACTAAGAAAGACTTCTGCTAACATCACACAGGTAACACTGAGAGACTGATTCATACATCTATAGGAGACATGGTGACTGTTGCATTCATCATATAAAGGAGCAAAAAAGGGGTGTGATTCTAACTCTATCCACAAAGAATGTCTTGACACTGGCAATGAGAAGTGTCAGGACATAATCCAACATTGTATGCTTGTGCGAGCACTCTAATAAAGAATTAAAGGGTCGTTGGCTTGTTAAGCAGGGCTGATGGACCATCCACTGAAGCCCAGCAAGAATGTGCCTGAAAGCTGGGGGAATAAGCTATAAGCTATGAGGTCTAGTGGACCAGAGGTTCCCAGCCCTCATCTATATACATAATCACCAGTTTTGCGCTTCCGGTCACTGTGCCGCTATTGCGAGAGAAGGCGCGCATGTGCCATCGCGAGCCGTTGCTTGCCTCTCACTTGCGGCGTCATAGCAACCGCAGCGCATGCGCCGTCGCCATCGTAGCGCGAGCAATGGTGCGCATGCGCCATCGCGATACGCATTTTACCTCACACCACTCGCCCCACCACAGCTGCCCAGCCTCTACCCGCCTACGGACTGCCCCGCTGGTGACGTTCTTCTCTGCAGCCTGTGGCCGCCTACACACCGCCCCTCCAGTGATGTGTATGTATATTACGTTCCCATCTCCACCCTCTCACCGCCTACACTCCTCCCCTATGCTGACGTCTATATTTTCTCCTTATTTCAGCTGCCTCACAACAACTACGGCCCGCCCCAACTATCTCAGTTTCCCGCCCACAGTCTCAGAAAGACGGCCAGCTGTCTCCAGCTAACTAATTCTCCTAGGGGACTGCAGTAACCCAGTCAACAAATCACTAAGTCGCCCAGTGAATGACTGTAATACTGTCTAAGTCCCCTGGGCTCTGCCATTAACTCTCTCTGCCTCATAAGTGACTGCTGCCAGCTTATTCCAGCAGTCTAACAGTCTCTAAGTTGCCCACACAGAAACAGTCACTAACTCTCTCAGTTGACTTGGGCTCTGCCATTAACTGTCTCTGCCTCATAAGTGACTGCTGCCAGCTTATTTCTACAGTCTAACACTCTCTACATTGCGCACTGAAACAGTCACAAACTGTCTAAGTTGACTTGGCCTATGCCATTAACTGTCTCTGCCTCATAAGTGACTGCTGCCAGTTTATTTCAAGAGTCTAACACTCTCTAAGTTGCGCACACAAACTGTCATAAACTGTCTATGTTGACGTGCCCTCTGCCATTAACTCTGTCTGCCTCATAAGTGACTGCTGCCAGCTTAGGGCCCTTTCACATCAGCGTTTTTTGAAATTTGCGGCAGATTCGGTGAAAAAAACGCATCTGCCGCGATTACCGCATACCGGCTGCACTTGCGGTGCGGTTGCGGTAAACGCCTTGCAAAGTATAGGCGTACTTGCGGCAGGTGCGGCAAGTGCGGTCTTTACTGCTCCGGTTTCCAGCTCTAAACTTACCCAATATTCATTTCACCGCACTCCCGATGCAATTGCATTGGGCCTTTTTACTAGTATCTAATATATAAAGCTGAATGTGTGTATGTGTCTGTGTGTGTATGTCCGGGATTGACATCTACACCGTCGCAACTACAGCAACAAAATTTTGCACAGTCACACGTCTGGACCCCGAGAGCGTCATAGGCTATGTTGTGAGGTGAAATTTTAACCCCGCAATGGGGAAAAAGTGACAGTTACCAGTTGACAGTTGTGAATGAGAGGGGCTTAATGATAGCACCAAAGACTAACAGCACATACCAGCATATAGTCACTAAGGTGGGGCCCCAACATGGGATATTCACCACGCACAGGGACATGTATACACACCACACGCACACAAAGGGTAACAGCAAGTGTATAGTCGCTAAGGTGCAGCCCAACATTGGATACTCACCACGCACCCGAACACACACACACACACACACACCACAAAGAGACACACACAACACAGAGACACACACACAAACCCTATAGCGATACATGCACTCACCCCACAGGGACACACACACACACACCACAAAGAGACACACACAACACAGAGACACACACACCACACAGACCCCCTTCACAGGGACACACATACATGCACACCCTATAGGGACACATCCACTCACCCCACAGGGACACACACACCACACGGACAGACACAGATGTGCACAAATCGCCTCACACAACTCACCTCATACGTGTGCTATCTTTAATTTCCAAACATAAACATCTGATTAAAAACAGCCAATGTGCAACAAATGTGCCATATAGGGAATTAAGGCAGATGTCAGTCACATGAGCCGTCTATATGTGTATGTGTGAGGTAACATATATTGCCCGGCCGGGGGGAGGGTTTACTGTTGGCTGGAGATTTATTAGGCTGCCTATAGCAACCAATCACAGCTCAGCTTCTATTTTCCTACAGGTCATTAATATGACATATTCAAATTCTATTTTGTTATAGCTAACATCAGTTATTTATTCACAAGGGCGTAGCCGGGTACTACAGCTAGTATATATATAAATTCACTGTGCACAGTTTCCCTGCTTTAACCTATTATCTTGTAGCGTGAGGTAACAGCTGAATATTTTTAATACAAAGAGTTCCATTTTGGTAACCTATACTCTAGAGTTGTTAAATTATATGGATTATTATGTAAAATATGTTACAGTGATATCTTATTGGTTAGCCTGATGATTTCTTTAGTAGGAAATTACTTGTATTTAAGTCAAATGAACGCAGTAAGGGTAAGGCCAGAAGGAGCAGCAATGACACACCCGAAGATCGCAGCGGCAAATAACTTCTGCTGCTTGGTCATTGTTTAATAAGCAATCAATTAATATTGTCGGGAGTCAACTAATTCAACTTCAAAACCAATAGGACATACAATTATCCCAGTGAAGCAGCTGCTCCCTTCAAAGTCAAGTGCTTATTTCAACATTCACCTAACAGCAGCATTCAATTGTTATGTTTTTATGCATCATGGACACAATCTGTCTAGTTTTTTTCTTAAGATCTGAAAATATACAGTATTAGTCTGTGAATAATGCCCACTATAGATGACGCAGCTGTGACTACATGTCATATAGTCAGTGCTGTGTGTGCAGATTAAAGAAGCCTGACGTGTAAATTGCAGGAAATAGTTATACCTTAATGTACTGAATCAGGAGGGGAGCAAAAAAGGAATAGATTGCAGGAAGGTGGAGATTGTGGGTGCGTAAATTGGGATGTATATTGCATTTCAAAGACAAGGGAGTAACTAGAGAATTCTTAGCAACACTTTATTGGTTGACATGTTGGTGATTATAAATTTAAATAAATGAAAATAGATTGTCAAATTTAGGCATCATGTGCACTTGGCCATTTTGCAAACCATGTACTATGCTACGATTCTACAATACAGATTTATAGCTTCTCAATGAGCAGTGGCACATCTGGGTTTTCTTGCCAAATTTCAGTTTTGCACCCTCACCTATACACAATTATGTGGTGACACTGAGTTTGTGCTACAGATTTTGGATGCCAAAAATCAGCATCTCCTATCAGAAATATGCACCCAAAATATCCTTGTGCAAATGGCGTTTTTTCATGCAGATTTTGCTGCGTATTTTTAGTAAATGTTCACTGTTATGACTGCGAATAAAGTTAGGTTACAGGCTTTGAAAAAGAGGGTTTCAAGATGTCATAATATGACATGGAGCTGCGCTGTAGTTTTGGTCACTAGCCCAGGTACAGCAGGCAGGTACGGGATGCGACCCACTCCCTAGTTTTACCTGGCTGTTAATCCAAAATTCAGAAGAGCCCTTTTTTTAAATTATTTCTTAAATAATAAAAAAAAACTATGTGGAGCTTTGCCATATTTTTGGTTGCCAGCCAGGTACAGCTAGGCAGCTGGGGGCTGGAATCCTCGGCGTCGGGAAGCCCAAGCAGTGCGAATTGAAGCCTGCATCCGCCCCAGAAAATGACACGTTAATCAAAGTGTCATTTTCGCGTGCTGTACAAGGCACTTCCAGTTGCCATGGTGCTGGTGGCAAACTGAGTAATGAAGGGATTAATGCCAGCTATGTATTGCCAGCCGGCACTAAGCTCAAGGTTCATAATGTGGGGCCAATGTTAGAGACGGTCATTAGGAACCGCTAAGTAAATAGTAAATAATACACCACACAGAGAAAAATAATTTTGTTTGATCAAAAAACACAAACACATACCTCATTTCCATCTTTTTTACTCCCACATAAATCCTCCTCAATCCTCTTTGACAGGCAGTGATCAGTGCTTCTGCCCAGTGGGTACATACCAGGACGTTCGCCCTGCGAATGCTACACAGAACCACCATCAGTACAAGAACACATCACCAAAACAACTATCAGTACAGAAATACATCACCGGAACCATCATCAGTACATGAATACATCATTAGAGACAATGTAGGTACATATGATTACAAAACCAGTTATCTTGTCTGGAGTGCTAAGTACCACAAGCACTTGATTAAAAGTAAGTCACAGACTTTTATTGTACCTCCAGTGGCCACTACGCGTTTCAACAGTGCCCAACCGTCTTCCTCAGGTAGAATGTAGGTGCATAAATATACCAACAGCACATCATCAGTACAGGAATACATTAACAGAACTATCAGCACATCACCAAGCTTAGTACCATGATCAATTGCAATGTCAGATCAGCCCCACATACAACTGTATTAAATGAACCTACAAGTCCCTGTATGTTCATAACAAATGGTAATGGAATACTGGGAGTTGTGAACAGCAAATTTTAGACTGCGGACCAAACAGAAACCACAGTATTGATTAGATACAAGCAGTATCAAAAATAAACATTTACATATAGGTACCTTATAGGTGACATCATCTATGATTAAAGTTGTTTTTGTCTATATAACACCAACATATTCCACATCACTTTACAATTACGCCAGGGAAATGCCCCTAACTGTGCTCCCTGCACAAAATATGACCTCCACACTGTCCCTATTATGGGATATGGCCTTTGCACTGTCCTCAGTCACACTGCCACCCAGGGACGGCATCAGCACCCGGCACACCCAGGCAAGTGCCGGGGCCCAGGACAGCTGGGGGACCCATTTACCATCGGGGACACCATCCACGCTGCTTGCTAGATGAGGTCCCCTGCCATTACTGGTGCAGATGACCGGTATCTGCTCCTGCGGCTATGCTATCACATAGTTGTGTATATGACTGGGGCCCTCTCTGCTCTTCAGTATCACAAAGTTTTTACTGTGCAGGTGCTGAAGCAGTGTCATTGCGTGGTACAAACAGGAAATTACCAGAAGGACGTCACTACAAGGAAAAGAGGATCCTGGACTTGAGCGCTACTAGTCTTGAATCTTCTCTTCAGTGTTGACGGTGTCCACAGTGAATATGGCCTGTATGTGCCTGTTTGTCTGTCTTGTGGCTCCTATTCCCAGCCCATACACAGCAGCATATGGTATATATACAGTATGTACACACTCCATCCTGTATTACAGTGAGATTGTATATACTCTAATTATATAGCATAGACCTCCATATCTGAAATTGCTACATGATTCAGATATCCAGTTGCATTAAGGTTTCCATTGATGAACAATTGCCACAAACAGGAAGCTGATATAACCAACCATTCCCATTTTATTTAGGTGCATTGCATCCACATAAATGGCCCACCCTGTACAGCCCAGCAGCAGCCCCTATATTATATATGCAGCCCATCCAGAAGCCTATATATTTTATATCCACAGCCCACAGCTTTTATATTATGTTCATGAATTATGATGAATTATGGTATGTGTTAAAGGGGCCCACATAAACCTGGAGCTGGCCCTGTTGCCATCTGACATTTTTCTGCTACATGCTGTCGCTTCACACTTTTCTCCTTCTCCTGGCCCCCTCCCCATTATATCCCTTTTATATTATTTCCTCACATTTTTGACCCTTGATTTTTGATGTTTCATACCTAAAAAAACGAAACAGAGCTTAGCATAAAAAGCACTGACCCATGCACAGATTTAATTACACGGTTATATGTTTACTCATATTTTTGATAATCCAATGCAAAAGAAGTCATCATCTTCATAGCACTCAGTAGTCAGCAAAATCACACCTATAATCTACCTTCCAAAATGTATGTTTACTTTCTACAGTTTACCATCTAGTGTCTAGTTCCAAATCTGGATGCCCTCCAGGCTCTTGAAACCCTTCAATAGAGACTAAGTAATAGACATATTAAGCAGGTGAAGAAAACCTAGGATTAGAAACCTTTGCATCGGGTAAAGACGTGTTTATATCTTGGGGGACAATTTGTACGCTTGGGGCCTGACTTATCATTTGGAGTTTCTTTTTTTTTCGTCTTGTGGAATTCATTGACATTTTGGCACAAAATCAAAAATGATCTTTAGTTTGTCTTTTGCTTATTTGTATTTTTTTTTAAAAATTAAAGAGTCGCATGTTGTGCTATAATATTGCAAAATGTGCAAAAAGATTAAAAGTGTACATAAAATCACTCCACGAGGGGCTGGGGTACACTTGTGCAAAAATTGAGTACATTTTTTAAAAAGCTGCAACTGATAAATCAGAAAGCAAATACCCCATCAACATTGATGAACGTAGAAAATAAAGCAAGTAAACACACACACTGTAAATAAGACTTTAAAAAAATGCGCAAATTAAAATAGGAATTCGGCACAAAATAAAATTGTCTGAAACTACCGAAAACTAAATAAAACAAGGCACAGATGCAAAAATTAGTCAACAGTATTATGTTTTGTTTGCAAAAAATATATACATTATAGAAATATATCTGCCATCCATCTAAACCAGGGGCCGGGAACCTATGTCTCGCGAGCCAGATGTGGCTCTTTTGATGGCTGCATCTGACTCGCAACCAAATCTATATAAAACAGTTTTACCCACAGTTCTGGGTGCCACGCTCTGTCCCTGCTGCCATGTGGGTTAAGCCAGGAGGCCAGCAGCCACAGTCCAATCAAAGGCCATCACCTGCGGCCCAATCAGAGGCCAGCAACCACCGGACAATCAGTGGCGCATGACGTCACATGCAGGAAGCTGATTGGCCAGCCGCTTCTGGCCTCTGATTGGACCGCTGCTGCTGGCTTCTGATTGGTAATGTATGGGTACGACAGAAGGGACAGAGCGTCACCTGGAACACCATACAGTGCAGACTGTGGAGGATCAGTGAGTATGTGTGTGTGTTTTTTTTTAGGTATCTTTACCATGGTGGGGGTGTCAAAGGGCTGCATGGGGATGCTGGGGGTACTGCAGGGGATGCTGGGGTACTGCAAGCGGATGATGGGGATACTGCATGGGGCTGATTGGGGTACTGCAATAGGATGATAGGGGTACCATATCGGGGCTGCAAGGGGATGCTGGGGGTACTGCAAGGGGATGATGGGGTACCATATTGGGGCGGCAAGGGGATGATGGCGGTACCATATTGGGAGCTGCAAAGCGATTATTTTGATACCCTATTAGGGGCTGCAAAGGACTGCAAGGGGATGATGGGGGTACCATATTGGGGGTTGCATGGGGATGATGGGGGCTGCAAGGAGATGATGAGGATACCATATTGGGGGCTGCAAAGGGCAGCAACGGAATGATGGGGGACCATATTGGAGGCTGCAAAGGGCTGCAAGTTGATGATGGGGACACCATATTGGGGTCTGCAAGGGGATGATGGGGTATCATATTGGGGGCTGCACAGGGTTGCAAGGGTAATGATGGGGATAGCATATTGGGGGCTGCAAGGGAATGATGGGGGTACCATATTGGGAACTGCAAAGGGCTGCAAATTCTTGATAGGATTCACAGTTTGTCTGGTTGAGCTGGTTTGTCATGACAACTATTATACAGTATATAATAAATGTGTTTTTTTTTTTTGCTCAACAATAAATGTGAATTATTCTTCATGGAACAAAAAGTCACCCCCTGAAAATAAGACATAGCGCATCTTTGGGAGCAAAAATTAATATAAGACATTTATTTTTGGGGAAACAGGGTAGCTGCATGGAGAAGCTGCGTGGAGAAGCATGGATAAATGGAAGTATTGCTAAGAGCCCAATGGTAAGAAGTACTTTATTCATCATTGGTTAGTAACAGGATAACAATGTTATTAAAAATAATTCAGAGACTTATTGTTCTTTAAAATTGTTGGTCTTACAAAAAATGTACACATTTACTTGTATTTACGGTAGTCAGGGCCGTATTTGCCACTAGGCACCCGTAGGCACGTGCCTAGGGTGCCAGAATGCAGGGAGGGCGGCAACTGAGCAAGGTTTTTTTTTTTTTTCTCCTTTGTTCCGGGGATGGAAGGGAATAGGCTCTGCCCACCTCCGTCTGCCGCCCACCCACCTCAGTCTTCCGGCTGCTGCGGCCTGCGGCCCGGGACTCTCGGCTTAGGAAGGATCCTGCACTGTCAGCGCTGGAGCGAGGGAGGCACTGCTGAGAGGAGGACCGCGGAGAACCAGGCAGCTCATCGCATTGGCGGGTATGTGGATGTCTGTGCTGCTGTGCTGTGCACAGTGCAGCACAGTGAAGTGAGGCAGGATCGAGGGATGTGCACAGTGCGGCCCTGCAGGGATGCAATCCCTGGGCCCTGTGTGCAATGTGCTGTGCACAGTGCAGCACAGTCAAGTGAGGCAGGATCGAAGGATGTGCACAGTGCGGCCCTGCAGGGATGCAATCCCTGGGCCCTGTGTGCAATGTGCTGTGCACAGTGCAGCACAGTCAAGTGAGGCAGGAACGAGGGATGTGCACAGTGCGGCCCTGCAGGGATGCAATCCCTGGGCCCTGTGTGCAATGTACTGTGCACAGTGCAGCACAGTCAAGTGAGGCAGGGTCGAGGGATGTGCACAGTGCAGCCCTGCAGGGATGCAATCCCTGGGCCCTGTGTGCACTGTGAGATGAACATGGCAGGGGGAGTGCTGCGATGTGCATCACAGTGCATGGGGGGGGTGATGGAATGTGCATGGCAGACAAGGGGGGTGATGGGATATGCATGGCAGGTGGGGGGTGATGGGATATGCATGGCAGGCAGGGGGGGTGATGGGATATGCATGGCAGGCAGGAGGGGATGATGGGATATGCATGGCAGGGAGGGATGATGGTATATGCATGGCAAACGGGGGGGTGATGGGATATGCATGGCAGGCAGGCAGGCGGGGGGGTGATGGGATATGCATGGTAGGCGGGGGGGTGATGGGATATGCATGGCAGGTGGGGGGGTGATGGGATATGCATGGCAGGCAGGTGGGGTGATGGGATATGCATGGCAGACAGGGGGGATGATGGGATATGTATGGCAGGCAGGGGGGGTGATGGGATATGCATGGCAGGCGGGGGGTGATGGAATATGCATGGCAGGTGGGGGGTGATGGAATATGCATGGCAGCCAGGGGGGGTGATGGGATATGCATGGCAGGCAGGGGGGGATGATGGGATATGCATGGCAGGCAGGGGGGGATGATGGGATATGCATGGCAGGCAGGAGGGATGATGGGATATGCATGGCAGGCAGGGGGGGTGATGGGATATGCATGGCAGGGGAGGGTGATGGGATATGCATGGCAGGGGAGGGTGATGGGATATGCATGGCAAGCAGGGGGGTGATGGGATATGCATGGCAGGGGAGGGTGATGGGATATGCATGGCAGGCAGCGGGGTGATGGGATATGCATGGCTTGGCAGGGGGGGGTGATGGGATATGCATGGCAGGGGGGTGATGGGATATACATGGCAGGCAGAGGGGGTGATGGGATGTGCATGGAAGGAAGGGGGGATGATGGGATGTGCATGGCAGGAAGGGGGGGTGATGGGATGTGCATGGCAGGAAGGGGGGTGATGGCATGTGCATGGCAGGAAGGGGGGGGGGGTGATGGGATGTGCATGGCAAGAAGGGGGGGTGATGGGATGTGCCTGGCAGGCAGGGGGGGTGATGGGATGTGCATGGCAGGCAGGGGGGTGATGGGATGTGCATGGCAGGCGGGGGGGTGATGGGATATGCATGGCAGGCAGGGGGGGTGATGGGATGTACATGGCGGTAGGGGTGCTGGGATGTGCATGGCAGGCAGAGGAGGGGTTGCAGGGAAGGATGTGCATGGGACATGGGGTGCTTGGATCGGATGTGCATGGTGGACGTGGGGAGTGCTAGGACATGCATGGCATGGGGGTGCTGGGATGTGCATGGCAGGGGGACTGCTGGGATGTGCATGGCAGGGAAATGGGGGATGTTGGTATGTGCATGGGAGACAAAGGTTGCCGGGATGGATGTGCATGGGAGACAGGGGTGCTGGGATGTGTGCATGGCAGGGCGAGTGCTGGGATGTGCATGGGAGATGGCGGGTGGTGCTGGGATATGCATGGAAGATGGAAGGTGGTGCTGGGATGTGCATGGGAGATTGCGGGTGGTGTTGGGATGTGGATGGCAGGCAGGGTGTGGTGCTGGGATGTGCATGGGAGACAGGGGTGCTGGGATGTGCATGGGAGATTGGGGAGCTGGGATGTGCTAAGTTGGTGTACCCCTCTGTGTCATGCTGTACCTGGCAGTGGAGGGTTACTCTGGGACTCAGTGTACCCCTCTGTGTCATGTACCTGGCAGTGGAGGGGTTACTCTGGGGCTTGGTGTACCCCTCTGTGTCATGTGCCTGGTAGTGGAGGGGTTACTTTAGGGCTTGGTGTACCCCTCTGTGTGGTACCTGGCAGTGGAGGGGTTACTCTGAGGCTCAGTGTACACCTCTGTGTCATGCTGTACCTGGCAGTGGAGGGGTTATTCTGGGGCTCAGTGTACCCCTCTGTGTCATGCTGTACCTGGCAGTGGAGGGGTTATTCTGGGGCTCAGTGTACCCCTCTGTGTGGTACCTGGCAGTGGAGGGGTTACTCTGGGGCTTGGTGTACCCCTCTGTGTCATGTGCCTGGTAGTGGAGGGGTTACTTTAGGGCTTGGTGTACCCCTTTGTGTGGTACCTGGCAGTGGAGGGGTTACTCTGGAGCTCAGTGTACTCCTCTGTGTCATGCTGTACCTGGCAGTGGAGGGGTTACTCTGGGGCTCAGTGTACCCCTCTGTGTCATGCTGTACCTGGCAGCGGAGGGGTTATTCTGGGGCTCAGTGTACCCCTCTGTGTGGTACCTGGCAGTGGAGGGGTTACTCTGGGGCTCAGTGTACTCCTCTGTGTGGTACCTGGCAGTGGAGGGGTTACTCTGGGGCTCAGTGTACCCCTCTGTGTGGTACCTGGCAGTGGAGGGGTTACTCTTGGGCTCAGTGTACCCCTCTGTGTCATGTACCTGGCAGTGGAGGGGTTACTCTGGGGCTCAGTGTACCCCTCTGTGTGGTACCTGGCAGTGGAGGGGTTACTCTGGGGCTCAGTGTACTCCTCTGTGTGGTATCTGGCAGTGGAGGGGTTACTCTGGGGCTCAGTGTACCCCTCTGTGTCATGTACCTGGCAGTGGAGGGGTTACTCTGAGGCTCAGTGTACCCCTCTGTGTGGTACCAGGCAGTGGAGGGGTTACTCTGGGGCTCAGTGTACCCCTCTGTGTCATGTACCTGGCAGTGGAGGGGTTACTCTGGGGCTCAGTGTACCCCTCTGTGTGGTACCCGGCAGTGGAAGGGTTACTCTGGGGCTCACTGCTTGTGGGTTGGCAGTAAGTGGGAACTCCAACCTCATCATCACCCTGTGTATTCTCACACTCGGCATCCTCAGAGCTAACCTCTTCCTGCCCTGAGCACAAAGTCAAGTTGTCAGTCCAATCAGGTATCTGAGTCTCATCATCATTTGCCTCATTATCTTCATCAACAGGGGTTACAGTTTGGGAATGAGGGTCTACATTATGCTCGGACCCTTCTTCATCTGGGCCTGGAGCCAACTTGCAAAGATTTTGGGCATCAGTGCAGATCATTTCCTCGTCTTGACTCAATGAAGCTTTGGAGCAGACCTCTGATTCCCAGGCTATAGTATGAGTGAATAGCTCTGAAGACTCACCGATCTGTGTTAACCCATAGTCAGTAGGGCGGCTGGAGACTTGTGAGGTGTGAGGAAGCAAGTGCGATTGGGGCGACACCTCTGCGGACTGGAGTGTTTGTGATGTTGAAGTTGAGATGGAGAAGAGCCCACTTGATGGAGCGCTTGATATCCATTGAAGCACCTGCTGTTTTTGGGCCTCATCTACAAGTTTTGCTCTGCTGCATAAGAAAGGGATGATTGCAGATCGTCCATGAAAAGTAGACATTTTACTTTGGCTTGAAGACGGTATTTGTTCACCAGATGCTTCTGTTACTTTAGCACCTTCCCCACGGACACAAAGATTTTTACCCTTTCCAACACGCCTATTCCCCTTTCCACTATCAAGCAGACCTTTTACCACTCATTTTGGAGTGTAACTAATTGGCAACTGTGTAGTTGTTGGCACAAAAAACAATGGATGCAAAACTAGCAGAGCTCAGTGGCCAGACAGTGGTACTAGCCTAAATAGGTTTTGGTAAGTAGGTTTTTGCAGATGCAATACAAAAGTGTTTTCTTCACTGTGTGGCGGTAGATTTCAAAAGACACTGAAGTACTGCTACATAGTTAATCTGTGCTAGTAGCCTAAATAGTTTTGGTAACTAGTTTTGGGCAGATGCAATACAAAAGTGTTTTCTGGACTGTGTGACATTACTTTTCAAAAGAACACTGGAGTACAGATATCTAGTCAAACTGTGCTAGTAGCCTAAATAGTTTTGGTAAGTAGTTTTGGTCATATGCAATACAAAAGTGTTTTCTGCACTGTTTGGCATTACTTTTCAAAAGAACACTGATGTACAGCTACCTAGTCAAACTGTGCTAGTAGCCTCTAAAATTCTAAATAGTTTTGGTAAGTAGTTTTGTGCAGATGCAATACAAAAGTGTTTTCTGCACTGTTTGGAAGTAGATTTCAAAAGAACACTGAAGTACCCATAGCTAGTCAAACTGTGCTAGTAGCCTAAATAGTTTTGGTAAGTAGTCTGGGTCAGATGCAATACATACAAAAGTGTTTTCTGCACTGTGTGGCGGTACTTTTCAAAAGAACATTAAAGTACAGCTACCTAGTCAAACTGGGGTACTAGTCAAAATGGATTTGCTTGGCTAGATGCAGTAAAAAATGGCTATTACAGACAGGCGGTGTAGCTTTCTGCACAACAGTGCTACACCAATGCCTGACACACTGCTACTAGACAAAAAGGATTTACTGGACTAGATTTGGCCATATGCTGTAAAAAAAACGCTTGCACAGCACTCTAACAGACCTAACAATGGATCGGATTGGATTTGCCCTTAATGGCATCCGATTTGTGTCGGATCCGATTGTGTCCAATTTCTTGCTGTACCCAAAATTGGAGACTGCTCCGATTTTGGGCACAGTGGTCCAAATCAGACCGAATCAGATCTGACCCGGTCCGCAGCAAATAACATGGGGGCCTATGGAGCACGTGTCCGAGAAAACACAGGATCGTTTCTTGGCCCCGATTTTAGTGTACTGAGCATGCTCAGTACACTAAAACTGCTCTGTTCCCCTTTAATTTCACTTCCACAATGTATATACATACATTGTGGAAGTGAAATCAACTAACAAAGGGTTAAAAATAAAAAAAAATCCTCCTCACCTCTCCGGCATGGGTCCCGCGCCATCTCACTCCCGGGGCTTAAGGACCTGGCGTTCGGTGGCAACCCGATCAGCTGATGCGGTCATGTGACCGATCAGCTGATTGGGTTGTCATATGACCACGAGGTTTAAATCTGTTCAGCGGTGTCGGTGTCGGCAGTGTTGCTGTGCGGTGGTGTCTGTGTGCAGTGGTGTCTGTGTGCCGTGGTGTTTGGTGTGCGGTGGTGTCTGTGTGCGACGGTGTCTGTGTGTGGCGGTGATTGGTGTGCGGCGGTGTCGGTGTGCGGTGGTGTCTGTGGGAGCCAGTGTCTGTGTGCGGTGGTGACTGTGTGCGGCAGTGTCTGTGTGCAGCGGTGACGTTGTGCGGTGGTGTCTGTGGGAGCCAGTGTCTGTGTGCGGTGGTGACTGTGTGCGGCAGTGTCTGTGTGCGGCGGTGTCTGTGTGAGCCAGTGTCTGTGTGCGGTGGTGACTGTGTGTGACGGTGTCTGTGTGCGGTGGTGTCTGTGTGCGGTGGTGTCTGTGTGCAGCGGTGTCTGCGTGCAGCGAAGCGGGGTTCAGATCCCGTGCCAATTCACAGCTGGACTGTGCCTGTCGCTGATTAGTCACGGCCGGCCAGGCGCGATCAAAAAGCGATGCGGGATTTCTGTTACAGAGAGTCAGACAGACACGATAAGGCGATTATACAGTAGGATCTCAGCCTAGGAGATGTGGTATGATCAGACCATGTCCCTGTACGATCAGACACATCCATTAAACAGTACAAAGCAGGCACACATATATAAGATTATCTCAGTACAGGAACATTTTTAAAACACTTCCAATTGTGGAAATTATTATTATTCCAAGATCTAATAATTTAAAAGAACATGAAAAGTATCTTTGTTCATGGGAAAACTCCTTCAAGCTTTTATCAAATAAATTGATGCTGAAGGCACAAATTTTAAATTTTTAGAAGGGCTCCATAAAAAAATGGACTACAAAATGAATTATGCAATTTCTCCTAAGTACAGCGGTACCTCATATGTGATCAGAAAATACTTTGAGGAACAGTGCAAAGCTCAAAAGGAAGGAGCGCCAAATCATAGCGCAGATATACCTGGAATGGTTTGTGGGTGCCGTGTCACATTGGCAAAACCCCTGATATACAAAAACAGCAGAAACCCCCCACCAGTTACCCCATTTTACAAACTGCACCCCTCAATAAATTCATGTAGGGATGCAGTTACCATAATGACACCACAGGTCTATCAAAAATGTTTGGTTGGTGAAGAAACAATACTTACATTTTTACCACTAAAATGTTGTTTTAGTGTAAAAACAAAAAAAATTACTTTTTTTTTTCCACTTAAATACTGTTTCAGCACCAAATTTATAATATACACAAGGGGTAATAGGAGAAAATAACCCAATCTTTTATGCACTGTTTACCATGGCAGTATCCCATGTGTTGTACATTCCTGTTTGAACACACAGCGGGGATGGGATTAGAAGAAGCACTACTTGGATTTCATAACACCGAGTTCTTGAGGTGCCAGATCAGCAGAAATCCCCACAAGTGACTCCATATTGGAAACCTTATTGCTTAAAGAGGACCTGTCACCCACCCCCCAAAGATTTCAATCTAAAGACAGCACTGAATGCAGCATGTATGCTGCATTCAGGCAAGGGGTTCCCCATGTGCTTCTGATGTTTTAATCATTAAATACAGCCTTTTAAAATGTGTACAACAAAGTCAGAAGGGCATTACCAGATCCATGAGTCAGCTCCTTCCCAGGGGCTATTGCCACCCCCTGTTTCTCTGTTCCTCCCTCCTCCCTCTCCTCGCCGCCTCCTTTATGCATGTCATCTTTCTTCGCTCTGCGCCTGCGTTTCCTTGTGCTACCTCACGCAGGCGCAGAACGAGGTGTTTCTACTGTCGGCACCTCGCTCCTGACAGCAGCAATTATTTCTGCCCTACTCCATGTATAACACGGAGCAGGGCGGGAACAAGTGCTGATGTCAGGGCGGCAGGCGGGACAGGAGCATAGGGTGTCAGCACTTGTTCCCGCCCTGCTCCATGTTATAGATGGAGCAGGGCGGGAATAATTGCTGCTGTCAGGGTGGGAGGCGGGTCAGGCTCGCAGGGCCAACAGTAGCAACACCTCGCTCTGCACCTACGTGAAGGCGCACAACAGTGGTGTAACTTCAGGCCCAGGGGCCCCGATTGCGAAAGCTCCAATGGGGCCCCCAATTATTGCAAATCTTTAATAGTATTAGTCTTTTTTTATAGGCCAAAGGGACTTTTGGGGCCCCCCTAGGCTGCAGGGCCCGGGTGCGATCGCAACCCCTGCACCTATTGTAGTTACGCCCCTGGCGCACAAGGAGACACAGGCGCAGAACGAGGAAAGCTAACAGACATCAAGGAGGCGGCGATGAGACGGAGGAGAGAGGAACAGAAAAGCAGGTGGTGGGAATAGCCCCCTTTGTTTTACGCATTTTAAAAGGGTGTATTTAATTATTAAAACATCACAAACGCATGGGGGACCCCTTGCCTGAATACAGCATACATGCTGCATTCAGTGCTGCTTTTAGATTTAAATCCTTGGGTGGGGTGACAGGTCCTCTTTAAGATTTCATCTAGGGGTGTAGTGAGTATTTTGAACCCACAAGCGCCTACGTGTGTGAGACTGTGATTTACACATCAGCGACGGGAGCTCGCCTGCAGAGTCGCACACTGGTTTTTCCAACCAGCAGTGGGAACTGCCTGTAGGGGCTGAGCGCGTAGCCCTGACATTGCATCCCAACACCTGCCCTGGGGATAAAGCCCTACCTGTGGAGGGCTCATCATCCCGGCTGCCTGCCATCATCATCTTCCCCGGAGGTCTGAACGGCCTTGGTGGTCCACATTGGCCACAAACAACGGGTGGCATCACAAAAATTTCATAAAAACTCTATTTTCCCCCTTTTTCATTATTTTTCCCCTTTTATTGCTGCACCTGGGACCACGGAGTCGGGTCACATCACCGTGACACCCCGCAGCCCTAGACAATGGAAGGGCCCAGCTCCGAGTACCCCTGCCCGGGGCTCAGCAAGTTGGCATCACAAACAGGATAACTGATTTGGTAAAACCGGGTCTTGTGCGCCTAGGAACTTTATTGAACTGTGTTTTCAGGGCCTGAGTAATGGCGGCCCAAAGGTACTAGAGCCATGTGCTGGCAGAGAGGCGTGCCATGGCCCTTCATCATGGGCCGGGCCAGCACCGAGCGGGAAATCTTGCACACACCCCTTTGATACTGCTACCATTGGAAGGGCAGCTCCAGGGATGATGAAACTCCACCCATGGGTGGGATGGCCGATGACGAAGATAAGCAGCAACGCTCTCGAAGGGCGGAAAGGGAGAAGGAAATCTCCATGAGGAGCAGAGGGAGCACTAGCCGAAAGTGCACCCGTGAATGTCCGGTAATGGCAGATCACAGGGAGTGGAGCGACCCCCCTGATTCCCCAAGGGTCGGCCAGGAGCATCGAATGGCGGAGTCCAGGAATGAGAACACTCCTGGTTTCCCAGCAGCCAACCAACTGCCGCAGGCGGCCGTTGTCTCCCTGGAGGGGAAATATAATGGACTGGGCCATCAGTTGGAACGGGCTTGCATGACCATCGAAGATCAATGGCGGCAACCGCTGGAGGAATGAGAGGCCGTGCGGTGGATGGTGGCGCGCCCTATGTCCCCGACCCAGGAGCTCAAGGAGGAAGAGATGGTGTCCAATACTGGAGCAGGTACAATAGCCACTTCACTGCAGGAAGAAAGCCTGGATCCCGTGCCAGGTTTGGTGGAGTCGTGTGGAAGCCTTGAGTAACCGGACAGGCAACAGAAGTGTGAATGAATACTTATGCCTTTTCCCTTGTTTTCCCAATGTTTCCCTGAGTGAATGCCCCTGCAATAAACACAAA
This sequence comes from Allobates femoralis, assembly GCA_033576535.1. Taxonomy (NCBI): domain Eukaryota; kingdom Metazoa; phylum Chordata; class Amphibia; order Anura; family Aromobatidae; genus Allobates; species Allobates femoralis. The sequence goes on along the minus strand of JARQOC010000004.1, from coordinate 424,820,460 downwards.
CTTTGAGGTTACGGACAATGGATAATCCGAACTTGATGTAAATAATTAAGCACACCTCGGTGTGCCTCCTATTGGTTTTATAGTAGGAGTTATTGAGAGTTATAATGTGTGTATATTGAACTGTGAATGCACACTCTGTACTGAGACCGCACCGCTCAAAAACCCACTGGCGCGACCGAAGAATTGGTCAGTGTACTCCCTGTCGCTGCGCCCAGGGCATGAAAAGGGTTTTTCTGGTGTTAGTTTCACGAATACCATCAATTGCGGGACTCTTTGAACTGTTTTTCTCTTTTTATAGTGATAGTCGTATTTTTGTTGAAGTAATGTTTAAGCTTGCGCCTCCCATTACGGGAAGAAACAAGCTACTTGTACCAAGTTATAATGTTATTGGTTATTGCATAAAAGAAAAATGAGCTTGAGTGTCACCGATACCGGGTCCTAGCACGCGGACGTACTAAGCTTTACTCAGGCTAAGTGTGGCGCCCCTGCAGACTGGTGACCACAGTATGGTACTGCAGCTGGGACTGGTGAGTTGACACTTCACACAAACACCCAACACAACCCCTGACCCAAGACCTAGTACTCCATGTCAGGCAAGGGGTAGTGGGTGGGAAGAAGTGGAGGGTGGAGAGTTAAATAGAAACCCGGGAAAGGGGTAGAGAAACTGGACTTAAAAACTCAAGAACACTAAGTTATGAGGACCGAGTCAGCTCAGAGAGAGAGAGATAAAGAGAGGTGCAAGTTCGAGTTCCTGGCGAGTTGTAGAGAGGAACAGAACTCCTAAGCAAAGACACCCAGCAAGCTGAGAAACTGTAACAACAGAGTGTAAGAAACCGGACCCAGCGGCCTGTGCCAGCGAATGGCCTGTCCAGGTCCCAGGCCAAGTACCGAGAGAATCAGGAAAGGGTCCACGTTGTGTCCGGAGCAGTGGGAACACCGGGGGACCGGGCCAAAGCCAGGGTGCCGGCCCTGTCGAAGTGGCCAGGAGCTATATGCCCCAACCCCAGATTAACCGGCGGGGTGAAGGGACTCCATGCCCAGAACCTACCCTCCGGTGCAGTGAAAGAAAGGCCATCAAGTAGGATTGGGGGGACAGGCTGAAATCCCCTGGAGAGGACCCGTGACTGCTGGCCCCTAGCTAGCACTCGGAACAGTGAACGAGACCCGGAAAGGGACCAGAGAGGGAGTGCAGTTACTGAACCACCCCAGCTGCAAGGTGGTGTCTGGAACCTAATGTGAACTGGTTTAACCCTGTTAACTGTTGAGTAAAGTACCTGGTCAAGCTCAAAGCTACGTGTGTGAGACTGTGATTTACACGTCAGCAACGGGAGCTCTCCTGCAGAGCCGCACACTGATTTTTCCAGCCGGCAGTGGGAATTGCCTGTAGGGGCTGAGCGCATAGCCCTGACATTGCATTCCAACACCTACCCTGGGGATAAAGCCCTACCCATGGAGGCCTCACCATTCTGGCTGCCTGCCATCATCATCTTCCCCAGAGGCCTGAACTTCATTGGTGGTCCCCATTGGCCACAAACAACGGGTGGCATCACGAACATTTCATAAAAACTTTATTGTTCCCCTTTTTCTCTATTTTTCCCCTTTTATAGCTGCACCTGGGACCACAGAGCCAGGTCACGTCACCATGACACTCCGCAGCCCTAGACGACAGAAGGGCCCGGCTCTGAGTACCCCTGCCCGAGGCGCGACAGGGGCTGGTTTTGTCATACATTGTGGGGAAGCCTATCACAGCAGCTCCCTGCCTATTTATGCTGGTGGAATCCCTCTAACCATACCATCTGGAATTTATCTTATGTTTGTCTGTGAGGTATTGTGTCCTAGACTCTGGTGAAAGTTATACTACTTGCTTGTTCGGTTGTGGAAGGTCTCCCCTGTTGTTTTGTTGCTTCCTACCTGCTCTTCTTTTCTTCCTGCAACTCTTATTGTCTCTATCTTTGTGTGTGCATGATTAGTGAAAAAGTTTTGGTTTTCTCTTGTCTGTCTTTATCTGTCGGTTTAATTACTCCCCTGTCCCAGGGGAGAGGTGAAATCAGATCAGAACTGGTCAGGAGCAGGGCCAGGTCAGAGGCTTGGACCTCTCCACCATTAGGGGTATCCCAGAGATAAGGGATAGCATAGGGTTCCCAAGCTTGAGGGACAGAGCAGGTGCCCTGTTTCCCTGTAATCCCATAGTCATTGTGACTGTGTTCCTGTGCATGGAAGCATTGGTGAAGATAATTGCCGGTTGTACGCTTGACCAACAGCTGTCTAAATTGTATTGAGTTCATAAGAATTATAATCTATTTGAAAGGACATCAATTTTAATTCAACAATTGTAAATATATTTTTAAAAATATAATTTAAAACTTCGTGGGAACCTTTAATTAATCTGTTCCATCATGCAATGTTACTCCGCAAAATGTTATTGATATTGTCAGAAGTTAATTAAATGGATAAATGGGAGCTCTAGTGAATGAAGGAATCAGCATGTGTAGACTATCACACAATGGGAAGAATGTGCTACATGATAAAGAACTGGATAAAGAGCAGGAAATGAAAGTGTTCAGTGTTTCCCATCTTTGGTTTATAACACTTGTTGCTCAGAGCTCCAGAACATACAGAGAGACCGAAGAACAGTACAAAATGTATTCATCATACAAGATAATTATAAAATACTCTCACATTGCTATATTATATGGCGTCATATACGGTAATTATTGTCTAATAACTGTGTTACATGCATTAAATATATTAATAAAAAAAATATTGTCTTATAATTTACCATCATCTCATGCGCATGAGGAATTGTAACAATGGTCAAGAAAGAAAGAGCAGGATTTCATGTTAATACGTAAGAATTGTCGCCTGCGATGATGTCATGGATTCAGCCGTCAGATATAATCATCATCAGCCAGTCAGTTGCACAATCAGGAGATGGAGGCTTTGTGCTGGACTGATGGAAGCCTGGTCTCTTCTGGTTTCCTCAGCTTTTGTCCTTTAACCTTAGATGGGGGATGGTATAGAATAGTGATGGCAAACCATTGTGTCTGAACAAGTGTGTGTCTAAATATCTGGCTGGATGTATATGATGAATTATTCATCATAATGGACAGACTGGAAATTTGTGGCCATTATTATAAGTCTATGTAAAGATTTATTACTTATGAGTGAAGACTATTAATAAACTTTGAACATGACCATAATGCCCACGTTTTGTTCTCATTTTCCACATAAATGCGTTCATTCATTTACAGAAGTGATAAGATCTTTAATAGTCGGAGTAATGGCTTGATTCCACTTTTTAACTATAGTGTTTCTTGTGGATGTAAAGACATGTATGAAAACCCAATGCATTAATAGGGGAATATCATTAATACCTATCATTTTTATTGCACCATTGTAATATCAATTTTCCTGAGTGCAAACATAATTTGACCTATGAAACTTTGGGAGTCAAATAATGGAGATCTAGATTTGTATTTGTGAGTCATTGTCTTCTGTTAAAACTAATGATTGGTATCCATCCAAGGACATGGTGAACTATTACAAACTTTGTGCCTTTTTTAGCGAAAAATAAGGGACGAAGACTAGTAGCTACTAAAAATCTTATATTTATTGAATGCAAATAAAATGTCATATCCATGATGTGGTAAAAGCAACGCATTTCAAACAAACACACAAAAAAAATTGATTTTTAGGGGTGGAAGTCTTCTCCCCTCACCCCCCCCCCAAGCTGTATTTATAGGTGAGCTGTTTCTTTTTCTTTTGCCTTTTTGTCTATGTTGTCACTTTGATAATGTCACTGATTGCGGCTGTATAGGGTGCTTTCACATCACGCTTTTTAAGGACAGCCACAGACCCGATTTGGCCCCCATGTTATCCTATGGGGAGCTTACAGGACCTGTGGTGATATCACAACCCAGCAGTGTCATAGGGTCACATGACCACAGTTACCGCGGTAACTGCAGTCATGTGACCCGATCAGCTGATCGGCTTGTGACATCACCACAGGTCCTATAAGAATCCAGACCTTGCTGGGAAGCAGCGATGGATCGAGGATAGGTGAGAATTCTGATATTTTTATTTTTAACTCTTTCTTTTACTAGATTTCATTTCTGCAATGTATATTATACATTGCAGAAGTGAAAGTGCCCCACTGTGTCCGGATCCGTGATAATCGCGTACCCGGACACAGAATACGTCACCCCCTGTGGTGTCCTTTCCTGTCCAGTGGGTCCTACAAAAAGTAGGATCCCACGGACAGAAAAAAAAACTATATGAAAGCAGCCATAGTTTTAGTCCCTTTCTCTCCTTTTTTTTCCTTTCTCCCCCATGTCTTGTCTTGCTTTTATGTTCTTTTTCCTTTTTTAAGGCTAGGGTCACACATACGACAGGATTTTTAAATCCTGATCCGGTTTTGAGCTTTCAATATTTAATAAAACATTAAATATTAATATTAGCTGTGGGCAACATGTCTCTAGGGGGTTCTGATGGATTTGCAAAAGCACAGATAAGGCAAACTTGAGGTTCAAAAATTCAGGTTTGCCTGATCTGCCTTAACTGAAAAGAAATGCTAATGTGTAAGTAGCCTTATATTTGTTTGGAATTGTAATACCTTGTAGTATCTTGTTAAATTCCTGATAAATTTGTTTACGTCCTTGATCGTCTGGAACAGATCTGCCCTGGCAGTGGGGACAAAATGTAAACCTTTTTTCAGCAAACTCATTTGTGCAGAGGAGATGTTACATGCTGATAGATTTAATATAGTATAGTCATTCATATTATCAGTTTCCATACAACATGAACTTACTGATGGTAGTTTTTTCTCTTTTTCGCCCGTTTTGGATATCTCAAGTCCTTTCCCATATTTGCCGGTCCTCCTCCTCCTCCTCCGTTTTTTTGAATGGCAAGTGGAGTGGACGGCAAAGTTAGAGATCTATCAGTAGATGAATTCAGCCCCACCGAACTTGTGCTAGTATCTATGTAGGATGAGGAAAAGTTAACCCTTCGTTGGGAATCAGGTGTATTTTTTAAAATAGATTTCAATTTTTGAGGTTTACTCCTCTTCCAATTGTATACCTCATTATCCTCATAGTCCTTGCAGTCTCTAGTGAACTTCTTCTTTTTAGATGTTGTAATAATGTCCTCCAGTTCACTTATTTTACGCTGTAAATTAGTGTTCAATGTGGCAAAGTCAGAGTGATTCTCATGTCCTTTAATCACAATATTAAGTTCCTCGATAGATTGTTCCAGAGTGGTTAGGTGACTAGTTTCTTCCCGTACAATAAGTTCCATTAGTTTTATGGAACAAGATGACAAAATCTCCTGCCACTCTTTAGTAAAGTCCTCTCCATAGTTTGTTGTGGGGAGTTTTTTCAATCTCAAACCCGTGGTATCATACCATGGCTTATATATTTGTCCAATGTAAGCTGGTCCCATGAAACTTTTAAATGTTGTATCATAAGTTTCTCAAGGGACACAAAGGTACTGTACACATCTCCCGAGGGAACAACATCAGAGCCGTCTTTGGAAAAAATATTAGCAGCTCTCCGCAGTCTCTGTTCCTTGTATACATGCAGGTTATTGGTGCTCGGATCCATGTTAAGACAATACAATATAGGGTTTGTGCAGGCGGCTCCTTACCAGAAACTTAAGTTGGGTGAATGAATACAAAACAGGCAGCTCGCCCTCGCCTCCAATGATCCGATCCCAGGTGTGCAGAGTGGCTGGTATCCACCAGGTCTATAGACAAATTTCAAAGAAAATTCAGCACACTGGGTCCATATTTCTTCAAAATGGATATTTCTCTGGATTGCAGGTTACAACTTACAATGGGAACACCATGCCCTAAATTACCTTGCAGGATTTGAGGTTTCACATGTGTGCTCATTTTTTCTTAATTGTCAATGTATATATTGTCTGTATGTCTTGAAGTCATTGTCATTGATAAAGTCTATCAAAACGCGTCTGACCGGGTTGTCCCCACAAGATGTTGCTTTTACATTTTTTTTATATGAGCACTAAATAAAGGAATATCCATTTTGAAGAAATATGGACCCAGTGTGCTGAATTTTCTTTGAAATTTGTCATCTGCTTTATGTCACCTGACGTATTTACTGCAATATCCTACCCTGCTTATGTATATATGTGTGTGTCTTCAGAATTTGTGTCATCAGCCTGATGAAGGGGCCATAGTATCTGGAAAGCTTACTATGTTTACCATCTTTTCAGTTAGCCATTAAAAGGTATCAACCACTGAGAACTCTCAGATTCTAATATTTTTCTCCCTAGCTCAAGTAACTCACCTCGCTACGGCTGGCTTCACACCACATTTTTTGGGATCTTGTTCTGTCCGTTTTGAAAAGGACAGAGCAGGATCCTGTTTTGCCTTACATGTATCCCTATGGTACTGTATTGGCCATAAATGGCCATCCCATTCTGCTCCAATTTTGGGCTCTGGTGAAAAAAACTGACCAAACCAGACAGAAACGAATCCGGGGCGATCCTGCACACTTAACATGGGATTCTATGGGCGCCAGATCCGGAAAAAAACAGGATCGTTTCCCGGATCCGGCTCTAGTGTACTGAGCATACTCAGTACACTAAAACTACTCCATTCCCATAATTTCACTTTAGCAGTGTGTCTACATACACTGCTAAAATTAAATAAAATAAAGCAATATGTTAAAAAAAAAAAAAAAATGTTCACCTCTACACCTAGTGTCCTGCGATGCGAGGCATCCACGTCTAAAGGCTGCAAGCATGCGCTCCACCGGCTCTCTTTCTAGTTCCTCTTCCTGTGAGCATCACCTGGAGCATCATGTGACCCCACCAGGAATCAGAGCACACCGCAGCATCAGACTGAGGTGTCTTCTATTACACATGTTGTCTGTGATCTTGGTATATAGACTAGGTTCTGTTTCTACTATTAAGACCGGACATGAGTAAGATTGGACTGCTCAAACTTGATGCCTTTTGACATCTTTGGGTAGTAATAAGTCCAATCATCTGATCCTTTTATACATATAAGGTATCAGCCAAGTGTGAAGAGAGTATAATAGGGTTTCCATTTCACTGAGTACTGTTTGGTTTATGTTTGTGTGTGATGTCAGTTTTTAATATGTTCTGAGTCGACATTCTATGTGTTCATCTTTTAATGAAAACATTAAAGGATACGTTTTAATTGACCTTTCTTCCAACACTGCTATTATTATTTGTGAACACCTTTGACCAGAAAATAATCGACCAGAAAAAAAGAGGTCATTAAGCGCCTGGTTGGTCTAACCGGCTATTTTTGCTAATTAACAAGATGATATGGCCGGTTTTCTATCAACAGACTTTGATACCGAGCAGTGGTTTACAGAGGCTAGAGAGGTTTTTTCGGAGCGAGATTGTGACCAGAGGAAGTATTCCACCACCTTGAGTGGGGCTTTCAAGGAGCTTACAAAAATCTACAAGGACAGGATCACACTTTGGTGGGAGGTACAGTCTTCAGAGAGCTACATTAAAGATGGTATAGTTCCCAGACATTGAGGATTACTGGCTGCCATGTGGGAACAGGAGGCCACTGCAAGTTCAATTAGATTGATGAGAATTCTCCTTAAAGAGGAGAAAAAGCAGTTGGTTAAACTCGATGAGGCTCTAAAAGAACAGAAAGAGATCACCAGAAAATTTTCAGGAGAGGCTGATTTTCCATCAAAAGAACTTACACTACAGAACGTGGTAGAAAAGTTCCAATACCATCTTAAGGATATATAACATAAGTTGATTTACAAGATTTTAAAAACAACAGGGCTTATGTTTATGTCCCCAGAGGAGGCACAAGTGGTACGCCTAATACTGAGACTGGAGACTACTTAGCAGAGACCGAGACCTATGAGACAGAGGGTAGAGGGGCAGGGAGGCAAGGTAAACACAAAAAAAAGGAAACGGGAGGGGTCGAGGTGAAGATCAAGCACAACCAACACACCCCAGTTAATCCTCCAACTAACAGAGGAGGCACTGGTTTTTTAGATCCAAAGTACCAGTTGAGAAACAGCCAGGCCTTGCACCACAACCACTACCCCAACAGTAGGTGTAAATCAAGTGGTGAATCTGTCTTCTAGAACACTGACTGCCCCAGAGATGGCTGTGTTGAGCAAGGTATTGTTCCTACAACCGACTTTGACGTCTTTGACATTGTTAAAAATCTAAATCTGTTTGCTAGGAAATTAAAATGGTGTAAATTCTTTGCTAAGGAACAAAACCTGTAACGACTTAGATTTGTCTGACGACCTTTTACAGGATGTAAGATTCTTATTCCATTTTAGCGATATCGATCATACGGTGAGAGGTGAGGGTCCTTTCACAGATCTCAAGAACAAAAGTTCACGTATGCGACCACAATCCAATGATCTGAATCCAGAAGAAATTTTTGTCAATTTGGTCTCAAATGAGATCCGGAATTTAGCCACTAACAAGGGCAACAGGCGTAACCTAATTAAAGACGAAATGTCTAGCATCCTTAGTTTAGAGAAAGATCAATCCATCACCATCAAGTCATCTGATAAAGGTGGTAATGTGGTGGTGATTGACACTGAGGTATACAAGGGTAGGTGCATGAAGATCCTTGAAGATACTGAGAACTATGGGAGGTTACCCTTGAGCCCCACCAAGTCCTTCCGGGCTGAACTCAAAAGCCTGTTAGAATGGGGGTTCAATGAGAACCTCATTGATAAAAAAAGAGTTTGAATTTTTGCTACCAACATTCCCTGTGATGGCGACATTTTATTGTCTACCATAAATTCACAAAGGTTTGACACCGCTGAAAGACAGATTAATCATCTCTGGTATAGACAGTGTCACGCAGAATCTAGGTATATACGTTGATAAGATTCTGAGGCCCTTTGTAGTATCACTCAACTCAATTTGCGAGATACCACTGACTTATTGAAGTGGATTAAGGGTATAATCCTTGAGTATGACATGCTGCCCTGTAGTATTGATGTTGAGGGTCTTTACTCCTCGATACCGCATGATAAGGGGTTGGAGGTGTCACGTACCCACTACTCAGCACGTGACTTGGGGCTGCGCCTGCCAGGGTTAATCTATCTCCTCTCACTCAACCCAGCACTCGACCTCTGTCCTATGCTGAAAGGGAGCATCAATCACACCCCGACTCAGACCGTGCACCCCACTTCACACACGCTGCCACCATCCACCGGATCTTGGGGGGCCGATGAGTTCCCTAAACTAAGACTTATCAGACAATCAACAAAATTGCACCTTCCTAGGGCTGTGAATTCTTAGAGCATACAAGGTTCAGACTTATTAAAGTTTAAAGCTTTGATATAAAAGGTACAGTGCTTACATAAAAAGATATAAAAATAGAAATAATAAAATTACATACACATATGCAAACAATGAAATAAAAAGGAGAAACTTACAGAAACCTAACCTTTGACTTCTGTTGTCCAATGTGGAGAGCGGAAATGTATGGAAAGTTGTTCACAGCAGCTCGGCTAATCCATCTCTGTGACACAGGGCTTTAGCTGAGCGAGTCCAGTTATAGACTCAGAATGGGAGGGTCAGATTCTAGACCGGTCTTCTAGTTTAACATTCTACTTCTGTGTCTATGATTGGACTCTCACTAATTTAGCCATGCATATATTATTTTTCAAATGCTCCTTAGTCTAAACCAATTATTTTCCCACAGTAAATTTCAACTGTTACAATACTCCATTTGGTGGAGTCTTTGATCCCCTTCTCTTTCTGGCTACAGGTGTGAAGTTTGTCACTCTCTGCTTTTCCCAGAATGCCCCCTAGGGGGGACTTGCAGTCACTATGACTGGGGACCAAGCTTGTGCTTATATAAAACAGGCCGTGACCTCTTGTGGACGGACATGGGATTTAACCCCTTACTGTTCTGTTGTCCAGTCCCTGAGATACATATTTCAGTACAGGAGGCAGAACGGTATTTCCTGAGAGGCCGTGGAGTACATGGTGAGAAACACAACGATTTTGTCATCAAGGCCCTAGAATACTATCTAACGAAAAACATGTTCACCTTTAGCGGTAAATACTTCCACCAGCTCAGGGACACAGAGATGGGGAGTTCAATGGCCCCATCCTATGCCAACTTGCTCCTGGGCTGGTGGTATTTGGTGATAACCCACAAATTGACTCTAATAAGATAATACTTTCAGCAAGGTTTATTGATGATGTGTTCATCATTTGGAGAGGAGACGAAAAACAGTTTGGAGAGGCGGTCAGGTTACTTAATAATAACCAACTTGGTTTGTGGTTCACATACTAGATGGCGAGTAATAAACTACCCTTTTAGTACATTGATTGAGAAGGACGAGAAAGGGGCACTGCAAACAAGTACCTTCCTTAAAGCGACGGCAACAAATTCATTGCTTAGGTGGGATAGTGGCCATCCCACCAGCCACAAAAAAGGAATCCCCAAAAGCCAATTCATTCGAATGAGGAGAAACTGCTCGAATAATGAGCTGTTGCTGGCTCAGTTGAATGATCTAAAAAAGAGGCTGAAGGAGAAGGACCAGTGTAAGTGAGGCATGTATTAGGGGGATCACTTTAGTTAAACTCTTTTTTCCTTCTTTTCCATGTCTCCTAATAATGATATAATATAAAAAATGTGGCATAGAAGTAATGCTGGAAAACCACATATTTTTATATTTTTGCCTCCTAAGTAATGATTATCGGTTCTCCATTTGGTGAAATGTTGGTTTCCATTTGGTTCATCCTCCTTCTCGCTTCCTCTGGTTAGATTATTGTTCTGATGCCTCTTTATGTATTAACAGTTACCATATAACTGCTTAAAGAATAGGTACTAATGATAATGTGATAATTTCCTGCCTATATTAAACCTTTGGGTATACAATAGTGGCCTAATTGCTATTTAACAAGGTCTTCTATTGTAAGAAGCAGTTTCTAGTTGATGGAGACTGATGCTGCGATGTGCTCTGATTCCTGGTGGGGTCACATGATGCTCCAGGTGATGTCCACAGCAAGAGGAACCAGGAAGAGAGCTGGTGGAACGCATGCTTGCGTTCCACAGAGCCGCCTAGCGGATGTGACGTCAGATGCGGGAAGCGTTAGGCACTGACGTCATTTCCAGCCGCCAGCGCCGCACGTGATAACTGCAGCAAGAGGTCTTAAACCTCTGCTGTGAGTGGTGGCGTGTTGCGCCGAAATGAGAACTGACAGGAGGCCATCTGGGTGAGTGACCAGGGGAGCAAGGGGGGCTTGAGCCACAATAAACTGTGCATTTGCACAAATGTGCACCAGAAGGTGTAATGATTATACTTTCAGGAAACACATACTGATCTGTGTTTTATCTGTTTACAGACACCACCTGTGCCATAATTGATGTGTGGGATTGCCAGTACTGGGATTTCTCTCTATAGCCATGACTCCCCTGACGATGGGGCAACTGAAACGCGTTGGAAGTAACTGAAAAAGCATGTTGGCATACTGAAGCGTCTATTAGCCTAAAGAATCAAAGTGTCACTAGCAGAAGGGCATTTGGTGTCAAAAGGGCTAATCATTGAATGTGGACAGAAGAAGACACACTGGTGAGATCGTTCTCTGTTTTATGATTGTTTGGGGTGTCTTCTATTACACATGTTGTCTGTGACGACTGGGTTCTGTTCTACTATTAAGACCGGAAACAACATTGGACTGCTCAAATTTGATGCCTTTTGACATCTTTGGGTAGTAATAAGTCCAATCATCTGATCCTTTTATACATATCAGGTATCAGCCAAGTGTGAAGAGGGTATAATAGGGTTTCCATTTCACTGAGCACTTTTTTTGGTTTATGTTTGTGTGTGATGTCAGTTTTTAATCTGTTCTGAGTGGACATGTGTTCCTCTTTTAATGAAAACATTAAAGGATACGTTTTAATTGACCTTTCTTCCAACATTGCTATTACTATTTGTGAACACTTTTGACCAGAAGATAATCGACCAGAAAAAAGAGGTCATTAAGCGCCTGGTTGGTCTAACCCGGCTATTTTTTAAAACAAAAATACAAGAAACCTTTACCTAATAGCTGTAGAAATATTGAAAAAAAATTGCATAAAATACTGAAATAGGCATCATAGGAATGTAGAGTTCAACTAATGCTTTTAGTTATTGGAGGTATGTGCATTAACTGTACTTGTTTTGATATTTTCTGCCATTTTCCTCTGCATAAAAATGTAAAGTTGAAAAAAAAAATGCAATTGAAAAATAAATCGGTGAAAAATGTTTCAATCCACTTTCTATAATGTCAGCATAAAGATAGTAGATCCTGATGATTCCCAGACCCCATTAGAGTCAACTGGGTTTTTGTGTTGTTTGCTTCAGTTATATAAGAGACCTGCCCTGTTCTCAGAAGAAATAGAAATGCAAAACTGCACTATGCACATACCATGCCGCTTTTAGAATAAGGATTACGGTACTTTATTAGCAAGAAAAACGTTAAAATTATGTGATGAAAATCATATAAGATTTATATAACAATGCCATTTTGAGCGCCTTCTGGTTGTCACATGTGTATTGAATACACATTGAGAAGCCATATGGGTCATGTTTCCAGCTGGCTGTAGCGGATAGCTCCAGTGAATACATAGCAGACTGTTTGCATTTTGATCATCCAGTTTTGCTGGATTGTGGTTAAAGCACTGCTAACATGTGTGTAATATCTACAATATTTCATGATTAATCAATTTTTTTTAATTTGAGGGTCAAAACAATAGAGTGTCATAACCATTAAAGAGTGAATTCCTCATGTGGTGGTCCCTTTTGTTCCCAAATCAAAGTCAGTGGGTTTAGAGATCTACCCCTACACATTATTTGAATGATAGTTGCCACTGACAGAATGGTCTAGCAGCTGCTCTTTCCCCACCACCCACTGCTATAAGAATGCAAACTCTATCGGGTATGCATGTCTATGGAGAGTTAGGACAGACTGTTAAAATATTTTCTTCAGGCCTCAAACACACAATACGGCTGGCTGTAAGCATAGTGCCCGGGTGGAGTGTCTACTCTGTGTACTGCAATATGATGCATCCATAACGCTTTATATATTTCCCAAAAATAGTTCTCATATGGGTGAAATGTTCTGTAATACAGATGGACACTAAGGACAACATCTGCAAGGAGTTTGTATGTTCTCCCCGTGTTTGTGTGGCTTTCCTCCGGGCACTCAGGTTTCCTCCCACATTGTAAAGACATACTGATAGGATGTTTAGATTGTGAGCTCCAAGAGAGACAGCATTACTGATGTATGTAAAGCGCTGTGGAATTAATAGCACTATATATATATATATGAATAAATATTATTATTATTATTATTATTATGTTATGCACATTCAGGCTCTGTAAGAGAAAGCAACTCTAGTTTGACACTGGTTACTTACAACTTGTGAAATATTGTGTTATCTTGTTATGATGCTTAAATATTTTTAGTACAATCTTGTAGTATTCCTGGATATCCAAGTGTCTTCTACTTTAAGAGCATGGTGCTTTGTGGTACTGCCCTCTACTTCTCTGAGAGATCAGCAGCCATTTTCAGATCAGTACCAGCCAGGATTTCATGCAGGCACCTGCGTGTTCTCTTGCTCCTGTGGGCTTTTCCCTCCTGTGAACTCCCATCATCTTTGTTAAGTTAATCTGGTGAGGGTTATACTTTTGTCTGTGTGCTTTATATTTTAGTGCATGATAGAATTGTGCTGCAATCATTTTTAACATAGGGATTATGTCTGTGTGTTGTTCTATGATCCTCTATTTTTAGTTTTATGATCCTCTGTACTGTACACTGTCAGGGCTGTGTACCCAGCTTTTATTTATGCTTTCTGTACTGTACATAATCACAGCTTTGTGATGGATGTGTCCAGTGCTCATGTATTCTCTCTGTACTGTATTAATACTATGTGATATGCTTAGTACTGAATTGTATTATTTGTATTCTTATAGTTTTACCACGTATACTATACATCATAGTGCACCTGTTCATCACACTCTGTTAAACAATAAACAATAGACTACATAACCAGCAGTCTGTTTATTTGGTATACAGAGAAGGTTTAAGCTGCATGCTGGAACTCGCACCGCATATAACGCAAACTAATTTAGAACAACAGAAGAAGACAATGGCATAAAATAGCAAGAGTTGGAAAGGCAAAAAAGTGTTGTTTACAGAGGTATAGTATACAGTGGTACAGTATGGTCCTATAGTCTTATATAGCTGATGTATTATGGCTCCTGTACAATGACAAGCTGAAAATGCAGGAACCAGGAAAGATTTGTGGATTTAAAATTCTGCTCTGATGTTAAATGGTGTAGATCCATAAGCAACAGTAATAAAATGATCATTTATTTGACACATTTCGAAGCGTGTCACCTTTTCTACTTCAGGAAATTTGCCGATCCATACAATGGCTCAGGCTTTGAAAAAGATTACCTGCCAAACATGTAAGGGAGTGGCTGTTACTCGAACCCCCCTGTCCTGAAGATGTGCCAAGTATATTGTGTACTGCATTATTATATATATTGTGATGTAAAATATTGTGTTTATGTATAGAGTATAAGATATGTGTGTAGTATAAGACATGAAATAGCACTTAGCCTGGGTTCACACTTGGCCATCAGTTTTTCCCTTGGTCTCAATACCTGATCCGGTATTTTTAGGGTGTCAATAGTGCCTCCTGTGCACCTGGACGTTTTTTCAACTTTGTCATTTTTTCCCTAAACAATGCTCTAAAAAACGGATCTGTTTTTTGTGCCATAAGCAATGCTCTAAAAACCGGATCTAGCAGCGTTTTTTTGGGTCCAGTAAAAAAAAACTGACACCATTTCAGTCACACTTGGGTGCACTATCAGGTTTTAGCATCAGGTTTTGGACTTAGAGCAAAAAAGTGAAAAAACTGATGCCAATAACGGATCCAAGGCCAATAACTGATCAAGTGTGACCCCCAGTCTTAGGATTAAATAGGACATATAGGTATAGTTGCTTCAATAAGCTTGTTCAGCTACATAACTGTAGAGCAAGCAGTAGTTAAGGAGCAGAACTATTCCACTGGTGGTGGAGCTAGACTCATGACTTAGGAGAGATATTCCATTTTAGAGTTAGTTGTAGTTAGTAAGTACAAGCTGTGCTAGCAAGCAGTACAGTAAGTAGATTTGCGCAAGCCAGACAAAGTACCTAGGCTGCAATAAGTGGGTGCTTGTGGCATCAGCTACCATACCATCGGTAGGCAGTGAGAATGGATCACTCAGGATGCACTCCAGGCCGGCATGTTGTTAGAGGTGTCCTCCGTCCGGCAATCTTCAATT
This sequence comes from Allobates femoralis, assembly GCA_033576535.1. Taxonomy (NCBI): domain Eukaryota; kingdom Metazoa; phylum Chordata; class Amphibia; order Anura; family Aromobatidae; genus Allobates; species Allobates femoralis. The sequence continues at coordinate 424,805,143 of JARQOC010000004.1, read as the reverse complement.
TCAGGCCCGAACTCCCAGAGGTTCCACTGTCTCCAATAGTACGAGTCTGAAAGCAGAGACCTGGCATAGACCTGGGCAAACACATCAGCAACAAAACGCATCACAGATGAGGTTAGTCTGACTGCGGTTCGCACAGTTACGGAACACAGGTTCCTGTGGGTGGAACAAGGAAGACACTGACCAGGGAAGACTCATCGACTGTGGTACCAAGTAGAACGGGGTATACATCATCAGACGTATCTGGAATAATGGAACAACCTTATGTTACGTTGTGTCCTAAAGCTGAAAGTACTGTGAAAAGACGGTTTACATCCTGTATGCACCGTATCGAAGTGTTCCCAGTAAGTTGCCAGTTGTTAAGTGAAAGACTGCTGAAAAAGGCAAATGAAACCAGCTTGGGCACTTCAATTCCATGCACCCAGCCAAGATCACCACAAACAACCCCTTCTCCTTTGCTCTATGGAGGTGACCGGGTCGCTGATACCAACAGTCCCTTACCCATGACTACCACCTCGGACCACCCTCACAAAAACATTACCAATAAGGCTGTCTGCTTTTGATATGAAGCTTTCAATAAAAGAGTGTGATGCTGGATTTTGGATTCTTTCTTGGTATTTAAAATGTGTATTTCATACCTGGTGATGCTTTATAGTAATTTGGGATTACATTTATTTTAGTCAGTGATAAATATAAAGTTGCATTTCAGCTAAGGATGGCTTGCCATATACTACAATAAGCCGTGTCAGCAAGAGTTTTCCTACCAGCTTGACTCTACAAGTATCAGCTGGGTCATGACAGTGTAATATTTGTCCTTCTCCCAAATAAACACACACTTCTGATTTGTTTGACACTCTGCCTTTGTTTGCCAGTGGCAGTGTGCCATAAATAAACATTAAGCAGTGAACCCTTCTTTAAACTTTAAATTAAAGTGTATCTGCCATCTGTTTAGGCATGTGTGTCAAAGCTGCAAGCTGTGGAGCATCACTAATAAAATGTATAGTAAATAAGGGTCAACAAAAATCGGGAAATCGTATTACACCACTGGGGTGTCACAGAATATTTATATTACTGGGCAATGAAGAAAAAATAATTGCCTTTTTTACCACTAAAGTTTAGTTTTTAGCCCCAGATTTTGCATTTTCACGCAGGGAAATGTGTAAAAATGGCACCAATATTCAGTTGAAAGTGGCAGTACCCTATATGTCGCTATGCATTTTTGCTTAAGGTGACAGGTGGGAAGGAGCATATTTGGCTCTGGGATTACACATTTTAATACAATAGTTTGCTGACTCCAGATACAGAGCCTCTAAGTGCTAGAAGAGCAGAATCACCTCTCAAGTAACCCCAGCAGATGAGAGTGCAGCCAAAATGGTATCACTCCCCACAGGTGGAGCAGAGCCCCAGGGCAGATGGTAACAGTCAATGGCAGGGACGGGGCTGTGGTGATGTAAAGGACCATGGGGCACAGAAGGAGCACATAAGAGACAGAGCATGAAGATATATACCTCTTTTACTCGCTGATCGGGCAAGATCTACCCAGCCGGGTAAGGTGCGGCCAGGCTAGCCCCCAGGCAATGAGGTTCGCTCCTCCGAGGCACGTTTTGTGAGCCTTCCCAGGTTACTCTTGCCTACGCTAGATAACTCACCTCGCCTGCCCCGCAACTTCATGAACAGGGTCTCAGGCTTATGGCTGCGGGCCTTTTCGGGCAATGACCTACACGTTCCCTGACCCTAGTTCTAGCCACCGTCCTGCAGATTGTCCATGGTTGTTGGCCACTGCACTTGCAGCTACAGTGGCCTCCAGTTTTCCTGGTGGAGTCATGCAGCACTCCCACCAGATCGGGGCCCGTCCCCCCGGCAACCAGTCCGTCTTCCCAACTCGGGTCAGGTCCGGATTCGGAGCACACAGGTGGATCCTTCACTCATGTGTTCCCTGGGACTCCTTCTCTTGCATCCACTCCTTGATGCCTTCCTCCGACGTTCTCCTCTCCCTACCTTCTCTCTCCTACATTCCCTAACCCCTCCTCCAGCCAGAGGATGGGGCCCTCCCTGAATAGGGTCTGCCCAAATCCGCTAGCCTGGAATTGGGATAGTATTGGATGCAAACTACGTGTCTCAGGATTATGACCCCTCTCACCTGGGAGTGGTGACACTACCCTTATGGAGTATGTGCAGCATCACTGTGGCAACCAGTCCGCAGGGGCAAAACACTTCCACAGAATTAAAAAAAAATCAATAAACTCATGAAATATGCCTGGACAGAAATGATGGTACCCTTAACTTAATATTTTGCTGCACAACCTTTTGAGTCAATCACTGCAATAAAACAATTCCTGCAACTATCAATGAGACTTCTGTACCTCTTGACAGGTATTTTGACCATTTCCTTAAGAGCAAACTGCTCCAGTTGTCTCGTGTTTGAAGGTTCCTTTTTCAAGACCCAGGCCACTTCAGAATAGTCCAATGTTTTCCTCTTAGCCATTCTTGGGTATTTTTAGCTGTGTGTTTTGGGTCATTATCTTGTTGCAAGACCCATGACCCCTGTGACTGAGACCAAGCTTTCTGACACTGGGCAGCACATTTCTCTCTAGAATCCCTTGATAGTCTTGAGATTTCATTGTAACTTGCACAGATTCAAGCACCCTGTGCCAGATGCAGCAAATTAGTCCCATAACATAACAGAGCGAGCCTCCTCTATGTTTCACAGTAGGGACAGTGTTCTTTTAGAGATGGTCTTATAACCTTATCTTTAACATGCTTGTCTATAATTTTCTTTCTAATCTCCTGAGACAAGTGTTTCCTGCGCTTCCTCTGGTCCATGTTGAGTGTGGTACACACCATGTCACCAAACAGCACAGTGAGTATCTGTAGCTCTATATACAGGTCCACAGACTGATTACAAGATTGTAGACACCTGTGATGCTAATTAGTGGACACACCTTGATTTAACATGTCACTTTTGTCATATTTTCAGGGGTACCATCATTTCTTGCCAAGCCTATTTCATGTTTTTTTTTTTTTTTTTTTTAAAGTCTGTGGAAACAGAGTTGAAAAGTAATGTCTGACTTACATTTGTTCATTATCATAGATTTTTTTATTTATTACTTTTGTCAGATTCAAGTTATTTCTGTGACCATTGTGGGTTTTTCTTTCATTAAACGAGGGGTACCAACAATTTTGACCACTTATGTATAAAGAGTAATATGTCTTATTAGCCAACAACTGTGAACCATTTCTATTCTTACCTCTTTGGAAGGAGCCTGTCTCTAGAAGAAGCCATGAAGTTGAGTTGAATGGAGCTCTGTTGTTCAGCTGCACTGGAGGCTCTGAAGTGCATTTCTGTTTGTGTCTATTTCCCTTTGTCTATTCCCCTTTCCCCTATGTTGTATTATATGTACTGACGAGTCTAGCAAGGTTGATGGCCATCTCACTTGCCAGGGTGAGATTAGGGCGAGTGAGGGCTTAGCCACATGACTGGGATTGTTGTCTCTCTCCTGCAAGAAGATTCCCAGTTCTGGGCTTTTTCCTTTTGACCGATTCTCAGTCCTTTCAGTAGATAAGTTTTTAGTTTTTATTGATGATGACCCTGACCATACCTTCCCTGCAGAGGCTAAGCTCCGTAAGCTCCAACCCTGGGCCTGGCTGGCAGAGGAGTTTTGCTTGGAGTTCCGTATATTGGCCAATGACACCATGTGGAATGACCCTGCCCTTAGGAGTCATTTTTGTCATGTTCTGTCAGGTAGGCTTAAACACACTCAGGCCCAGACTTTATATGCAAATTCTGAGTGATTAGAGGCTGCTATGGCACTGGCCATAAGGATCAACAGAAATCTCAGGGATAGGCCTGCAGCGTCCCCACCTCCTGTTGTCCACCCAAAGGAGTAAGGTCCACCAGAGTGCATTAACACATCCATAAAATTAGGAGGGGCATCCCCTCAGACTGGTTCTCTTGCGGGTCACAGCAGGATGGGGGTGTGTTTTTTCTGTGGTCTTAGGGGTCACTTAATTGGGGTCTGTCCTTCTGTACCCACACAAAAAAGCCACCTGAAAGGCCACTTACCCCACCTTGTGTGGAGGGTTGCAGTCTGGGTGTGTATGTTTCCTCCACATCTACTTCTCAATTTATCTTAGCTGCAGAGGTAATTTTTGATACTAAAACTGACACTATTTCTGTCTTTTTGGATAGTGGAGCAGGAGTCATTATGGTGGATTCTCGTTTTGCTCGGACCCACGGTCTCTCCTATAGTGCGCTAACGAGATCCATTCCCATATTTACTATTGACTCTGCTCCTCTCAGTCAAGGAAGTTGTACCCAAGTGGTGCACAATGTGAACTTGCACATAGAGACTCTTCACATGGAGCTTCATTCCTTCTATGTCTATGAAGATCTCCCTACTCCCATTGTATTGGACCTTCCCTGATGATGCATACTTTGTTACGTTGAATGATTTTTGCAAAAATGACTGTCATGTGAGTTACTACAGGGTGTTAGTTATTAACACACATCTCACAGTGCCGTACATGTAAGACAGACTTCGTCAAGGTGTTAAAATAGATGCCCAGTTGTGTACTTTCAGCAATATTATGGTAAATGTTTCTTTTTTCTGTTTAATGGTTTTAGATCTGCTCCAGAAGGGCACTGAACGATCTCTTTCACATGAGTTTATTTGTCACTTGTATGGTGCTATTGAAACCAATAGGCAGCGGCTGATTTCCAATAGGGCCATCCTAGACCATGGCCTTGGGTGCAATATTCAGGAGGGCGTATATTGTATACAAAGAAAAAAATCTAATATTTTAACATTTTTCTGTATTATTTGGAAAGGACTATATAAAATGCTGGTTTTTATTTCCATCCATATTTATTAAATAAATTGAGAAGTACATTTATGTTGCTCATCTCTACAGCTTACACTGTCTTGCTCAATCACAGGCTTAGTCATGGAGGGCAATGCTACAGTTACTATATTTTCTTGCATCACTGCCCTTCCTGAAGATGTCTTGGATCCTGAGTAATAAAGGCTGCAGAAGTTGGAGATACAAGTGCAACGCTGGCTCTCTGCTTCTATCTCCACTGCCACTATAGCAGAAGACGGTGTAAGGTAACTGAGTTAGTAGCAGGGAGTGACACCAGTGCCAGGGGGAGGGGGCGTAGAATTAAAGTGAATCTGTCACCTCTTTTGTGCTTCTTAATCCCTTAAAGGGAACCTGTCACCCCAAATCACCCTTGTAAGCTGTAAATACATGTCCCTGAAGCATTACACTACAGTCCTACACATCCCTTTGTGGTGTTTTAGTTCAATATGAAAGTGCACTTTAGTCGTTTGCAAACTTACTAAATCCATGCCAGTGGGGCGTTCCCAAGCCTCCTTGTCTGCGAGGCGGTTCCCCTGTGTGCCGCTGTATTACGCCCTAATGGGCGTTTTTTCAAACTTTCTAGCGCGGGCACGATTCATAATCTCGTGCCCGCATCGTCACGGTCATGTGATGCCGTGACGCGTCATTTCCGGGCGGCTGGGTCGCTGCTGTCTGACGCGCACCGGCCGACTTCAGCAAGCGATCTGCGCATGCGCTGAAGTTGGCCAGTGCGCGTCAGACAGCAGCGACCCAGCCGCCCGGAAATGACGCGTCACGGCATCACATGACCGTGACGATGCGGGCACGAGATCATGAATCGTGCCCGCGCTAGAAAGTTTGAAAAAACGCCCATTAGGGCGTAATACAGCGGCACACAGGGGAACCGCCTCGCAGACAAGGAGGCTTGGGAACGCCCCACTGGCATGGATTTAGTAAGTTTGCAAACGACTAAAGTGCACTTTCATATTGAACTAAAACACCACAAAGGGATGTGTAGGACTGTAGTGTAATGCTTCAGGGACATGTATTTACAGCTTACAAGGGTGATTTGGGGTGACAGGTTCCCTTTAAGGACCGAGTCACTTTGCAGCTTAATGACCAGACCGTTTTTTGTAATTCTGACTAGTGTCCCTTTATGAGGTAATAACTCTGGAGCTTTAACGGATCCTAGCGATTCTGAGATTGTTTTTTCATGACATATTGGGCTTCATGTTGGTGGTAAATTTAGGTCGATAATTTTTGCGTTTATTTGTGAAAAAATAAAAAATTTGGCGAAAATGTGGAAAATTTTGCAATTTTCAAATTTTTTATTTTTATTCTGTTAAACCAGAAAGTTATATGACACAAAATAGTTAATAAATAACATTTACCACATGTCTACTTCACATCAGCACAATTTTGGGGAAAAAAAAATTTTGGGGTAGGAAGTTTGGGTTCAAAGTTCATCAGCAATTTCTCATTTTTACAGCAAAATTTAAAATAAACATATTTTTAGTGACCACATCACATTTGAAGTCCCTTTGAGGGGCCTATATGACAGAAAACACTCAAAAGTGACACCATTCTTTTAGGCTCAATTTTTTCATTTTCACATAGGCAACAGGATAAAATGCATCCTAAAATGTGTTGGGCAATTTCCTGAGTACACCGATACCTCATATGTGGTCATAAACCACTGTTTGGGAGCACGGCAGGGCTCAGAAGGGAAGGAGCGCAATTTGACTTTGGAGCTAATTTTACATTCAAAAAGTCAAATGGCACTCCTTCCCTTCTTCACTTGTGGGGGAGTTCCAATGTTTAGGCACACAGGGACCCTCCAAACGCGACATGGTGTCCGCTAACAATTTGAATGGAAAATTAGCTCCAATAGTTAGACGACACCATGTCGTGTATGAAGAGCCCCTATGCGCCTAAACATTGGAGCTCCCCCACAAATGACCTAATTTTGGAAACTAGACCCCAAGGAACTTATCTAGATGAATAGTGAGCACTTTGAAACCCCAGGTGCTTCACAAATTAATCCGTAAAAATGAAAAAAACACTTTTTTTTCACAAAAATGTTATTTTAGCCTCAATTGTTTCATTTTCATATGGGCAACAGGATAAAATGGATACTAAAATTTATTGGGCAATTTCTCCTGAGTACACCGATACCTCATATGTTGTGGAAAACCACTGTTTGGGCGCACAGCAGGGCTCGGAAGGGAAGGAGCACCATTTGACGCTCCAAGCGGAAAGTTAACTGAAATTGTTAGTGAACACCATATCGCATTTGGAGATTCCCTAATGTGCCTAAGCAATGGAGCTCCCCCACATGTGAGATTTTGCACTGATGATATGGGGCTCCGCTGTATTTTTGGTCACCAGCACAGATACAACAGGCAGGTACAAGCTGCCACCCACCCCCAGATGCCTAGTTTTACCTGGCTGGTAATCAAAATACAGCGGAGCCCTTTTTTTAAAAAATTTTTAAGATAATTTAAAAAAAACAAACGACGTGGGCTTCGCCGCATTTTTAGTTTCCAGCCAGGTACAACTAAGTAGCTACAGGCTGCTACCCACCCCCAGCTGCTTAGTTGTACCTGGCTGGTAACCAAATTACGGCAGAGCCTTTTTTTTTAATTATTTGTTGAAATAATTTAAAAAAAAATGATGTGGGCTTCGCCGTATTTTTAGCTTTCAGCCAGGTACAACTAGACAGCTGGGAGCTGGAATCCACAGCATGGAGAGGCCCAAGCGTTCTGGGCCCCCCACGCTGCAAATTGCAGCCTGCAGCCGTCCCAGGAAATGGCACATTCATTAGAAGCGCCATTTCCTGGCGCTGCACCCAGACTCTTCCAGTTGCCCTGGTGCCGGTGGCAAACTGGGTAATAAAGGGGTTAATACCAGCTTTTCATTGGCAGCTGGCACTAAGCCCAAGGTTCAGAATGTCGGGCCAATGTTAGACCCAGCCATTATGAACCTCTAAGTAAATGGTAAATAAGACACATCACACTGTGAAAAAATCAATTTATTATAACAAAAAACACAAACACATATTTGGACTCCATCTTTATTACCCCCCACATGCCCTCCGACATAGTCCACAACGATGGTCCTACGACGGTCAGTCACCTCCAGAGACTGCAGCGAGGGATCAAGGGTCCTGCTGCTGCAGTCTCTGAGGTCACACTGATGCTGCACTGTATGGCAATGATTTGCCATACAGTGCAGCTGTCAGTGCTGCAAACCCTAGTCCCAGAGATTACATGATCTCTGAGGCTCGGGTAAGGTTACCAGATGTTGCCATGGCAACCTTAGATTACCAGATGTCGCCATGGCAACCTCAGGTTACCAGACGTCGCCATGGCAGCCTCAGGTTACCAGACGTCGCCATGGCAACCTCAGGTTACCAGATGTCGCCATGGTAACCTTAGGTTGCCATGACGACATCTGTTAACCTTAGGTTGCCATGGCAACATCTGGTAACCTGAGGTTCCCATGGCAACTTCTGGTTACCTGAGGTTGCCATGGCGACATCTGGTAACCTGAGGTTGTCATGGCGACATCTGATAACCTGAGGTTGTCATGGCAGATGTCGCCATGGCAACCTCAGTTTACCAGAGGTCGTCATGGCAACTTTAGGTTGCCATGGCGACGTCTGATAATCTGAGGTTGCCATGGCAGATGTCCCTATGACAACCTCAGGTTACCAGATGTTGCCATGGCAACGTAAGGTTACCATGGTGATATCTGGTAACCTGAGGTTGCCATGGCAATATCTGATAGCCTGAGGTTACCGGAAGTCACCATGGCAACCTAAGGTTACCATGGTGATATCTGGTAACCTGAGGTTGCCATAGCAGGGAGAGCTGAGTGACCCTGCACTCCCTCTCCCCGGAACCTAAGGGGGCGACACAGAGCCAGGGACAGCGACCACATAGTGATCGCTGCCCCTGGCTGTCAGATCGCTTCTCTGAGCCTCATCTCCTCTAAGTAGGGGATGAGGCTGAGAGGAGTGGGGCTAAGCAGGCAGGCGGCGGCCGGGCAGCCAGGATGGAGGAGGAGAGTGGCACCGCAGAAGACCGGAGGAGGTGAGCGGCACCGCAAAAGACCGGAGGAGGTGAGCTGCGCCAGGATGAAGGAGACCGGGAGCGGAGACAGGGAAGGAGGAAGCAGGGAGAGGTAGGAGGGGAGCAGAGACAGCAGAGAGGGGAGGAGGAAGTGGGGAGAGGAGGGAGGGGAATGGAGGAAGGAGACCGGGGAGCAGAGGAAAAGCGGGGAGAGGAGGGAGGAGACAGGGAGGCAGGAGAGCAAGCACAGGAGCAGTGGGCAGTGGACGGGCAGCAGGGATGATTGCAGGAGACGGGCACAGCTGACAGCCCGACTCCTGCAGAGATCATGCAGGGAAGTGCTGACATTCAGCATTTCCCTGCGTGATTATGATGTGATCGGTCAATCAGATTGACTGACCGATCACATTACTCTGAGTGTGGAGACCACTAAAATGGGACCCCACACCTCTGCCCCTGACCCTCAGCTGTCACTGACAGCTGTTAGATTTGAGCTGTCACTGTTTGTTTACAAGCAGTGACAGTTCAAAGCCATGACGAGTTTAGCTGTCATGATGTGGGAGCTGACATCTTTTCATGACGGCCAAACTCGTCATTGGTCGTAATGGGGTTAAACTAAAAGTGTCACCTTCAGCAGCGCCTATACTGCATTTTATCATTTTATGAAGGTGGCCCCTGTCCTCCAAACCCCTTCCCCCTCTTACCCCCCCCCCCCCCACGCCGGTACACAGAAAAAAACAATTTTATAAACGTTTCTTCCCTGCATGCTAACTCATACTTATGGGCCAGATGGGTCCTTATCCTGTCCGGTCCTCACCATCTTTTTGGTGTTACTCTGCCTCTTTATTATTCTCAGAGCCACCTCTTCTCACATCCCAGTCTTCTGGCACCTGCGCAGATTCCTCTCTGCTCGTGCAGGCGTCCTGAGCTCTACCCTATTGTGGGCACACCTTCTGACTGCATTATGCCTGCTCAAATCTGAGGTTTATGCAGGCATATTGCAGTCAGACTCTCTGCCCACAGTACGCAGAGCTCATGGTGCGTATGCGAACAGAGAGGAATCTGCGGAGGTGCCCAAAACAAGACTGGGACCTGAGAAAAGGCGGCTCTGAGAAGAATGAAGAGGTGGAGGAAGACCACAAAGGCAGTGAGGACCGTACACAATGAAAACCCATTTGATCCGTATGTACGAATTAGCATACAGGGCAGGAAAGTTTATAAAGTTGTTTATTTGGTGTATTGAGGAATAGGGGGATAAGAGCCACCATTATAAAATCCAGCATAGGCACTGCTGAATGTGACACTTTTAATTTAATTAGCACAAAAGGGTTGACAGGTTCACATTAAGTGCTTTGGCCTAGAAATGTGTAAATCCAATACTGACAATAAGACTATTCATATGGAATTTTTTTCTCACGTCTTTTTTTGAAGAACACAGCATGGGCTACTTTAATCTGTTTTATAGATAGAATACAACCATTGAAGTTTATGAAGATTACTAAAAATAAAGATGAATCAGTATTTCATCTGTTCTTCATCAGTTCCTCATCATTTTTTGCGTTCCTTACTATTATTTTCTATTGAGCAAACATTATGGCTGGCTTCACACCACGGTACAATCAGGTCCGGGGCTGTCCGGGGTGAACCTGCGGTAATTTTGCCCTATGGGTCCGGATGGAGCCGGATGGCAGCTATCTGCCATCTGGTTTCCCTCTGTCCAGGAGGATCCAGGACAATTTGGATTTTTCTCCGAGACACATAAATGTTGCTTGCAACGTTTTTGTGTCTGGGGCGAAAAATCTTCCCAAATTGGATCCTCCCTGATTTATGCTACAACTAGATGGCAGATGGCCCGATACCATTGCATAGGGAGGGCGGAGATGTCACGATGGGGGCAGCTCTGTGGTGCTGGGGGCTGGCTCGGGCGGTAGTGGCGTCTGCTATTTGAAGGGCGGGGACAGGGCCGGCTCCAGGTTTTTTGTGAACCCCGTGTGAAACAGCCTAAGTGGGCTCCTTTAACACAATTCATGATTATAATATAGATAGTGGTGAGTTATTAAAAAAATACACAGCTAGAATATTAAGGACGTAACTGGCAGGTAAAAGACCGGTCTGGGAAACTATGGAAGAAGACTATGGATGAAGAGGTTTCTTCATCACCATATTATATTATTATATTGTTACAAATACTAATAATAGTAAAATTTTACGTTTGTAATATATAGCAATGTGCCAGCACGGAATGTGGGATTTTACCGCGCATTGGTTTTGTTATGTATATGTGTATAATCTCTGAAATACATAACACACGTCTGTGCTGACAGACAAGCTGGGTAGATACCTTATCAAATCAGTTTCCTTATGCATCCACTGTCATCAGAGTATGAAGTGTCAGCATTCCTCTAGTGTTTCTGAAAGCTGCCTACATTTACCATGCATTCCACACCAGATACTAGTTACACCTAATTAACTCTGCAATGTCAAGTTTGCTTTTATGAGAATAGTTGAATCTCTAGTTTTATAAATAGGGTGAACATTTTTTTGCTGATACAGTTTTTTTCTGCAAGACATAAAGAAATGTGTATGTCATCAGAATAAAGACAGGCAGGAGTTTGGATGCATTGATTATAGTGAGTAATGGAAGCTATTGTCCCATGTAAAGCTAATGCAAGGTTGTTTGTATTGATACTGATAAGCATATTCTCTAGATTTGCGGTCAATATGTCAATGCACATCCTGAGATTGTGAGCTACTCTTTGGACAATTTTTGTGTTTAATCGGTTAATTGTTATGGGTTATCTCAAACAAAGAATGACTCAGTGAAGAAGAAAAATTAGCACATTGTTTACTCAGGCACATTGACTGCTCCACATATGCGGCTATCCTGGTATTGCAGCACCAAGCATACCAATATGTATATGTGGCGCGCGACTATGTAGGTGCCACAGAAGGGGGTACTACATCCGTAAAAGAGGTGTAGTCGTCCCCACTGCAAGTGGATTTTATGGATGGTAGGAGGACCCTAACCGCCACAACCGCCCCCACTGTGGGTTGCAGGTGAATGAGTACCGGTATACAGACACCTGTGTTGCCTCTCAGAGGAGCTGGCAGCTGCTGCTAGGTGCAATGGGTATTTACCTGGCAATTTTTTGGTGATTTTTTAGGAGGACCCTAAACCCACACCCCACACTAGGTCCCACAGTGGGAGGGAACCCGGGAAGGGAGTCTAGGACTCGAGGAGAAAGGAGGTCTTTGACCTCAGTGTTCTTTGGCTCGAGGCCTGAAGGCCTGTCACTGAAGCGAGAAGGGAGCAAGAAGCTAGGGCGGGAGTTCGCTCAAAGTAAGGAACTGGGTACCGGAGCCTGCACCTGTAGGAACCTTCACGGCCTGCAGAAAATCCGTAGAATGGGGGTATATACAGTTATGGCCCTGATCCCTAAGCACCCATTAGAGGGGGACCAGACACCGCGGCAACCAACTGCGGTGATCAACAGAAGGCTCACCCGACAGGAGCAAGGGGAAGTAAAGAGAGACAGCAGGAGGTCAGACAAATTCTACATGAAGTCAGGCTTCACACCGGTACTGGGAGCCGAGGGAACAAGAGGAACAATAAAGGCATGCATTTAAGGTTTTGTCTACCTAACCAAAAGATCCACTTGCAGCCACCCGTGGCCACTTGTCGTTATAACACCTACTACACTGAGACTGTAATGACTGTTAAGTTTCAGTAAAGTACCCGGTGAAGTGACTTTTGACACTGCTGCATCTTTCTTTGCATGAACCTACTTCTTTCACAGAATTGATGCCCTGGAGGTCTCAGTCCTGCCTGCGGAGGACTACACCATCACTGCCACAATACCACCGACCTCCGAAGGACTGTGGTGGCGCTGGTGACATCTCACCAGGTACTGCAGGTGGCATCACGACAAACTTGTACATAATACTTGTAAATACCCCTTTTCAAGACTATAGTCCCCAGGATACGGGATCAGGCGCGGCCGCCATTCCCCGTGACACAATTAACCCTTTTGCCGCCTGATACTCGAGTACCCCACGCCCTGGGGCGACACATATATGTAGCGCCCTGCTAGTCAGCGCGCTATAAAAGGGTACTGCACCCCTAACAGATGGTGCAGTATTCTTGTCCTGGTAGGGGGTAATAGAAGCCTGAAGCTCCACAACCACACACATACACCTAGTGATAGGGGACAAATCAGACAACCCGTTACCAGGGTAACCGGTCCCGGTGGGAGGAGAGCTAGGTTATATAGTGAGTGGGGAAAGAGCGGCAAACAGTAGTTGGAGAGAGTTAGTAGAAACAGAACAGACAAGACAGCATAGTCAGTAAAGAGGGAAAGTAACGGGAGGACACCTCAACCTGGTGGCCCAGACATAGAGGGGCGGATAGAGGGTAACTGAATACCCTGGCCCAGTCTGAAATGGGGTACCGGCTCCGAAGTGGTACAGAGGACAATCCTGAGCTGCAAATTACCGCTGTGGTCAAAAGCTTCATAGGCACACAATCCAGTCCGACACGCACGGTCCCCACCAGAAGCACCAAACCGGGTTGGGCCCCTTTATAGAGAGAAAGGTGTCCCATCTCACCCGACAGGCCTGGCTAAACAAGCAGGATTCATGCAGGGATACGCAAGTAAGAAGGAGAGCGCAGAGGAAGGACAGAGAAAGAGATAGAGAAGGAACATCACTGGAACTTCAGAGGGACATTGCCTACTGCTAGTACCACCCAGTCCACTACCCTGTAACAACTGCATACACTGTAAGCTGCAGATTACAGGAGTAAAGTACCCGCGCAGAGTGAAGCAGAGACTGCGCTGCCCCATTCCTACTGCGCTACACTATTCCACTATTCTACTCATATAGCCCCGGGGTCCCAGCTTTTCCTGTAGAGAGCCACAACACCTTGCTGCCGCCCATCACCCGAGAGGTCTCAGCAGCGCCAGTGCCATCACCGGAACTAGGTGGTGTCACGAACTTCATAAACTTTTATCCCTGTAAAATACACCTTTTTGCTGTCACCCAAGGGCACAGACTCGGGAATCCACCACCCATGAATCCACCGAACCCAAATGCCTGAGATCTGAGTACCCCATACCCATGTGGGCTTGACATATACCCGTTTATTGTGCTGGACCCATTAGTGAGGATCCTAAGGGACAGATCCTGACTAATAATACATTTATGTCTTACCTTAAAGGTACCGATAAATTAATCTCACCAATTTTAGTGAGAGTGGCCAACCATGCAATGTGGTTGACGGTGGAAGAGAGGATTGGACATGATAGATTTTAACATGACCTATCTTTTGTTCTCACAGATATGTAACTGCCAGATGAGTCTAGCATTGAGTTATTCAGTTTGCCCACTAAAAATACATGCGCTCTCTTCAGAGCCGCGTGAACATTGATGTGAGAGGTTGGATAAAAAACTTGCTTTGTTTAAAGTATATTTTTGGCAAGTTCTAAAAATTGCCAGATCATAACAGTGTGTAATGTCCACAATGTTGGGATTTAGCTCCGCTGGTTTCCTGCAGTAAACACAAGACAGCAAATATGTAATTTACTTAGTTGTGGTCATGTGTTGACTAGAGAGTCAGCCACTTCACAAGATAATCTATTGAAAAAAGCAGCATAGTCTATAGTTCGTACTTGACTGCAAGTCTGCAAATCACCTACTTGAGGTCACTTAAAGCAGTAGGTGGAGATTAATCATAGCAGTGTGTACTTTAAACACCATTTGGATTTGGCAAGGTGTATTCCCTGAAAATACCCTCAGAGGTGGATTTAAGTTGACTGTGCACATTAGATGTATATTGGCTGAACATGACAAATATGGGGAGGCTAGCGGACCATGTAAAGTGTATGGAAGCCTTCCAACTTTCAACTGATGCAGATTTCAAAAAAGAAAAGGATCAGACAGTTGAGTTTTACATACCTGATCCTTTTATTCTTGGAAATATACAGTGCTGCGCACCATTATTGGCAGTTTTCATAAACTGTACAATATCTTCAGAAATAAATGGAAATGTACCAAAGTTATATACCCAGGACTTTTAATCAAAGGTTCAAAGTAATCCAATGAAACATTGTTTGTCAATTTACATATTGCAATTTTAGAAAAGAAACAGAATAAACAAAACGTGCAGCAATAAAGGCCCTTAATTAATACTTGGTTGCACTCCCTTTGACATTGATAACATCCTCCAAACATTTCTTGCAGCTATCTATAAGCTTCTTGCACTTTTCAGCTGGTATTTTCTCTCACTCTTCCTTTAGAGTTTGTTCAATCTCTTGAATGTGAGTCGGTTGACAGGGTAGGGGGTACTCGGATACCGGGACGGATGATTACTTCTGTGGGGGATCACGGCTGGTCGGTTCCCGGTTCTGTGCCCTGGACCCTGAATGGCAGGTGGGGGGAATGATGATGATGGATGGGGAAATGTTAACGTGACACCATCTGTGGTACCTGGTAACGTGGATACCAGCGCTGCAGCCAGCTGCTGAGGTGATGGAGGTACAGCTCCCCACAGGTGGACCTTTATCTCAGGGTAGCGGCGTGGATAAGGGGAGTAGTAGTGGCGGTCCTGCGGTGAACGCTGCAGGCTGTGGTGGTGAAGTAGGCACACACACACAATAGTCTCTGTTTTGGTACCTTTTTTACTGATGTCCGGTAACAGGCACGGTCCAGGTTCTCACTGCAATTTGGAACTTTCACCTTGGAGAATTGTGAGGCCTCCTCTGTCACTGTGTGCGGTGGTTGGGGTAAGCTCTGGCTGTAACTGAACTTGACGCTCTTTCTCCCTTTTAGGGTACTACTCCATAACCGACAATGAGGACCTTGCTGTGGGATCCCTATTTTCCTCTTAGGCCCCTGGTCCTATGCTTGGTCAGGTTCTGGTGTCTCACTTGCGGTAGCTTCAGGGGGACTAGATCCTCCTGGTCTGTCCGGGCTTTTCCTGCTACAATAGATTGTTAGCAGAATCGGACTCTGGTGTCCAGGTGGGCTAAAGGGAAACCAGGCATGTCCCCTTCTTCCTTACTCCTACTTCCTCCACTGGCCTCCAACACTATCCCTAGGGTGCTGCACAGCTGGTCAGTGCTCCCTGGTCCTGGGCTTGATCCCAGCAACCAGCTCCTTCCAGTCCCTTCTCCTTGGCTCTCTGACTGGAACTAACTGCTCCCTTCACTGCTCAGAGGAGGTTAACTGACTCCTCCCCTCAGGCCTGTATCCTTATAGGGGAACTTGCTTAAGGCAGAAAGTAGAGCTCCCCCTACAGGTCTGGGGTGGAAGGTGTTGTGTGCTGTGTGTACCAAGGTGTATGACTCTCCTTGCATCGGTGGGTCCTGTGGCAATCCCCAGCAGGGGTGCCACAAATGTTTGCAGGGTTTATTTTCCCAATGGCAGATTTTAGCTCACGTCAAAGATTTTTCTTATTCTACCATTCCTGTGTACTTTTGGATGTGTGCTTTGACTCATTGTGTTTCTGGAGAACCCATGATCTTTGACTAAACCAAGTTTTCTTACTTTTCGCTATAAAATCTTTTGATAAATTCTCTGATTTCATGATTCCTGTGATACGGTCAAGGCCTCCAGTACCAGACACAGCATAGCAACCAGACAGCATTATGGAAACAGTCATCCAGAGGATGGCAGCAACTCACCGGTCAGGTTCAGCAGTGTTTATTGATTATTCCATAAAAACAGGCGGTTTTCAGGGGTAGTGGAGGGAGGATGGGGGTAGTGTAATGCTATCTATAACCTGGAAGTGCACCCTGGGACAGGAAATCCAGCAGAGCTGTGAGGTGAAACACAGCGTGCCCCTGAGAGAAGGGAGAGGAGAGCTCTGTGTCGACTTGCTGGTGCCCGGCTACGCTGAAGTAAGTGTCAAGTTTACACAGCATTATGGATCCTCCATGAGGCTTAACTGTTGATAGGGTGTTCTTTTCCTTATAAGCTTCATTGCACCATCTGTAAACAAAATGTTGCTTTGCATTGCTAAAAAGATCTATTTTGGTTTCATCTGTCCATAGAACTTTTTCAAAGAAAGATGGTGGTTTGTTAAGGTACTCTTTGGCAAAGATCTGTTGTTCCTTTTTATGTCTTTTCTTCAACAATAGCTTTTCCTTGGCCTTCACCAATAAAATTCTGCTTGGTTAGTGTGTGGCATATGATACTTGTTAAAACCATGACCCTAGACTGTTCCAGGTTGGCCTTCAGGTCTTTTTGTTTGACATGGTGTGTTTTCCACCATTCGCACCAACCTTCATAGACATCTCTTGTCAATTTTCCTCTTTCCCCCATGTCCAGGGAGGTTCTTGATGGTTCCATACTTGGCAAACTTCTTTATAACATTGTGCACTATTGAAACCTGGATACCAAAGTCTTTGGAGATGGCCTTATACCCTTTGGAAGTCTTGTGTTTTCTAATAATAACAGCTCTGATGTCCTCAGACAGCTTCTTTTCATTCACCATTGTGAGGACCAGGGCCTAACATGTGGCTTTTTAAAACACTTAAGTCATCAGTGGACCGAAGTCTCCTTGATGAACCGTTGTTTTCTGCTGGGCTTGATGCTCTCCTGCAGACTCCGACTCCAGTTCCAGGTTGGTTCCTGGGGTGAGCTGGTATGGCTCCCTTGCCCCAGTCTGCTCCTTTACTTTGTCTTCCTCACGCCTTGCCTTCGACCTCACTCTCAGACCCTCACACTGGCTAGGCTAATCTACTGGTTCGGGACTAGCACGGCTCCAACACACCAGGACCTCTTCACAGTACTGCTCCATACCTGCACGGACTAACTGACTCTTCACAGTACTCTCTGTAACTGGACTGCCTAACTCCGCCCCCAGCACTGGTATTTATAGGGGATCTTGCTTAAGGACATCAAGTGGAGCTCCCCTACAGGTCTGTCTCAGGACGAGGCGGTGGGAAGCTCAGACAGATATTCCCTTACACAGAAAACATTGGAGGCTTTACTTAAAGTCCCTGAGGCAAGAGCTCCAAGCTGATCTTAAAGTATTGATAGCTGAGTTTAAGGCAGAGTTCAGGGGAGAACTGAAGGACCTAAGAATTAGAATAGACCATCTGGAGCAGAAGCTGGCAGAACTTACTAAATCTCAGAATGAACTAATAGATGCTAATGAGGCTTTAGAAAAGGAGGTGTCCCAAATCCACAACACAACACTGAACGTGGAGGACAGGTTCCGAAGGAATAATATTCGCATTAGAGGGATTGATGTCTCTACTTCTGACAAAGATTGCCAAGTCTACTGCAAAGCTTCATACACACAGTGATGCCTTCTGCAGACAGCAAGGACTTAATTGTGGATAGAATACACAGGATTTCAAAACCAAAAGGCCTAAGCCCAGATTTACCACGAGATGTTATTGCCTGTATTAATTTCTATACTATAAAGGAGACTTATATGGCTGGCCTCAGGAAAAGGCAGAAACTTCCAGATAACTTGGCCCACCTGAAAATATTCCCTTGACTTGTCGGCAGGTACTTTAGCTCAGAGGACAGAGTATATACCATATACTACAGCCCTCAGAGAGCAAGAAATAAAGTACCCCACAAAATTGAAAGTCTTGAGCGACAATTCTATATTTGTCTACACATACAAAGGCAAGATATTTATTGCTAAATGGAAGATTCAGCCTATATATCTGAATGACAAAAGAGCTCCTCAGGCACAGAAAAAGAAAAAGCTGGACCCAGTCCTAGTTTACGGGATGATTGATTATTGCAGAGCCATTCTCTGACTTCTACTCTTTGTCTGGTGCCTCTATGGCGATGTTGAAAGAAGGCAAAGTTGCCCACAGAGTTTCTTTTTTTCACTCTCTTTCAAACTATTTTTTCACTTTTGTTCCTATTTCTTTACTTTTTGCTTGATTTTGGAACTGTAAGGGGATGCCCCCTCTTATGATTAAGCAAAAATTTAGGTTTGATAACCCTTAATTTGTTTATACAAGCAAATTTGTTTCCCTGTCCATCCTCCCTTTGTCTGTCTTCCCCATGTTTTTCACTCATTTTTCAACAAATAATAAGAGTGGCGGTCAAGGCTCTACATTTCCAATATTCTCGTGGTGGAATGGGTGTACCAAATCTATCTTTGTACCACAAAGGGGGCCATACTCGTGGCCCCAAAGGATTGGAGGGACTGGGGATCTTAATTATAGATGGCTCCAAATAGAAAGACAGTTTGTATCCTACAGGTCTACAAGACTTTTGCTAAAGATCGAGCAATTGAAGCCCCTGAAATAGAATTTTCCCTTACTTACGATGTCCTCATTGATTTTTTATTGGAATAACCTTGATAGAACACTAACAAAATCCCTATTTAAATACATTTCTGTAAAAGCGATCGAGGCACACATCTCTGAATTATCTCTAGTCCTGTGGTTGAAATCAGGTGTAAGCACGCTTGACAAACTCTTACATGGCCCTGTATTCCGTCTCCTTTGCAGATTTGTCCCAACTTTGCAAGATTCCCAAAACGTCCTTTTATCAGTACCTCAAAATTTGTCATTTTATTCAGTCATGTACATTTCTAACTTGGTGGAGCCCTGACCCATCAGACATGATACAGAAATACTTTAAAGTAGAATACTCCAATGAACATGGATTGTCTCTGTTCTATAGGACTCTTAATTCGGCAGCAGAGTCGGTCAAACTCCTTTATATGACTGTCTGGGAGGAGGCACACTCTTTTTCCCATCAACCCCCGAACACTGGTGGACTGGGGCCACATTTACTTAAAGGCACTCCTCCTGCATTAATCATCTAGAACAACTAAAGAAAATACATATGAACTTGTTTCTGACACCTTATAAAATTTCCAAATTAACAAATCGTATTTCCCATTATGCGGGAAGGGATGTGGTAAAAAAGGGGATCTGGGTCATGTGTGGTGGTGGCGCCCCAAGATAAGAGAATTCTGGAATCAAGTGGCAGACTTAATCAGGACCTTGATAGTTTCCTTTTAACTCTTGAGGTGCCCTTGGCATTCTTAAATATTGGGTTTGACCTTCTTCCCCCAACTTTGTTCCAGTGATAACCCATGTTTTGATAGCGGCCCGTCAGAGCTTGGCTTTTCATTATCTACATGAACGTTGTTTGGTTCACTCGATAAAGCAAAAAGAATGAGTCATTTGCTAGTGGGAGATTTGGGAGATTTCTGGATTGGCGATATCTCACACTTAGGATGGTTTTAATATTTTTCCTGGTTGATTCTGGTCTTCTCATAATTAGATTGGTATGCAGAAATGTTTAAAACAAAGCTCCTAAAGCTTATTTCCCCTTCCTACACACTATCCATTAAATTTAGATTTTTTTGTCCAATCCTGGCTGCCCCTTTCCTTCTGTGTAGTCCTTTCTTTCCCTTCCCTCTCCTATAATATCCAGTTTGGAATTGGTTTACACTGGTGGTGATTATTTGCACATTACAGTTGATATTGATATAATTGTGTAAACAAGTTATATCTGTTGTTATAAGATTTATTTGAATAAAAATGTATTGTTTTAAAAATAAAAATAATTTAAAAAAAATAGATGATGATTGGTATGGTCAGTGGCAGTAGAGGTCGTGGAAGAGCTAAGACTTTTGCGGCACACCATCATGGCAGACACGGGAATCAGGGAACTGAAAGACGTTGTGACAAACAGAGAAGCTTGAAGGAAAATGGTTCACATGGCATCCATTGTTCCAATAGGTGGACACAACTGAATGGATTAAATTGGAAATTGGAGTGGTTGTATTCAAGATCTCTTATTTTAGGACACCAGTGTAGTAATATAGAGGTGAACACTAAAAGGTTTCAATGTCATGGGGTCAGTGACATAGTAAACCATATTGATGGTGTAAACATTAAATGGCTGTCCATAAATATTTTAAGACTAAGAGAAGCCCTTGATCACATAGCATAAGACTCGCTAGCCTTATTACAGCTCAGGAGAATTATAAGAGTTTAGAAAGGTTTATTGTGCTTGGTTGCACACGCCTCTCTAGATTTATTTGCATTGCTCCTGTCAGTGTTCTACTATAGTAGCCTAACCCTGTCCACAGCCATGGCGTTTGCTTATGTACACATGATATTCATTTAAACTACATGTCTTTGGAAAATAGTTTCTGTTCCTGTCAATATTGTGAGTGATATATTGACCTTCATGTATGTTTATAGATTTTGTCCCCTGTCTGATAAGAAGTTAAAAGGTATGTGAATATTATGTAAAATAATCAGCTACATTCTTGATGATCATGAGATTTGCACAAATGAGGAGCACTCAGTATGTTCCCCTCCAAAGACGTCTATTGAAGTCGTTTCCTAACTAGGGCTCTATTCCCTAGTTGAGTTTTTAATACTGCATATTTTCACTCCACAAACAAAGACTTTAAGTTCCAGCAAAGTAGACGGACTCAGAAATCTCATGCCCTCTGTGCTTTTTTGACGCAGTGTTAACTGACCTTCAGTGCGTGTTATAAATTGCAACATGTCAATTTCTCTTGTATGTTGAGTTTTATGTGAACATTTTTCCCATACACTTCCATCCAGGGCTGTATAGTCGGTAAGCCAAACATTTGACTCCGACTCTAACTCCTCAACTTCCCTGAATCCAACTCCACCAAAATGGACACCGACTCTGACTCCACGACTCAGACTCCACAACCATAGCTGTGAAGTCAGTAAGCCAAACATCCACTACGACTATGTGGCGGAGTCTGCGGCAGCGGGAACAAGTGGCGGCGACTGGCAAAAGTGCCTGCACCGCCGCCATCTTGGGGACCATGATGGGGAGTGTCCCCATCAGCGCTGGAAGGGGCGATCCTCGCCCCCTCCAGCACTCTAGCTTATAGAAGGGGCTCTGACCGCCCCTTCTATTGCTGGAGACAGGATCACTGTGATTGACTGTTTCAACAGCCAATCACAGTGATCTTGGGGATGGCTGTGGGGAATCCACCCCCCCTGACCTTGAGCATCAGTGCTCTGTGATAGGAATCACAGAGCACCGGGGCCCGATGGCGGTTACCTGGCACTGGTGCAGCGGTAACCGCCATGACGTTGTGCAAGGCACCGACTTTCATGACGCTGCACAATGTCAAAGGTCGGGAAGGGGTTAAAAATAAAGTATTTGGCCAGGGTCACACTTGGCAGTCAGTTTTTCTGCCTTTTCAAAACCTGATTCCGTTTTTGCAAAGTGCCATTTTTGCTTCTAAAAAACACTATGCGTTAACGGATGGCACTTATATGTATCATGCGTTAACAGATGCGTTTCCCATAGGGCTCCATGTTAAAAAAAGTGCTATGTGTTTTTGCATGGGAGCCTATGGATCCGTTAAAACCATCCGTTTTTCACAAATTCTAAATTGAAAACTGATGGTTTTAACGGATCCAGGGCTGACCAGGGCAGTGTGACCCTAGGCTTTGTGCGTGTGTGTTTTTTTCTTTTTACTTGCTGGGTTAGTAAAGGGGTATCTGATATACACTTCTCCAATACTAACACCAGGGCTTAGCACCATTACCTCAATTGTTACCACACCAGGGCAATCGGGTAGAGCCAAGGCCAAGCGCCAGAATCTAATGTGATAGGCCACTTCTGGGTGGCTGTGGGCTAGTATTTTTAGGCTGTGGAAGGCCAATAACCATGAACCTTCTCATTCTGATAATATCAGCTAACTCTCAGCTGTCTGGTTCACCTTTGCTGGTTATCAAGCATGGGGGGACCCCATGTCATTTTTTTTCATTTCATTATTTATTTGATTAATAGCTGTATAATCTATCATCCATCTTTCTATCTATCATCTTTGCACATCTTTAACTCTTAAAAATCAGTAATTCTTTGTATGCATTTAAAGGAAAACTGTCAGGTCAAAAATCCATATGTAAGTGCTATCATTTTCTAATTCCTCTCTATAAGCTCTTTCTAAGATTCATTCCATCTGTCAATCATACTGAGTGATCCACTTAGTTCTTTGCTGTCCACTCCCCATAGGATGTTTATGCATGTCACATCACTGCACAGGAGATCAGTGTGGGGTTGTATCCTGCTGTCTATTCTCTTTGCAGCAAAATCAAGAGATCAGATAAACACAGGATCTCTCACAGCACAGCCGGGATTCATTTTTGCAGAAACAAATGGAGTCTAGATCAGATAAGGCAGAACTGTTGCTTTCTCCCTCCGTGTCCTGAACAGAACAGTAGCTCCAGAAAGTGAAACCACACAGCAATGAGAGCAGAGGGAGGAGGGAGGAGGAAGGAGAGAGCTGCTGAGAGGGAGGAGAGAGCTGCCAAGAGGGAGTGCATAATTACATGACAGTTTATACAGCAGCCAGACTAATTGTCTTTGCTTATAATGGAGAGGACTAAGATGCTGATAACATGGAAACTACAAAGGGTCGAATAATTAATTTACATGTTTTTAAATGGTTTGCCCAGGCACTATTCAAGGGTAATATTAGTATCATACTGAAAAATGACCTGACAGTGTCCCTTTAATTCTGGTCCTTGTAACACGGACAGCACACAGATGTGACCCTGTTGTCATCCGATGCTATGCATGGTATTCACTCACCTATTCATTTGTATAAGTTCATGTGATTCGTGCTGCTGGAAAATAACATGGTTCATATGATAACACAGAGGTGTGAAGATCAACATAGATTTTCAAACAATCCAGAAAATATGGGGCACTCACCCATATGGTGTTTCTCAGGATTTTATTCCTTTTTCAGGGTTCCATTCAAGATTCAATACATTGCAAGGGAAGGGGGGACGTGGAGGGGTGCCGGACGATGGCCCGTTTCGTGCCCTATGTGACACTTCTGTAACCAGCATGCGAACCTGTCTCCGATACATCTGAAAACAACTGCCACACGTGCAATAAACACATACGTGAGAAGGAGACCATAAAGACACAAAAAAATGTCATATATTGAATTTTATATACAAATGAGAAGTTTTGGCTGCTACAACTGTGAATGAATGAACAAAAAATAAAAGTAAGAGATTCGCTGCTGTCCAGCTGCCATGTACCACTGACCTGGACAATGGCTTGAAATTGATCCACTCATCTCTGGGACACGCTTCAATATAGTGAACGATATCGCTTAAGCGATCCGGAATTTTGCTCACTTGAGCGATATCGTTTGTGCATCGCTTGATTGTTTGATTGATTTGTGAGCAGGACCTCAAATCCGTAGTTCATCATTCAATCTGCTGCATCATGCTGTGTGACACCTCTCAAACGATCTCATTCTTGATTTCGCCTATTCCTGATGCTAGATGGTGTCGATCGCTGAGTAGTGCGCACGATCGCTAGCGCGTTGCCAAATTTAACTTCATTAACGAGATCTATGCTTGTGACACCACACAACGATATCAATAAATTCTTCTAGCGATCTCGATCACGTGACTTTTCAGGCGATATCGTGATGGAGATTGAAGCGTGTGACGTGGCCTTAAGGGTACGTCACACGTCGCAACATTGCATGCAATTTCACTTGCAACTTACTGGTTGCAGTGAAATCATGGACATATTGTTCTATTTTGTTGCCGTGTACAAATAGAACAATGTGTCCATGATTTCACTGCAACCAGTGAATTGCAAGTGAAATTGCATGCAATGTTGCGATGTGTAACGGTACCCTGACACATGGCAATATAAACAACTTGAAAAGGTGCGTCACTATATACTAAATACCTGGATGAATCGCCTGGATTTGCAAAGCACTTTTGTGCTGTATTTAATGTTACAAAAGGTGAATTTTACATACAAACAGGCTACATCCAAAAACAATAGTAACACCGGCTTAGCGGGATCGCTGTTGCGCCACGAAATCTGTGACGTTACAACGATCTCGTTAGCGATCTCGTTGTGTGAGAAGGGGCCTTTAGTTGCAAGTGAAATGCATGCAATGTTGCGACGTGTAAAGGTACCCTAAAAGGCTCTTTACACGTCGTGATATCCAACGCAACTACGATAAAAAGTCACGTGGTAGGGGTGTTGCAGTTGATATCGTTCGTGCATTGCTGTCGTGTAAATGGGCAACGCAACTCAAAAATGATGCAACTACGATATTGTTTTCTGAATTGTGCATGCTCTTCAACCGTGCAATATTGGCTTGACGATCTGGCAGGATCGTGCTGTGTGACAGCGCAACTACGATTTGGAGCACAACTTCCCCTATTCATCCAATGTTAATTGCTCATTCCCTGAGTTGCTCAGACACCGTGTGCAAGAGGGGCGTACGACATCGTAGTTGCGTTGCCTGCCGATATCTCCATGTGTAACATCTCCTATGCGATCTTGGACAAACGCCAAAAACGTGGGCGCTCCCCTGAAATTGTGTGCAATATCGGAACGATATCGCGACGTGTAAAGCGGCCTTTAGGGTTAAGGTTGCCTGTGGGCATTTTTCTTTGTGGGCATTTTTCAGGAAACCACAACATGGATGTCTGAATTAGGCCTTAATGTTTTATTTTCATTACTGTCGGCATCAGTCCCAAAGAAGTGAATACAGCTGTGCACCACTTTATTCATAGAGCTGATTTTAGGACTTCTGTTTTAGTGATTGGTGGGTGGACTTTCATTATAATCCCAGCAATCATATCTTTATCACTCCTCTGCTGGATAGGTGATAAATGAATTTAGTTAAAAGACCCCTTAAAACTAGGTATAACCTTTACTTGATATTTTACGTTGTTCAAACCCAGTGATTTAAGTGAGATTGGCCTAATTGTAAATCCTAAAATCCTGACATCACAATACATGAATCCTGGGAGGCTGCAAGAGCCATATGTTATACATTTTTGTGCCCTCTGACCTATGTAATCCCAGCTGTACAACTTAAAATAATTGCTATACTGTTAGGCTATTCCCTAAATAACCATCATGCTGCTCAGCCTGATAGGTCAGGGGACATGATATATGTTTGGCTGGATGTACAATTCCAAGTTCAGTTGTTTGGTCCCTGACCGAGTACATAGCTGTATGCTCCACTGCAGCTATATTTCATGTTTTAGAAGTTAACTACATAGGGGGAGTTTCTGGTGTAAGGCTCATAGGTGTTCTGTATTAGCAATAGAAAAACATAATTCATGGCACATGGACAGATCAGTTACATTAGTATATTAGTATGAATGCTCTTAATCAGTCCAAACATGCTGAAAAATATTACCAATGATCATTTAATTTAGAAATTTACAATACACTTAACCTGGGGTGAATTCTGTCATACTAGACTCTAGGGACTGACATTTTCAATCACTCACTGGCCCACCAATGTACCAGCCCCAATGGTCAGGGTTGGTAACCATCCAGAATGTCTTGGATAGTCAGGAATAATATAAACATATTTTACCCTATTCATAAACAAAGATGTGTCCGAGATTTTTTTTAAGCTGGGGAAACCTGTACAGATTGTTATGACTGCAATTATCCTCATTTTATAGTTCACAGTGAGTGCAGTTCATGTCTTTATATCAGAATTATGGGCTGTTGACTTGTATCACTTAAAATCCAAATGATGTATTATAGTTTTACAATGTGTCCATAAAAATAAAAATGTTGGCTGTTCTTGATTTTTTTTTATAAGGTGTCAAAAAAATTGAGTTGGGAACCCTACCAGTAGTCCAGCAGTAGACAATTCATTTTAGATCAATCACTTGAAACTAGGGTCTACTTCTTATGGAATGATTCACAATAATTCTATTAGCCTTATTGCTGATATGTAGAGATGAGCTAACCTTTTGAAGTTCAAGTTCGGTTCAACAAATTGGCATATGTTCAGCAAATGATGTCAGATTACTGTAAAAATAAATAATTGAAAAAATTGTTGTGGAGTCCCCACCTAATTTTGATAACAGCCAAGATAAAGCCACCAACTGTGGTCTGCAAGCTGCAGCTGTATGCTTTACCCTAGCTGGCGAAGAAACGAAGAAATATAGGGGATACGGTACAGCTTTTTTTTTTTTTTTATTAATTAGTTTTTTAAAGCTAAATACAAGGCTAAAATATCCTTTATTGCAACACAAAAAACACTAAATGGTGCAAGCCCACAATATATAGGGTTTGGGACATTATATAGCTATTGACATCTATCTATCTGTAAATATAACGAGAAAAAAACTGCACAGCACTCACAGACTAATGTGAACTGGTGCTAGCAAGGACGCTGGGTCAAATAATTAGAAAAAAATTCTTGCAGCACACAGCTACTACCAATGATGTACAAATGCTATAAGCTATATGTATATGATGAAAAAGTTTAAAAACTTAAGTTTTTTTCAAAAAACTCAAAAATTCTAATTTTTTATTCTGAAGTTCTTGGTACACACATTGGCCAATGTCTGCTTGCTCATCAACTGCGACAAAGTGGCTCCTTGCTGCAATTTGCACCCTCATTACCTACAGGTGATCGAGGGTCTAGATGGTGACTGCCCACTGAAGAGTGGGGGGGTGGACAAGGAAGACAGGGATGTCAGCGATAGTACTCATCAGACCTGAAGTCACTTTGTCGCAGTTGATGAGCATGCAGATATTGGCCAATGTGTGTACCAAGAACTTCAGAAATAAAAAATTAGAATTTTTGAGTTTTTTTAAAAAAACGTAAGTTTTTAAACTTTTTCCTCATATACATATAGTTTATAGCATTTGTACATCATTGGTAGTAGCTGTGTGCTGCAAGAATTTTTTTCTAATTATCTGTAAATGTATCTATTTTTCCATCTATCAATAAATCTGTCTGTACTTTACATCCATCTATCCATCTGACTTCAACCCCATATGATGGGACACCAGGCACTGCACGGCTATTGGCAGTGTGACAAGTAATGACTTACCTGAGGTTGTCTCAGGTGACACAGCAGGTATCATGCAGCAGGGAATCCCACCGGGTGACCTGAGATAACCTCAGTGGCGTCAGTGCTCGTAACAGATGCTGTCTCTTGAAAACCTCAATATCTTGTGAGACATAGCAGGTATATTTCCACGGTATTGTGAGACACGTGAGGAGCGGTGACATCAGGGAGAGCAGTACAGTTCACAGCTGCAGGATGCCCCTGTGTGACCCCTCGAGTCTGAACTGCAGTAATGTTTGTGATGGCAGAGCTTGTTACACTCTTAGCAGTGCCTGCGTGCCTGCTTTCACATATGAGGGATGCTTTTTGTGAATGTGACCCCAACCATATTGTTATAAGGCCCCGTGCCCGCAGTACGTTGTTTGATGCTTCTTTTGAAGAAGATTTTGAGAATGTGCATCAAAATCTACATGTGTAGCCTGGAGCTAGCAAAGTCTATGAGAATTCAGAAGTGTTGTGCCAACGTGACTTTTTTCCTTGCAGACTTGGTGCAGATTTTGGGGCAGAAAAAAAATCCGAATCACATGTACAAGGAAAAAAAAAGCAACGTGGGCACAGCACTTCTGACCTGTCATACACTTTGCTGGCCTCAGGATAGACATGCTGATTTTGATGCAGAGTCTCAAAATCTACTTAAAAAAAGCATTGAACAAAACACAGTGGGCACAGGGCCTGAGAGGGTCCAGGAGAGCCGCAGTTGTAGCGAAAAGGCTCGAGGATTCCTCTTGCTGCTTGGCTACCTCCGCAGACACTTGTAGGGCAAGGCCTGAAAAACAGTGCAAGTTTTCAGGATTTCATTAACATTGCATAGGTGTTGATTCCAGCACCTTGTGCAATGCTAAGTAAATCCAGAAAACATGCACTGTTTGCCTGTGCTGTTTCCAGGTTATGGCACTGGCCCAACAGCCAATCACAGATGCCCTTTCTCTGTGACAGCATCTGTGATTGGCTATTGCGCCCCTCACCAGTGAATAATGCAGTAGTTAATAAGTGTCCCCGGAAGTATAAGCGCACAACTATTTTGTTTATTTTTACAGCTCTCCTCCCGAACGCTAACCCAAATTGTAACAGACTTCTCAGGGAAGTTCACTTTCGAGGTCTGCGCCAGAACACTAGGTGCTCGGTACGGACCCCGAACTTTACAGTTCAGGTTTGCCCATCTCTATTCTTAAAGCTTGCATCATACATATTTTTTTTGCTGTTTTCTCTTTTTTTTCTTTACCTCAAATTTCAGGTGTCTTTAACCCCTTCCCAACCTTTCATGCTGTACAACGTCATAGGTTTTGGGTACTTCCCGACCTTCGATGTTGTACAATGTAATGGCTAGATCTCAGTCCTGTAGCACCGATGACTAGGGTCAGCGAAAAGTCACCGGAGCGGCAGGTAGGAGGGGACCCCTAGTTGACCTGGGGGGTTGGTTCTGCTACCCTGCAGCTGCAATAGCTGTGATTGGCTGTTGAACGTCGAACAGCCAATCACAGCGATTGTAATATTTCACAAATGAAATTTGGTGAAATATTGTGATCCAGGTATGACCGGTATTGCAATAGCATTGGCCATTGGCTGGAGCAAGGTGACCTTTGTATCACCCCGTCCAGATCTGATTGGAGCTAGCGTCTATGTGATGCTATCTCTCCAATCAGATGTGGAAGTGCGGTGTGACCTCTTGCTGCCCTCCCTCCTGAGCCTCATCCCGTCTGTGGAGGTTAAAGAGAGAGGTCTCTGACTGCCACCCCGCTATCTGCTGCCACCACCGTCACCACTTGCTTGACTGCTGCTGCCGCCACCGATCTCCAGTGATCCCACACTCACACCCTCTGCTCTCCACTGCCTTCCACTTACACCCTGCTCTCTGATCACCATGCCCTGCCCTTCACTCACCCCCCATGCCCTCCAATCCCGGCCCTCCTACCGTGCCTTCTGCTCACCCACTGCTGCCCTCCGCTCACTCTTCCCTGCCCTTCACTCACCCCCATGTGCCCTCTGCTCACCTACTGCTGCCCTTCGCTCACCCCACGTGCCCTCCGCTCACCCCCACATTCCCTCCGCTCACCCGCAGCTGCCCTCCACTCACCCGCAGCTGCCCTCCGCTCACCCCTCTGTCCTGTGATCACCCACACTGCCCTGTGAATATCCTCCTGCCCGGTGACCTGCTGCCGCCGGCTATTGCATTTTCCTCAGCCTCAGCCCCCTCCTGCCCCCCGCGCAACAACACAGAATCACCAACACAAAGACATTGCAGGACAAGAAATCGTCCGGAGCCCAGGGGAGAAAAGCCGAAGCCCATGGGAGGAGAGCCGGAGGCTATGGAGGAATAGCCAAAGCTGAGTGTGAGTTACCCCAACCTAGTGCTAGTGACCCCCCACCTAACATTAGTGCCCCCATCTGGACCCCCATCCTTGAAAATTTTGCACCACAGATTCCTGATTTCGTACGCCAATCAGGAATCCAGTTTGACACTTCCAACCTCAGGGATATAGACTTTTTCAAAATCTATTTCTCTGAGTCAACTGTCAGGTTTATGGTGGTGCAAACGAACTTGTACGTCCAGCAATTTTTGGCTGAAAACCCTTGTTCATCATATTCTACTTGGAGTCCCGTTGACTCAGTAGAAATGATAAAATATTGGGAACTGATCCTTCACAGAAATTTGCCAATACTGGAGTGTTGATATTTTATATGACACTCCAGTATTTGGCATGGTTATGACCCCCAAACGGTTTGAGGCCGTTCATAGGTTTCTCCACTTTAAGGACATTTCTGATAGACTGTTGAAAATTCGGCCGGTCATCGAACACTTCAGCAACAAGTTTGCTGAAGTGTACATTTCCCTAAGGTAAATCTGTGTGGATGAATCCCTCATCCACTTCAAAGAGAGGCTCCAATTCCGTCAGTATCTGCCCAGTAAGAGGCCAGGTACGGGATCAAGCTCTATAAGCTTTTTGAGAGTACCTCAGAGTACACTCACAGCTTTAGAGTATACGAAGGGAAAGATAGCAGGATCCAACCCCCAGAATGCCCACCTGCTCTGTGGGTGAGTGGGAAAATAGTGTGGGATTTGGTCCACCCACTGCTAGATAAAGGGTATCATCTGGACGTTGATAACTTTTATACAAGCATTTCACTCTTTCAATCCCTCTTACCAGAGCTACCACAGCTTGTGGTACTGTGCGCAGAAACCAGAGGGGTCTCCCTTTGTCGCTAATTGGGAAGCTGCTCAGAAAGGGTGAGAGCAGAGCCCACTCTGGTGACAACATGGTTGTGGCCAAGTACAAGGACAAAAGGGATGTCTTTTTCTTGACCAGAATCCATGGTTCCGGCTTCACGGCCTTCAATGTTAGAGGTACCTCAGCACAGGTCCACAAAATGGACTGTGCCTGGGGTACAACAAACACATGGGGGAAGTTGATCTTTCTGATCAAGTCCTCCAGCCCTATAGTGCCATGCGGAAGGCGAAGGTGTGGTACAAGAAAATGGCTGTGCACATCATACGGATGACACTGTAAAACGCACTGTATAACACACATGTGCTATCACGATGTGCAGGCCAGATCAACACTTTCTTTTATTTCTAGGAGGTGGTGATAAAGGCCCTGATATTTGGATGCGAGGAAGGAGTGGGCCCCAGCATCCCTGAAACTCAAGTTGTCTGTATGGTACCAGGGCAACATTTTCCCAGTGAGGTGCCGCAAACGGGCAAGACAACAAGATCACAAAAAAGGTGCCTGGTATGCTCTAAAAGGGGGATAAGGAGGGCCCCGGTTTCCAATGTGAAACCTGTCCTGACAAACTTGGACTGTGTATGAATGAGTGTTTCAGGATTCATCACATGTCCATGGACTAAACACATCCTGACATTCCCTACAGAACTCATACAATCCAGCCTGATGTACACTACACCACACACACACACCAACCTGACGTAGGTACACTACACCACACACACCAACCTAACGTACACTACACCACACAGACACACACCAACCTGACGTTCACTACACCACACACACACCAACCTGACGTACACCACACCAACCTGACATACACTATACGACTCACACCAAGCTGACAGACACTACACCACACTACACACCAACCTGACATACACTACGTGTTACCCCTCGGGGTTTGCCGCAGGGTTCTAGCACCCTCTGCTGGAGTAGCGCTGCTCTTCTCCTCCCTTTCCGGGGCTACTGCTTGAGCACATGAAACTACATCTCCAAACCTGTTTCTGCTGGAGAGACTGCAGGGAGCATGCTCCTCCCCTCAGCCAATCACCATGCTTCTGTGTCCTGCCAATCAGGACTGCCCTGCTATGATATAAACTTCCTGTTTCCAGTCAGTCGGGGCCAGGGCAACTTCTCCCTAGTGGAGCTGCCATTTCTGGTCTTGTCAGGTCTTTCCTTATTTGGCTTGTTACCTGATTTCTGTGTGTTCCTTCCCACAGATTCCTGCCCTGCCGGCTCCTCGCTGACTTCCGTGTTCCTGGCCGGTTTCCCGGATCTCTTGCAAGCGGATAGCTGTCTCAAGCCTGGCTCCGGATTCCCCGTGTTCCTGGTATCCCGTTTCCGATCCTATACCCGGTTGCTGTATTGTTTCCCACGTTGCCTTGGGTCGGTTTAACACCCGTGTCCGCTTCATCGGTCCCCCCGAGGTTGGTACCGGCGGTATCCCTGTGTAGGGGTTAAGCGCTCCGGGGCCTCCTTCGGTGGTGTTCCGGTGCTGTGACCGTGTGGCCCTCCCCTGGGGCGTGGGTGTGTGTGTTGTTCAAATAAACCTGTTGACTCTACGATACTGGTCCGTCTCTCTGTCATCCCGGTATCAGCATCCGCACTACGCGGTCCAGTGGGTCCACGTGTGGAGTCCATCAGTAGGACGTGACACTACGTCAGGTTGGTGTGTGTGGTGTAGTGTATGCCAGGTTGGTGTAGTGTACATGTGGTGCAGTATAAATACATCAGTTTGGTGTGTGTGGTGTATACTACACCACACGTACACTACACCATACACACCAACCTTACACCCACTACACCACACACACCAACCTGATGTACACTACACCACACAACCTGACATACCCTATACCACACACACCAACCTGATGTACACTACACCATACACACACTACACCACACACACACCAACCTGACGTACATTACACCACACACACACCAACCTGATGCACACTACACCACACACACCATCCTGACGTACACTACACCACACATACACTACACCACACACACCAGCCTGCCATACACTTCACCACACACACATCAGGTCCCTGCTCAAAAACATCATTCCTTCCCTTCCATAGTTTTTCCACCACATATGGGGTATCCATATACTCAGGACAAATTGCCCAACAAAATTTGGGATCCATTTGAAAATTTAAAAATTGGACCCAGAAGAACTTTTTTGTGAAAAAAAATTACTTTTTCAATTTCACAGCTCAATGTATGAAGCACTTGGAGTTTAAAAATGCTCACCACATATCTAGATACATTTTTTGGGGGGGTCTAGTTTCCAAAATGGCATCACTTGGGGGGAATTTCCACTATTTCGGCACATCAGGGGCCCTCTAAACGTGACATGGTGTCAGCTAACACTTGAGGGTAATTTTACATTCAAAAAGTCAAGTGGCGCTTCCTCCCTTCCGAGCAATGCCGTATGCCGAAAGTGGTTTTTGACCATATACGAGGTATCGGCGTATTCGGCAGAGATTGCACAACAAATTTTAGGGTCCATTTGCTCCTGTTTCCCTGATGAAAATTCAATATATGAGGCTCAAATAACATTTTTGTTGGAAAAAGTAAAGTTTTCATTTATAACTTTCACATTGCTTTAGTTCCTGTGAAGCACCTGAAGGGTTAATAAACTCTGAGCAGTGCTCAGGAATCAGGCGACAGGCGAGAGGCAGTTTATTGCCGCGAAATTCCCCAATCACACACCGCAACTGTGAGGCAATTTCATGGCGATTGCTCCGGGGCAACGTATCGCCTTTAGGATTCCCAGGCGATATTGCCGCATGTGAAGGTGCCATAAGGGTACCGTTACACGTCGCAACATTGCATGCAATTTCACTTGCAATTTGCTGGTTGCAGTGAAATCATGGACACATTGTTCTATTTGTACGCAGCATCCATCCTGCCCCTCCCTCGGCTCCATCCTGCCCCCCCGGCTCCATCCTGCCTCCCCTCCCCGGCTCCATCCTGCCCTCCTGACTCCATCCTGCCCCCCCCGCATCCATCCTGCCCCCCCGTATCCATCCTGCCCCCCCCCGCGTCCATCCTGCCTCCCCCTGCATCCATCCTGCCCTGCTCACTCTAGCCTGCCCCCCGCCTCCATCCTGCCCCCCCCTCCCCTGCTCCATCCTGCCCCGCTCGCTCCATCCTGCTCCCCCGTCACAATCCTGCCCCCCTGCTCCATCCTGCCCCACCCAGCAGTTAGTGGTCATGTGACCGATCAGATGATCAGTTTCCCAGGCAGCGACAGGTCCTAAAAGCCTGTAGGACCTAGAAGAGGGAGGTGGAGTGAGCCGGAGGACGGGTGAGTATCCTCACTGAGGATTTTTTTATTTTTACTTTTACTGTGGAGGTGCGGGGGCAGGAGGAGCGGGGGCCGCAGGGAGGGGAGTATCGCCATATACCATACTGCTGCTATACATGTACTATAATGTAACGCCATATACCATAGCGCTGCTATACATGTACTGTAATGTACGGCCATATACTATAGTGCTGCTATACATGTACTGTAATGTACCGCCATATACCATAACGCTGCTATACATGTACTATAATGTACCGCCATATACTATAGCACTGCTATTCATGTACAGTAATGTACCGCCATATACTATAGTACTGCTATACATGTACTGTAATGTACCACCAAATACCATAGCGCTGCTATATATATATATATACTAGATGGTGGCCCGACGTTGGTGGCAACGTGAGTGAACTACATATATATATATATATATATATATATAATATATATATATATATATATATATATATATATATATATAGCAGCACTTTGGTATATGGTGGTACATCACAACACATGTATAGCAGCACTATAGTATATGGCGGTACATTACAGTACATGTATAGCAGCACTATGGTATATGGCGGTACATTACAGTACATGTATAGCAGCACTATGGTATATGGTGGTACATTACATTACATGTATAGCAGCGCTATAGTATATGGCGGTACATTACAGCAGCACTATGGTATATGGTGATACATTACAGCACATGTATAGCAGCACTATGGTATATGGCGGTACATTACAGTACATGTAAAGTAACACTATAGTATATGGTGGTACAGTATAGCACATGTATAGCAGCACTATAGTATATGGCAGTATATTACAGTATTTGTAGAGGTACACTATAGTATATGGTGGTATTTTATAGCACATGTATAGCAGCACTATAGTATATGGCGGTACATTACAGTACATGTATAGCAGCACTATGGTATATGGCAGTAAAAGTAAAAAAATCCTCAGTGAGGATACTCACCTGTCCGCCGGCTCGCTTTACCCCGTCTTCTAGGTCCTACAGGCCTTTAGGACCCATCGTTGCCTGGGAAACCGATCAGCTGATCGGTCTCATGACTGCTAACTGCCGGGGGGGCAGGATGGAGCAGGGGGGCAGGATGGTGAAGGGGGGTGGAGGGGTGGCAGGATGGAGTGAGCGGGGCAGGATGGAGTGGGGGGGGGGCAGGATGGAGACGGGGGGGATCAGGATGGAGCCGGGGGGGCAGGATGGAGCCGGAGGAGCAGGATGGAGCCAGAGGAGCAGGATGGTGGCGGAGGTGGGTGCAGGATGGGGGCAGGATGGAGCCCGCGGGGCTGGATGGAGCAAGCGGGGCAGGATGGAACAAGCGGGGCAGGATGGAGCAAGCGGGGCAGAATGGAGTGAGCAGGGCAGGATGGAACGAGCGGGGCAGGATGGTGGCGGGGGGGTGCAAGATGGAGCGAGTGGGGCAGAATGGAGCCGGAGGAGCAGGATGGTGGTGGGGGGGCAGGATGGTGGCGAGCGGGGCAGGATTGAGTGAGTGGGGCAGGATGGTGGCATGGGGGCAGGATGGAGCCGGAGGAGCAGGATGGAGCCGGAGGAGCAGGATGGTGGTGGGGGGCAGGATGGTGGCGGGGGGGCAGGATGGTGGCAGGGGGGGCAGGGTGGAGCAAGCAGGGCAGGATGGAGCCAGGGGGGCAGGATGGAGCGAGCAGGGCAGGATGGAGAGAGCAGGGCAGGATAGTGGCGGGGGGGGGGCAGGAAGGTGTCAGGGGGGGGCAGGATGGAGCGAGTGGGACAGGATGGTGGCGGGGGGGCAGGATGGAGACGGAGGAGCAGGATGGAGTCGGAAGAGCAGGATGGTGGCGGAGGTGGGGGTAGGATGGAGCCGGCGGGACAGGATGGAGCCGGGGGGGAGGATGGAGTGAGCGGGGCAGGATCGAGCCGGGGGGGGGGGGCAAGATGGAGCCGGGGGGGCAGGATGGAGCAAGCGGGACAGGATGGTGGCGGGGGGCAGGATGGTGGCAGGGGGGCAGGATGGTGGCGGGGGCAGAGTGGTGCGAGTGGGACAGGATGGTGGTGGGGGGGCAGGATGGAGCGAGCAGAGCAGGATGGTGTCGGAGGAGCAGGATGGTGGCGGGGGGCAGGATGGTGGCGAGTGCGGCAGGATGGAGTGAGTGGGGCAGGATGGTGGCGGGGGCAGGATGGAGCGAGCAGGGCAGGATGGAGCAAGCGGGACAGGATGGTGGCAGGGGGCAGGATGGAGCGAGCAGGGCAGGATAGAGCGAGCGGGGCAGGATGGTAGCGAGCGGGGCAGGATGGTGGTGGGGGAAGCAGGATGGAGCGAATGGGGCAGCATGGAGTCGCAGGAGCAGGATGGTGGCGGGGGGGCAGGATGGTGGCAAATGCGGCAGGATGGTGGCGGAGGGCAGGATGGAGCGAGCAGGGCAGGATGGAGCAAGCGGGGCAGGATGGTGGCGGGGGCAGGATGGAGCGAGCAGGGCAGGATAGAGCGAGTGGGGCAGGATGGTAGCGAGCGAGGTAGGATGGTGGCGGGGGAAGTAGGATGGAGTGAGTGGGGCAGGATGGAGCAGGATGGAGCAGGATGGTGGCGGGGGGGGCAGGATGGGGGGGCAGGATGGTGGCAGGGGGGCAGGATGGGGCCAGGGGGGCAGAATGGAGCCAGAGGGGCAGGATGGAGCGAGCATGGCAGGATGGTGGCGGGGGCAGGATGGAGCAAGCAAGGCAGGATGGCGGCGGGGGGCCGGATTTAGCGTGCGGGGCAGGATGGAGCGAGCGGGGCAGGATGGATCCGGCGGGGCAGGATGGAGCGAGCAGGGCAGGATGGAGCGAGCGGGGCAGGATGAAGCCGGGGGGGGGGCAAGAGGGAGCCAGCGGGGAAGGATGGAGCCAGCGGGGCAGGATGGAGCCAGGGGGGCAGGATGGAGCCAGGGGGGCAGGATGGAGCCAGCGGGGCAGGATGGAGCCAGGGGGGCAGGATGGAGCGAGCGGGGCAGGATGGAGGCAGGGGGGGTCTGGGTCAGGATGGAGCGAACGGGGCAGGATGGAGGCGGGGGGGTGGTCTGGGGCAGGAGGGAGCAAGCGGGGCAGGATGGAGCGAGGGGGCAGGATCCCTCCCGCTGTTCTCACCTGGCGTCTTCTCTAGTTGTCATGTGACAGGGCGGGCTGTGTGATGTCACATCAGCCCGCCCTGTCACATGACCGCAGTGACGGGTGAGAACAGCGGGAGCCGAGGGGGGACAGTATGGATGTGGGTGGGGTGGGAGGCAGTATCCCCCTTGCTTCCGTTGTTCTCACCTGTCTGTACACAGGGCGGGATGATGTGACGTCACACAGCCCACCCTGTGTACAGATGAGGGGGGAGGCTAGGTGGGGGCGGTGGGTTTCCTGTATAGCCCAGCAAACAGCAGCGCTAATGCGCCGCTGTCCCCGGGCTTCAGCGACAGCGGCACTAACTGCAAATTGGCGCAAAATTTGAACTTTGAATTCTCATGCCAATTTGCATAGCCTGCGTCTGGCGCGTGATTTCGGCGACAGACACACGCAAAAAACCCTTAGACAACTATATAATAGATATGTAGTTCACTCACGTTGACTGGACAAGTTCTGTCAGTCACAGTATGTCAACTACATACATATTCTAGAATACCCGATGCGTTAGAATTGGGCCACCATCTAGTGTACAATAAACTGGGTCCATTATTATGAATATTATTATTATGAATTGTTATGTTCTATCTGAATAGCTTGATTAATGTATCATAATAATGATAAAAGCCTGATGTTCACAAAATAATATTGTTGTGAGAAAAAGATGCAAAAACAATAGATATAGCATTGTTAGAGGCTATCTGAAAAAAAAGAGACATAACAATCATTACAAAGACTTTTCTTGTGTCATTTTTCTTCCATTTTCAGTATTTTTCAGGTCAGCGCCATTTTTTTCCTAATGTTCCTCATAGGCTCATTGATGGGACGCATAAACAAATGTTAAAAACACTGACAAAAGTGATTCTAAAATTGCTTAACAATCAACACAGACAGCCAAAGTGAGGCATAAAGCAAAACATTTATTAAGAGATGTCAAACATTTGGATCGTCAGCACTGAGCATGGAGCATGGCTGCAGTGTGTGTGATCCAGGCCAGGTTTTGTGTGAGGCTGGGATTAGTGAGTAATGGAGGCCAGGCCGCATCTTGTCACAGTCTGGAGGACAGGACTGGTGTCCCTGAGAGGAGAGAGAGGAGTGTTCAGACCTCAGAGAGGGAAGTGTGTGAGGTACAGAGAGACTGAGATTACATCCTCCCGGGACCGTGCTGCTGACTACTGGAATATGGTGAGTGCTGCTGGGATTAGGAGGAGAGCAGATTACATAGTGTATTCCTAGATTGTGCACAGCATGTGGAGAGAGATTGCATCCCACCGGGGCAGATGTATGGTGGCAATCTGCACTGCTCTAGATTCCCATCTGAGCTTCACTTTATGGGGTATGCTTCTGGATTATGTGGGGATTTATCTCCTGAGTGTCCTGGATTACTTGAGGGTTTTTTATCTCCTATGTTTTATGGATTATATGAGGTTTATTCTCCCAGTGTTGGATAATCTGAATCCTCTCTGTGTTGTGGCAATGCACTAGTTACACTGGGGATCTGGGGATCTCCCTTCCCATTTAGGATCATGGTGGGGAGATCTGTCATTCATTTGATTGCCCTCTTCATTCACAAGAATGGGGTCACTGGTCCCAACACAATGGTTTAGGATTTATTTTCCCTTTTAATATTTTATAGTGTCTTGTATGGATCAGTCGGATACAATGATTTGAGTATTTAGGGCAATGTTCTGCAGGGATTTCTGGTTTATTGATCTGTTTATTGGGCCATCCATGTGCCAGTCACTAATCCTCATTATTTGTTATTGACACGATTGCGATGGATTCTCCGTAAATGTGAATTTATATATCCATGCCGTGCCGGTCATTTAGGAGGAAGATCACTGATATATGTACCTTTCCTGATGACCGTACAGGTGGATTTCCTTAATCCAGAACACTTGATCACCTCAGGACTAATTTGGATCAAAAAACATTAGGACCAATTGCTTTTGCCCTTGGTGTGTTTCACCTTTTTAAGTTCTTTTTTTGAGTTTTTATCTTCCATGTTCACCATTATGGCTGGGTTTTGGGGTTTCCAATAGCTTTTTCCTTACTTATCAATTGTGACTACAATTTGTAGTTTAGTCCCACTGGAGCATGTGAGATAGATACGGTATATCTTTGCACAAATGTTGTGATGTTATAGTCAATCATTACTTTTTTTGTGCTAAAAGGTTAACACAAAATTGCACAGAATTCAAAAGTGTTGTCATGTTGAAGGAATTGGAGTAAAAATGTTAATGCAACAAGATTAAAAATGCAAGGTGATGAATCTGGCCCATCTACAGTGCTTTATTTGGATTGACTGGTCCTTGTCATATACAGTCAAGTATTGCCAGTGATGGCGCTTGGTGCACCAGATCCATCTACTGGTATCTAATGTCAATATGACCATAGTTTAAGGAGGGCACCAGTCCATGGTATATAGTGCATGGCAGGCAGTGATCTTCAGGAACATGGGGTGATATCAACCTGTGATTGTAGGATTACTTTGACTTCTAGTTCCCCACATGCAGGCTCAATGATATCCAGTCCTTGATCTATGACAAATAACTATATGGGTTGTAGTTCACTAGCCTCGTGAAAGCTGCAGATGACAGTACAGGTGGGCCATGAAGTCCATAGTAGACAGTAAGATATACCCACTATCGGCACGATGCCACTTTAGAGGCTAAAATATAAAGTGACATTTCAGTTAATAAATGACAGGTCCAGCTACCATGACAGGAGCAATGCGAGGATACAGGTGCCATCACTAGATCATGATGTGCCACTTGCACTAGCCTATATTCAGCACAATGTTGGCACGCTCAGGACACTACGGTAGTATTGATCACAGTGAGCTGCCTTCACATTTGCGTATGGGAAAGGCAACGTATTGCTGCGTTCCCATACGCAGTCAAACGCATGCGCACTGCGTTCCTATGTTTAGCATGTGAGTACAGCCCATCCGTTGAGTAAATGTGAGTGGAGAGCGGTACAAGGTGTGTTTGGTACTGGGATGAGCTGGGAAACATAACAGGCACACCTATGGGACAGGACTATCACAGATTGACGATTGTCACCGGAACCCTTTTAACCCCTTTCACTGCCATAGATTGTTAACAGTAAAGTGAAATAATCCACTCATACTGTCCAATATTTTGAAGCAGATTTATCATGGAGTCTGGGTGACACATCCTAAGGGTGTAGCTTTCCCAGGCCCCTGAATGGTAACATGGCCTACTGATACTGCACTGGATAACCTGACAGCTCTGCTGTTCAGAGCGCTGGAAAAGCTAATTGATACAGTATTGATGGACGTATTTGAGCACGTGCACATGTTGAACACTTGGGGAGTTTTTTACACTAGGGTCAGACTTGGCTGCGTTTTTGAGCATGTTTTTGACAGCCTGCGTTTTTGGGCTGCATTTTTGCTGTTGGGTCTGGAGCAGCCTTTAAAAATGCAAGCAAAAACGCATGGTACCATTTAGTGCCATGCGTTTCCCATAGGGGCCATGTTACAAAAACGCATGCGTTTTTGAAAATCACCAAAAAAAGCACCAAAAAACGCAGCATGCAAGGTTTTTTGGTGCTGAGCCAAAAAACGCATCCAAAAACACATGGCACTCTGGACATGCGTTTTTTGCATTGGGGCATATGGATGCGCTTTTCCATGCATTTTTCAAAAAATACAATTGTGAAAAACGCATGGAAAAACAGCATCCACGACATAGGTCTGACCCTAGCCTACCTCAGAATTTGTAAACCAAAACCATGAGTGGGTGATAAATATAGCAGTGGTGACACATGTTTCTATTATACTTTTCCTCTGACTGTGCCACTCCTGGTTTTGTCTTAAGGTGTCGTCACACGCTACGGTAACGGTATCCCTGATACGTCATGGTTTTTTGATCGTTCAAGCGATATTGTTTGTGCATCGTTTCGTGCAAACATGCGATGTTGAAACGAGAAATCATTGGATCGCTCATCATAAATTTGAGCTCCTGACCTCAAATCCGTCGTCCAATTAACGTTCTGTCACCCTGCAACATCGTTCAGTGGGCACCTTTTTGAACGATGTTGTTCAAAATTCTCCTATTCCTGCCACTTTGTAAAATCGTTCGCAAAGTAGCTGGTGCGTTGCCAAATTTAACATTGTTAACGATATCCATGCATGTGACACCGCACTAACGATGTCGAAACGACAGCGGTACGTGACATCGTTAGCGATGTTGTTCACTAGATCGTAGCGGGTGACAGTACCTTTACAAATACTGAGGTAAAAAAACTCACCGAATACACAACGTGCGCACGCGACCTCAGGGCTTGTTCACACATTGCCGTGTGTTTAACGTACCAGCAAAATGCATTGGATTTCTGAAATCTCAGGTACATGCTGCTTATGTTTTCCTTGCAGATTTGAACCTTCAAAGCTTTTCTCTTCTTCATATCTACAGCATGTCAATTCTTTCAGTGATTTTTAACCCATTCAGATGAATGGAAAACAAAAAAATGCAAGCAAAAGTGCATGTAAAAATACGAAAAAAAAGTTTAATGCATGCTGCGTTTTTCCTGATGACCCTCTGGGTTTTGGTGCAGAAAAATCAACTGCAAATACTCAGCGTGTACAGTCCTTTAGAGCAGTAGTTCTCAGCCATACTTGCCATGAGAGCCACATTGAGCTCTGATGGTGGGTTTACACGCTTCAATATCGTTGCGATATCGCAACTCAATGGCGCGGGAGCGTGCAATTAGTGCACGTTTCTCCCGCATCGCATTGGATGTTTACACGCTGCGATATCGGAATACAACGTCCGTGCGATGTCTACGCCCCCCAACCCAGGAACGATCCTTTAACATGGGAGTGAATGGGTGACGTTTCAAATCGCATCGTAGTTGTGCGTTTACACAGCACGATCGGCTCCAATCTCCCTTCAATATCGGGGCATTGAATAGCACGCTCATTCAATCCCCGATATCGCATTCAGGGGCGTAACTAGAACTGGCAGGGCCCCATAGCAAACTTTTGAACGGGGCCCCCTCCAAGACACGCCCCCAATGACACGCCCCTCCAAGACACGCCCCCCAAATGACACGCCCCTTCAAGACACACCCCCTTACAGGCCCCAGCAGTATATACAGCAGCCCCAGTGGTATACCGCAGCCTCTCCAGTGGTATATACAGGCCCCAGCAGTATTACAGCAGCCTCCGCAGTGGTGGTATATACAGGCCCCAGTGGTGGTATACAGGGCCCCTGGTGGTGGTATATACAGGCCCCTGGTGGTGGTATACAGGGCCCCTGGTGGTGGTATATACAGGCCCCTGGTGGTGGTATATACAGAGCCCCTGGTGGTAGTATACAGAGCCCCTGGTGGTGGTATATACAGGCCCCTGGTGGTATTATACAGAGCCCCTGGTGGTGGTATATACAGGCCCCTGGTGGTAGTATACAGAGCCCCTGGTGGTGGTTTATACAGGCCCCTGGTGGTAGTATACAGGGCTCCTGGTGGTGGTATATACAGAGCCCCTGGTGGTAGTATACAGAGCCCCTGGTGGTGGTATATACAGGCCCCTGGTGGTAGTATACAGAGCCCCTGGTGGTGGTATATACAGGCCCCTGGTGGTACTATACAGGCCCCTGGTGGTGGTATATACAGAGCCCCTGGTGGTAGTATACAGGCCCCTGGTGGTAGTATACAGAGCCCCTGGTGGTAGTATACAGAGCCCCTGGTGGTGGTATATACAGGCCCCTGGTGGTAGTATACAGAGCCCCTGGTGGTGGTATATACAGGCCCCTGGTGGTAGTATACAGAGCCCCTGGTGGTAGTATACAGAGCCCCTGGTGGTGGTAGTATACAGAGCCCCTGGTGGTAGTATACAGGCCCCTGGTGGTAGTATACAGGCCCCTGGTGGTGGTAGTATATAGAGCCCCTGGTGGTGGTAGTATACAGAGCCCCTGGTGGTAGTATACAGGCCCCTGGTGGTATATACAGAGCCCCTGGTGGTGGTAGTATACAGAGCCCCTGGTGGTAGTATACAGAGCCCCTGGTGGTAGTATACAGAGCCCCTGGTGGTAGTATACAGGCCCCTGGTGGGTATATACAGGCCCCCCACTCCTCCTCTGCTGCACACGTCACCTGTAAAGGAATACATCATACTTACTTATCTCTGCCGGCTGCCGCCGCTCTGCACCGCGCTCCGTCTTCATCCAGCTTCTTCCTGGTTGTGACCGCCGGGCGCAGGAAATGACGTCACAACCAGGAAGAAGCTGGATGAAGACGGAGCGCGGTGCAGAGCGGCGGCAGCCGGCAGAGATAAGTAAGTATGATGTATTCCTTTACAGGTGACGTGTGAAGCAGAGGAGGAGTGGGGGGCCTGTATATACCCACTGGGGGCCTGTAGCTGACCGGATAGCAGCGTAGCGGCGCTGGGTCCGGGCCCCCCACAAGGGCCGGGCCCCAAAGCGACTGCTACGTCTGCTATGCCGGTAGTTACGCCCCTGATCGCATTGACATCGTTCCTGCATCGTATTGGACGTTCACACCATACAACGCAGGAACGATATCGGGTCCAACGATCGAACCACGTGACTTTTCATTGAAATCGTACTACGATATCGCAACGTGTAAACCCGCCATGACAGAGTCGAGAGCCACAGCAGGCACAATCACTTTCCACACACTTAGGGCCCAATAGTGACACGTAGACCCCCCCCATTATCGGTATAATAACAGACAATGCTTAGCCATGGTTAACTTCTACCACCATCCCTTTTTGGCATAATGCTTACATCCAGAGGTTCCTATACGAACGTATTACCCCATTTGGTGTTCTTTCATTAATTACAGTCACTGCACTATTATATCAATCGCTCATTAACTGGCGGTATCATCCTAGCTTGTAGTATGTGAACATGTTAAGAAATTGCTGCTGACATTTCTGCAGGAAAACACATTTTTGTTGCATTTTTTCCTATTCATTAGAATGGGTGAACAGCACTGCAAAATTGCTGATACCGTATGATTGACATTCTGCTGTTATGATCCTGCTTCATATCTTCAAGAAAAAAATAAGCAACATGTACATT
The DNA here is from genome assembly GCA_033576535.1 of Allobates femoralis. Taxonomy (NCBI): domain Eukaryota; kingdom Metazoa; phylum Chordata; class Amphibia; order Anura; family Aromobatidae; genus Allobates; species Allobates femoralis. The sequence continues at coordinate 424,760,583 of JARQOC010000004.1, read as the reverse complement.
ACATTTGCTGGTACAATAAAGTGCTGCATTTTTCACACCAAAAACGCGATGTGTGAGCAAAGCCTTACCCTGCCAGTATATAAGCATCCAGATCTCCCTTTGGTGTGTGTGTGGGAGGGGGGGTACTCATAAAAGTTTGTAGACCTGTTCTTCATAGCTTTTTGTAGAACTGGTTGTAATGCACCAACCTGGCAAACAGCCACAAGCCACAGGCGAGGGACCCCTGCCTTTTTAGAGTATGTGTTCATGGAGTTAATTCGAGACCATCAAAAAGACCGGTCAGGACCTTTGGAAGCGCCAGTCAGGTGCGAAACAGCCGCTGTCATCCTTGTGTTCCCAGCTCCCCCTCCCTCACAGCTTATCTGGATATGGAAATAAAGTGATAAGAAAAGCTTGTTCGGTGAGTGCGATCTAATTCAGTCTGGCTTATATGGTGTGTCTATATCTGAGGATTCAGCACCAACACTGAGCTGCCTCACTTAGGGGCCTTTCACACTTGCGTTTTTTTCCTGATCTGGAAGTTCAGGAAAAAAACTTGATTCTTACAGGATTCATTTTTTTTGCCCATTCACTTTAATGATTTCAGGAAAAAAAAACTGAAACAACAAGATTCTTACCTGAAATCATTAAATTGAAATGGACAAAAAAATGAATCCTGTAAGGCTGGCTTCACACCATGGTAAGGTCCGGTCCGGGGCTGTCAGGCATGAACCTGACAGCCCCGGACCGGATCAGCACACAAAAGCCGGAGGGCCAAATGTGCCCTCCGGTCCTGTGTGCAGCTGGATGGCTGTAATTTAAGCCGCAGCTGCTGATTTTTCATGATTGCGGCTAGCATGGAGCTAGCCGCGGTCCTGAAACAACAGCGGCGTGCAGCCACCGGTATCCGGTTCCCAGATTCGCCCAGACCGGGGCAATCTGGCCCCATAGGCTCCCATGTTAGGGAGAACCGGATTGCCCCGGATCCGGGAGAATCCAGGACAATCCGGGCAAATCCGGCTTTTTGGGGAGATTTTTCTCCCGGACACAAAAACGTTGCAAGTGTCCGTGAGCATAATCCAAATTCTCCCGGATTCCACCGCAGAGATGAAACCGGATGGCAGCTGTCTGCCATCCGGCTCCATCCGGCCCCATAGGGTACTATGGGGCCAAAAACCGGTCCGATGCTGTCTGGTTTACACCGGACAGCCCCAGACCGGACCTTACCGTGGTGTGAAGCCAGCCTAAGGGTACCTTTATACGTCGCAACATTGCATGCAATTTCACTTGCAACTTACTGGTTGCAGTGAAATCATGGACACATTGTTCTATCTTGTTGCCATGTACAATGTAACAATGTGTCCATGATTTTACTGCAACCAGTAAGTTGCAAGTGAAATTGCATGCAATGTTGTGACATGTAAAGGTACCCTAAGAATCAGTTTTTTCCTGATCTTCCAGATCAGGAAAAAAACGCAAGTGTGAAAGGCCCCTTACCCACCACCACCCACTCCACATTGCTGGAGCAACACAGTGTTGCTGTGTTCAGGTGATAACCCAATAAGTGGTACCTGGATTTCATCTTTGTTATCTGAAAATGACTAGTTTTCTAGTGGAAACTGCCTCATTATGATGACTACTTAGGGTGCGTGCACACGATCAGGATACACAGCGTTTTGGACGCAGCGTCTTTGCGCTGCGTCCAAAACGCTGCGTTGTACAGTATCATCATAGTGGATGGGATTTCAAGAAATCCCATCCTCACTATGCATAACCTGCCCGCAGCGTGTTTGGAGCTGTGGTGCGGGTTGCCGGCAGTCCGCTCCTCCTCCGCATGTTCATTTCATGCTGCGGAGTCGGAAGCGGCTGCCACAGAGGACTGCATGGAGAAGCCGCCCCGCACCCGCCGCACATGGTGAGTACGGGGCGGCTGCGGTCTCCCTGCGGCCACCCGCGGCTTCACTCAGGGTCGGAAGGAGCTGCGTCCAACACGCAGCTCCTCCGGACCGTAAGAACATACCCTTAGGCTCCTCGAGATCTTCCTGAAGGATGTTTTGCAGCTTTTTGGTTGGACAGTGCCTACTTTGGCGCAGAATCCATCAGTAGCCTCTTTGAAGAAGTGACATCCATTTACGGTAGTTTTTTTTCCTCACCAGGCATTATTTTAAAACCTGAAACGATAAAACAAATTGCTCAAAAGAAAGCCTATATAAGCAGCAGTTTTGCAATAGGAAGTGTCTTTCAAGTGATTTTTGAGGATATTTTTTAAAAGGAATTTATTTTTATTTACTAATCATGTTTAATTCTAGCAGGAAATGCTTCATTAAAAGTTCTGCTGCATTCATGAACTATGATTCATGAAAGTGGAAAATTAGAGTAATGGCATCTTCCCCCTTGTGAGTGCTTCTGTATTAAAACAATTGTAGAATTAATATATTTTGAATATTGTTCTCTCCTTGTACATTGCTAAGTCTGTAATTGTTGCTTTTACCATTTTCTCCTACAAGCCATTCATTATTGTTTAGCAGCAGCTAATGGGTGCATTGCTATTGTGCGCTGACTACGCTCAAGCGATTTCCGCCTACCTACATGTGAGAAGTTCACTACACCCCATAGGCATGTCTGAACGACCAGCGTGCATGCAGATTTTCTGTCATTCCCTGCGATGTTTTCATTGTGAGATTATGACTTACCTGGCAGGTGAAAAATTCCTATAATCTGCATTGTACAATGCCAAAAATATGTTAATGTAGGTGCACAAGACCAATACGGTATGTCTCCTAGAAGTTTCTAAGATGTATAACCAGAAAAAAAGTTTTTCCTTGCCGTTCGTCACTAGTGTATTAACCTTCCTAGCGGTATTCCCGAGTGTGACTCGGGGTTAATTTTCACTAACAGAAGCGGTAACCCCGAGTCACACTCGGGAATACTCGCGGCTGCTGCTGCTGCTCAGTGAGAGGCCGCAGGGGGGCAAGAAAGTGCTGTCAGAGCCCAGCCCTCTGTGCCCTGCACCCGCGGCCCCTGCTCCAGCCGCGGGTGCCCTCTGTGCCCTGCACCCGCGGCCCCTGCTCCAGCCGCGGGTGCCATCTGTGCCCTGCACCCGCGGCCCCTGCTCCAGCCGGCGGGTGCCATCTGTGCCCTGCACCCGCGGTCACTGCAGCCGCGGGTGCCCTCTGTGCCCTGCACCCGCGGCCCCTGCTCCAGCCGCGGGTGCCCTCTGTGCCCTGCACCCGCGGTCACTGCAGCCGCGGGTGCCCTCTGTGCCCTGCACCCGCGGCCCCTGCTCCAGCCGCGGGTGCCCTCTGTGCCCTGCACCCGCGGCCCCTGCTCCAGCCGCGGGTGCCCTCTGTGCCCTGCACCCGCGGTCACTGCAGCCGCGGGTGCCCTCTGTGCCCTGCACCCGCGGCCCCTGCTCCAGCCGCGGGTGCCCTCTGTGCCCTGCACCCGCGGCCCCTGCTCCAGCCGCGGGTGCCCTCTGTGCCCTGCACCCGCGGCCCCTGCTCCAGCCGCGGGTGCCCTCTGTGCCCTGCACCCGCGGTCACTGCAGCCGCGGGTGCCCTCTGTGCCCTGCACCCGCGGCCCCTGCTCCAGCCGCGGGTGCCCTCTGTGCCCTGCACCCGCGGTCACTGCAGCCGCGGGTGCCCTCTGTGCCCTGCACCCGCGGTCACTGCTCCAGCCGCGGGTGCCATCTGTGCCCTGCACCCGCGGTCACTGCAGCCGCGGGTGCCCTCTGTGGCCAGCACCCGCGGTCACTGCAGCCGCGGGTGCCATCTTTGGCCAGCACCCGCGGCCCCTGCTCCCTGTGCTGTGCCGGCGGGGGAGCACCGCCACCCGCTCCTGCTCCCGGTGCTGCGGAGGCGGGGAGCACCGCCGCCCGCCCCTGCTCCCTGTGCTGTGCCGGCGGGGGAGCACCGCCACCCGCTCCTGCTCCCGGTGCTGAGGACCGGGGTGCTGTCAGAGCCGGGGGGAGGGGGCTGGGGCATCGGGTCTTACCTGCCAGTTGCCACCGGCGCCGTGTGAGTGATATGGCACCCTTCTCCAGAGCTAGGGTTAGGGCTAGGCTTAGGGTTAGGGCTAGGGTTAGGGCTAGGGTTAGGGCTAGGGTTAGGGCTATTGTTATGGTGCTGTCACACAGCCCGATCTGGCCAGCGATGTCGGAAGCGATGCGCTGGTGCCCGCTCGCTTCCGACATCGCTGGCCAGCTGTCACACAGCATCGCTGCGGCCGGCGACACCGCAGCGATGCGGGCGGTGACATCGGCCGCTGGGCTGGGCTCAGCCCAGCGAGCGATCCGCAGCAACGCTGCGGCATAGGCTGGATCGCCGCCAACATCGCTCTGGCGATGTCACACGGCGCGATCCAGCCTTACCGCAGGTCGCCGGTTGACAGGTTTACGGTTCCTCCCGTAAACCTGTCAACCTGCGACCGCTCGTTTACACAGCGCGACGTCGCTAGCGACATCGCTGATACGTCACTTTTTCGGCGATGTCACTAGCGACGTCGCCAGGTGTGACAGCATCATTAGGGTAAGGGGGCGATATTGCTGCCCATTCATGTGGAGACGTGGGGGCGTGGCCTATTGCCGGCGTCATCGCCCCTACGTCGCCACATGTAAAGGGGCGATGTTGCCGGTCCCGGCCGGTCGCCTGGTTTCACAGCAGTGCTGTGAAACCTGGCGACCATCATGGGGCGATGTGCACACCGGTAACCGGGCGGCAGTAACCTGTCAGGCGATGGGAGCCATAGGCTCCCATTGTCCTGCATCGCCGCCGGGGTTGTCGCCCTAGAGGTTGCCGACACGGGGCTGGAGGAGTCACCCCGTCTAAACGGGGGACGGCGCTGGTGGCGGGGGCGGCGAGAGCATGCACGCCCCCGCCATTCACCGCTGACATCTCCAGCCCCGTCGCCCCATGTGACGGGGCCGTTAGGGCTAGGGTGTTAGGGTAGAGCCTGGGCTGCAGACGAGAAGAGGGGCGGGAACACCCAAGGAAAGCTGGATGCTTCCCTCAGTTACCCTCCCCTCCTCTGTCACAGGGACATCCAGCGATGTCCCCGCTGCGATCGCCGGTGAAAGCTCCTTCGGATGCCCCATATGACTTCCTGGTTCCGTCTCTGTGAGCCGAAGCGGCTCATTGGAGGCGGAACTGGGTGGGAAAAAAAAAAAATATAACATTTCGGCCAATAAAGAAATTTGTTATGAAAAAAAATGGTACCGCATTTAGGCTGCTTTCACATCAGCGGTTTTTGTAAATCGCGGCAGATGCGGTGAAAAAAACGAATCTGCCGTGATTACCGCATTACCGCGACACCTGCGGCACAGTTGGCGCAAGCCCCATGGAATGTCTATGGGGGCTTGCCGCAGATGCGGCAAGTGCGGTATCGGCACTTGCAGCAGGTGCGGCTGCAAAAAAAACGCGGCTGACAGCGTTTTTTTTTCGCGGCCGCACCTGCCACAAGTGCTGAAACCGCACTTGCCGCACCTGCCCCACCCTTACCGCAAGCCCCATAGACATTGCATGGGGCTTGCCACAACTGTGTCGCGGTTATGCGGTAAGCGCGGCAGATTGGTTATTTTCACCGCATCTGCCGCGATTTACAAAAAAACGCTAGTGTGAAAGTACCCTTAGTACAAAAATCCTGACATAATCATACCGCCAGGTATAAGATTATTGATTATTGAATAAAATGTTATTATTTATTTAATTATAATTCATGATTTTATGTTTCGAACTTTATCACATCTGAGAGGTCTACTAGAGTCTTCTTTGATCAGGTAATTACTAAGAATTGCAGCCCTACTGTACATAACACAAAATTTCCATAAAAAAAAAATGTAACGCTTTTAGCATAAAATTCCAGAATTATTCGTAACGCCAGGGAGGTTAAACTAGTTGGAATGGAGGGCAAAATAATACCTTTTATTAAAAGGGGCTAAACAGAATGAAATAAATATGACTGGCATGTTCCAGTAAGGCGAAGTTCACACAAGCATGTAACAAATGTATTCGGAAAAACGGGCAATTGTCGTCTATTTTTTTTTATACATCAGTAGGTATTTTTAAGTTTTCAAGACCATGTAAAAAAATTGTAATTCCTATGTTAAAGAATTGCAGTGTATCTATAAAGATTGTGTGTTATACGCAGGCTGTAGAGTCGGTAAGCCAAAGATCCAACTCCTCAACTTTCCTGAATCGGACTCCAACTCCACCAACATCAAAATGGACTCCAACTCCATGACTCAGACTCTACAACCAGGGCTGTGGAGTCGGTAAGTCAAAGATCCGACTCCTCAGCTTTCCTGAATCGGACTCCAACTCCACCATCAAAACGGACTTCAACTCCATGACTCAGATTCCACAACCAGGGCTGTGGAGTCGGTAAGCCAAAGATCCAACTCCTCAACTTTCCTGAATCGGACTCCAACTCCACCAACATCAAAATGGACTCCAACTCCATGACTCAGACTCCACAGCCAGGGCTGTGAAGTCAGTAAGCCAAAACATCTGACCCCGACTCCGCAGTCCTGGTTATATGGTGGACCTGTTGTTTTTTTGGACCCATAGATTGGATTAGACGAGTCTCATGATGCAATACCTTTTGCGTGCAATTTGGTCTGTAAACAAAAATGCACAAGTCAGAATATTTGAATAGCGTTGATCTAAGTGTTGTCAGCTTTTTCAGTGACACCAGTCGTTCGGTTAGGTGCTTGTAAAGACTTATATTTAGGAGCTGCCATGTATTCAGTTTTCTGATACTCATGTGTCCAGCAGGTTCTCTATTGGATCATCAAGTCGGTAAAATGTAAATGATTAAAAAAAAGTATAGCAGATGTGTCAGAAAAAATGATAACCAAGAACAAGGTGATATGGGCATATGCACAATTTTTACTTATTAGTCTTGGAGTCTCCTGCAGCTCGGAGCTTCACTATTGAGTTTCCATACACTTGATTTATTGAAGTCATTGGCGACATCATTGCATTTTATAATTTTGTTCCCTTGTTACCATTTTATGGTCCAGTTTATTGATCTGTGCCTTGTTAGACAATTACCGGTAAGTAGACTCTGTAGCATTCATCAGTTTGACTGTGAAAAGGGGCCTTTGATGGGCACTCGGTGTGTGGTCTATTCACAGATATGCCATACCAAGGTCCAAAGTATGTATTAGTATCTCAACATTAAAGTACAACTATAAAATGAAAGGTATAAACCAGATCTTAAAGAAGTCTTCCAGTGAAACCTTTAACTCCCTAAACTGGTATAAATGCATTTGATTTACTTGCAAACCAACTAGTTTGTATCATTGCTCCAGTCTTCTCACTCACATGAATGCAATTACAATTCTCCAGATCAGGACAGAGACACACTTATGCAAGCTGCATGCGAGTGTCTCACATGTGGCGTCCCTGAGGGTCCAGTCTCCACAGCAGTACTGCATGTCAGCCAGAGGTGTGGTACCCCACTCTTGGGTAAGGAGGGGGCACTACCCGGTACCCGCACCCAACACCACACCACTACAGGCCAGGGGATCTTGGCGGACACTATTGAGGGAAGGCCCCATCTCAGGCTGGAGGGGGAACTAGGTAGAGGGGTTGGGTGGAGGAAGTAGATAAGGGTAAGACACACGAAAGTAGAGTTAGTCACGAGTGGAGTTGGAGAGAGACGTCCTGGGGACTGAAGCGGAGAGGAGCTCATTCCAGGACAAGAGAGGCGAGAGGAGAGCCGCTGAGGGGCTCCAGAGACAGAGAAGGGGTCCTAGGGCACAGGAAGTGAGGGATCCACCCGTGGCGCCCGATTCCACGCTGACCGTAGTCTGGTGGAGGGACCAGGTCGCAGAGGGGACCGACCCCAGACTAGTGGAGAGACTGTAAGGCTCAACTAGCAAACCGGAGGCTGTAGTATCTGTAACCAGAAAGGTAAACCAGAAAGGGGGTCCCGGTAAAGTGCACCTAAGTTACCCGAGAGTTGGCTGGATCCCTGACCTGGAGGACACGGCACCCTGCTGACTGTTGTAACCTGGAGACTGTGAGTAAAGAGTGAAGACTTCACCCTGCTGTGTCCTCAAATTATTTACTGCGTCACCTGCTCTGTACTACAACAGCTACCATCATCAAATAGACTTTATAACTGCCCTAGGGCCTCACTCTACCCGTGGAGAGCTGTAACATCTTTGCTGCGTCACCAACTCCCCCAGTGGATTTGAACCGCAGCGTTGGCCATTCAATTGACGAATACCACAGGTGACATCACAAGTTAATTCCCCATATAAACTTCCCCTATTTTTATGACACCGCCAGGGCCACGGAATCGAGTCATGCCCATAAAGAACTGTTCAGCCCGGTTCCTAGTACCCCACGGTCCTGGTGGATTGCATGTCACATGCATCTCACATAAGTCTACTGGCCCGGCCCCCGCCTTTTTAGACAGGAGTGTGAAGATGATAGTGTGTCTGTGGAGCACCACGCTCCCTTACAGAGAGCTAGCGGCCGGACCAGGTGACTCGTGAGACAGTCGCATGCAGCTCGCATAGTGTGTTTCCACCCTCACACTGGGATCTGGAAGCCTCTTAGTGTATTCTTATGGATTTCCTTGTTTTCACATTTTATAAACTTATATTGTTATATAAGTTGTTGTATAAGGGCTCTTCAGACACCCATTTTTCTCATGTACAAGAATAAAGAACTGATTTTTCTTTGATCAGAACATGGTCCGAGTGTGATAATGGAGAAACCCTTTTTCTCTTCATGTATTTCATTCCATGAAAATTGGGAACAGGGATGACATTCTTTCACGGACCAATGAACTTGAATGTCCGATTTTGAGCAGAGAATTCTATCTCCCCAATTTTTTTACGTGGTCCATAAAAATTAATCTTGTGAACGAACCCCATATGACCCAAAGAGGTCCGATGCAGCACTGGAAAGTGGGGGAGATGATCATTATTTATTATTATATCGCCATTTATTCTACCATTTCCCTGATGAAGGTGCCAGGCTAGGCGCCGAAACGCGTAGGAGAAGGAGAATAAAGGATGGAAATCTGACTGACTCTTTGGTGAGTTTTTTAAGCCCTGGAGCAGCGCGGACCGTGATACACCTATACTCCCATCATCTTTCTGCCATTTATTCCATGGCGCTTTACATGTGAAAACTAGTATACATAACAGAGACCAGTACAATAATCATAGTAGACTGAGGCTCACTGTAGAATGTAGTCTTGTCAGAAGAGGTGGGTCTCAGGTTCCTTTTGAAAGTTTCCACGGTAAGCAAGAGTCTGATATGTTTGGGAAGAGAGTTCGAGAGTATGAGGGCCGCTATACACACACCAGCTTCTGTGACCAACTTCTGAACAGATCTCTGGTTGCAGTGAAATCATGGACACATTGTTCCATTTGTACACAGCCAATGTGTCCATGATTTCACTGCAACCAGAGATCTGTTCAAAAGTTGGTCACAGAAGTTGGTGTGTGTAAAGCGGCCCTGAGGGATGCATGGAAGAAATCTTGTAAACTGTTGTGGAAAGAAGAGGTAAGTGGGGAATAGAAAAAGAGAGCTTGTGGGGAGCAGTTGTGCAGTTGTGTACCAGGAGACTAGGTTACAGATGTATGGAAGAGACAGGTTGCAGATGGCTTTGTATGTAATTGTTAGGGTTTTGTACTGGAGTCTTTGGGCAGTGGGGAGCCAGTGAAGGGATTGGCAGAGAGGAGAGGCTGCTAAATAGCGGGAAGAGAGGTGGGTTAGTTGGGCAACAGAGTTTGGAAGATTGTAGAAGTGCGCAAATTTTCGAAGGCAGGCCTGAAAGCTGGAGGTTGCAGTATTCCAGGCAGGAGATGGAGGGTATGCACTCATGTTTTTGCAGATTCTTGGTTAAAGAATGTACAGATCCAGGAAATATTTTTGAGTTGGGTCAGTGAATATATTAACACACTTGGATTACATGTATACATTTCCACAGGTTTAGTGTATACAAAGTTTTTAATGGGAGTGCTTCATTAAGATTAGGGTTACATAGCTTCATGAAGATTGTATTGTAACATTGCATCCAATGATTTTGAAAAGGGCAGGATTGCCTTCTTATGATAACGTCAAATTGCGGCTGTAAAATATGTTCATGCTACAAAATTGACCATGTGGTCTCGTGAGGCTGTGGTGAGACTGGATAAGTTTCCCATAGTTTGCAGTCATAGTATGGGTGTCACCCGTAGGTGTAGCTCATTAATAGTCCAGCTTGACTTGTCTGGAAATGTAGTAATCCTTGTTCCTTCTGCTGGGTTATTTATAGAGCTGGCGGGATTATTGAAGCCCCAGCCCTGTGCTTCCATTCTACACAGCTGCTTACGTCGAGGTCACTGAATGAATAGTTTCTGTTGGAGATCAACCAGTTTTGCCTGCAGGTGGATTTGTCTTCTAGGTCTCTGGGTTTTCGTTGTTTATATTGCTCAAGGAACACATTGCAGCATTGTTATTCTGCTTTCTTAAGCTATGCTGATTCCGTGAAGTCGGTCATAGAATGCCCCATATTTTATTATCCTAAATAATGAAATCACCAGGGTTTTTCTGGCCTCTTCTACTCTGGAATCTTGTAACTTCTAGTCAGTTGTTTACCTATGTAACCATCATATAAGCCTAGGAAACACAGGTCACTGATTCCTGTGACCAGTGGAAGTCCACGTGTAGAGCGGCCGAGGTAACGTCTGTGCCAAGTTATTGTTTAAACAGTCTAAGAAGACTTAATCCTTATTACTGGAACGCTTAACTAGTTATTTGCCTCTTCTTTCTCGTACCATACTTGGAAGCTGAAAGGTTTTGCGTGCTACTTGACTTTTCCACAAGTTTCCATGCTCTGGTATATAATGTAAACTTAATCACCGCTCCCCTAATAAAACATGGCCCATGAGACCTGTGGTCAGTTACATCTATAAGCCAAGGTTAAAGGCTGCTGATGGTAAGATTTATGAAATGTGATGCTCATATTTTTATTTATTTTTTACCTAATTCACCATCCAAAAACTCCTACATACATAACCATATAGCTGCACACCGGAACCCGGCAAGTTTGTGTTATCGGGGACCGGAAGTTAACACGCATGACCAGCTTAGGCGGTGGGCATGGCCCAGCATTTCATGGAGGAATAAACATTAATTTTTAAGTGGTCATGGATTTGTTTATAATAGAAGCGGGGGTCTGTCAGAACACCACCAAGCAGGGAGGGGGGCATAATTAATTATAGTGCACTTAAGTGAATGCTGCCACGCCCACCAACTAAGCCAGTCACACCCACCAGTTCACTTTAATGATGCAAGGGGTGGCTTCGCCCAGCTTGCACACCCTCCCTCCTGTCCTCGTGGGGGTCTCAGCCGCAGACCTACGCTTCTATTATAATCAACTTCATGACTACATGGAAATGTTTATTCCTTCTGCAAAAGGAAATGTCGGGTGTCCCACCCCAGGGCCTCGGGTACCCGGTCCTGGGCTCACTGTTCACAGTTGGGGTCTGTCACGGGTGGCCGGTGCCCGGTTCCGTGGCCCTGGTGGATGCTTTAAAAAGGGGGAAAATAATAAAAATAGGAAAAAGAATAATAGTGTCTCGTGACGCCACCTACGGTTCCCGTTCCCGCTGCTTTAGACCTCCGGGGATGATGATGAGGCAGCTAGTTTGTAACGCTCCCTGTGGGTGGAGCGAGAACCCTGGGGCAGTGAAGGAAGAACGGAGAACTCACACAGGGAGGCGGCTTGTCTGCTGGAGATGCAGGCTGACAGTCTCTGACAACAAGAGTGTGGCTCCTCCGGCGCAGGCTAATAAACACACCACACAGTCTTTGTCTCCGAACCGGGCTTTACTGGTGACTCGGGCAGCAAACAGTCTTTACATACAGTCAATGGGTACCGCTGGCCTGGGTAGTCACCAGAGAATTAGGATGTTTTCCTGGGGACCCTCAGTGATGTGCCTGCTTAGGCCTTTCTTCTGTCCTAACTGCGCTCTCCCTCTCCTTAGTTCTCCCGCGCACAGAGCCCTCCGCCGGTCCCCACGGATCCTTATGGACGGTCCTTGTCTTGAGGCCTCTGGATCCTATATGGGGCCTTAAGGGAATTATGATGGGTGTTGGCCGCGACCTCTGAAGAAGTCCATGCCCTCCGGTTCTGTGGCTCTGGGATAAATACCCGCACCACCTCAGAGTTGGTCCTCTGATGTTGGGCTGGATCCTTCCGGCCGGGAGTCGTACCGACATGGATTCAGGTCTACACCCTAGGATCCCCTTCTTTCTCTGGGCCACCTGTACTGAGGTGCCCTCCACTGTGCTTCCTGCAGGGTCCTCCTCCAAACGACCTCTCTCCCTGACTGACTTTCTGCTCTCCACTGCTTACCTAAGCTCCTCCTATAAGGAGGGATGTGGCTTTAAATCTCCTTACCTACTTAACTGTCTTCTTATGGTTGCAGGAAAGCTCCTCTCCATAAGGTAGATGGCAAGTTCCCAGACCTAGTCTTAGCCCACTCACACAGCCAGATCAGAATATCCCACACACTACACTGATGAGGGGCAGTTACCCCAAAATGCAGTGTCTGTAAGTTTGGGGTTTTGATCTGGCACAAATTGCTAGTCATATTTAAAGGCTTGTCAGAAAGCGACTATAACTTAGAGGAGCTACCTAAAGGTGGCGCTAGAGTTCAGCCACTTCCTTACTGAAGTGCAAATTTGCATATTTCCTAGAGGAGGGATGTGGCTTTAAATCTCCTTACCTACTTAACTGTCTTCGTATGGTTGCAAGAAAACTCCTCTCCATGAGGTAGATAGCAAGCTCCCAGACCTAAAATCACATAGAAATATTTCAGACTGCACACACTACACACATGCCTCAGATACACACAATGAATGAAAATCTCAGAGCTGCTGCTATGAGCAAGAGCACACATCGCTCTCCCTCTCCTTTCTGAACTGTCTGCAGTAACACAGCATAAAACCAAGAGGGCAGGACTGTGTAATGATGCATGAATTTTCATTCCTTGGGGAGTGGGCAGCAGAGAACTCAGGAATTAATCTTTCTATTTTGAAGTTTTCAGAGGATAGGAGGGAAGTATAAATAATAGGAATACATGAATAGTGGGTGTTTAGAGAGAGGAATTAGAAAATGATCAGTTATAGATGGATTTTTGACCTGACAGATTCCCTTTAATCGTACTGAGGAAAAAAAATCACTGCATGCTGCGATTGTCACAGAGTCTCTGCTCACTCAAACTCATACAAGCCTATGGATGTGTGTGAAACATTGGACTGCAGTCAGATGTCATCTGAGTGGAGTACGATATATGTGCGATATATGTGGAGGCTGCCAATGGAGATGATGGGGAGATTAATCTCTTCCTCTCCTCTGCAACTGTGAAGTGATACCAGGGTCAGATCACAGTAGATCACACTCGGATCACTCTCACAGCAGAAAGTGAGCTGGGTGTCATTACCATATCACATCTGATGCTCACGTATAACACTATATGCTGGTGTGACCTTGGCCTTATTACCACAATTGGACCGTTTTTCTTGTGTGCAGAGAATATGGTTGTGGGAACGCAGCCAAAAGGTTCACTCACATATGAATATAAATATGCCGAGTGCTATGTGCTAAAAAATCGGATTGTTCTCACAACAGTGTTAAACAATAGGGCAGTGCTGATCTGCAATTTTTTTTTTTTTTTCTTTCGGCTGTTTTCGGCCTGAGGAAAAAATCACAGCATGCTGCAAATGGTTGTGTAAGCGGCTGAGACATGCCAATGCAAGGCTATGAGTGTATGGGAAAAAACGGATGTCACATGGACAATCTGTATGCAGTCAGTTTTTTATGGATACATTCTGTAGGATAAATCGGTGTAAATGGTCCTGTATATATATGATTGTAGTGGCTGAGAAAAAAAATGCATATGGATGCTTGGCAAGAAAAAAAATCGCACTCTCGCTTAGCACTCGCATGAAGTATGGGACACCAAACGGATTGCACTCGTCCAACTTTTCCAGAACTCTAAAGACTCAGGTGCACACTCTGTAACCTAAGACGTCTTTGGTTTTGTCAGTCCCCTCCAGACAAGTTGATTGCTGGAAGCCCATATATTCAGCTGTTAACTGCGGGAGGCCACCGGGTAAGGTGTCACGCTTGTGGTTTATTTTTGGTGTATTTGTCATGTGGACACTACCTCAATGTGCCATTGATATTATACACTGTGCCACATGATATTTTACAGACTTTTGCTCTTCTCAAAGCTTTTCTTTCAAGGACAATACTAGGGTTATGTTCACACTTTGTGTTTTTCCAACTTTTTTGTATGTTTTTTTTTTTTCTTCATGAGCTTTTAAAAGCTGCATTTTACATGACCAGCAAAAGCTATTAAGCTGTGTGCTCACAGTCAGTAAAAACAGTGTTTTGAACACCGTGTATTGCCGCTGCCTCTACAACTGCGTTGTACAGTAGCAACATAGTAGATGGGATTTGCAGAAATCCCATGCTCGCTATGCTTCACCGACCGTAGTGCGCTTTCAGCTGCTCTGTGGGTGTCTGAACTTCTACATCTCCGCAGCATGTTACCTGCCGCAAGTGCCAAAACCGCACTTGCCGCACCTGCCGCAAGCCCGCATATACATTGTATGTGGCGTGCCGCAACTGTGCCGCAAGTGCAGCCGATATGCGGTAATCGTGGCAGATGCGGTTTTTTCACCGCATCTGCCGCGATTTAAAAAAAACGCTAGTGTGAAAGTACCCTAAGAAGGATAAAGGACAAAAATACGTTTTTTGCATATGAGGACTATCAAAGCCCTAATGTGTACAAATTGCCTTGTCAAAGTAAAAAATACTGAAAATAGACTGCAGGAAGGGCAAAAAATGTGAGAATTTCCATAAGCAGGAACCCTACTGTATAATACAATCTGTGCTCCGCAGGGCGGCATGTGCTGATAACACTGACAGCCATGGGAGTAGTCCATTCATGATATCCAGGTTGGCCAAACTTCACTGCAGAGAGCTGATTCATTACACATGATAATAATTAAAACGTTATGCAACATTCTGCATAGTGTATCATGGATGTCTTTGATTTTCCATTATTTTTCAAAACATAGCCTGAGCATGTAGGTGCCCAAATGTTCCCAAAAACTTGGCACAGACCATAAGCGAGACCTTTTGAGTCCTGTAAGGCTGGCTTCACACTGGCGTTTGTGTCTGCATGCGCAGGGCACGTAGACACAAACGCAGGCAAATGCAGCCCATACTAATGTGAACGCAGCAGAGAATCTCCGCATGCGTTCACATTCGTATGCAGCCCGCCAGCCAATCAGCTGTCTCTGGGGGCGGTCGGGAGGAGGAGATTAGCGGCAGAGATCTCCTCCTCCCGGCCACAGCTGATCTCCCGCCGGTGTCAGTGCGGGAGATTTGAAGATACAGCTGTTTAAATCTCCCGCGCCGACACCAAAGAGAGAGATATCGGTGCAGGAGATACGAAACAGCTGATCGCTGCTTCAAATCTCCCGCGCCGACATCACCTATTCGGTGTCAGCGCGGGAGATTTAAACAGCTGTCAGATCAGCTGTTTCTCCCACCGACACCGGCGTAGATCAGTGGAGGCTCTAGCTGATCTCCCGGTGGCCACCGCTGATCACCGGCGGCCACCGGGAGAGATTTCAATGAGATCTACAGCGTTTTCCTGCGCTGTCATGCGGAGGACACTGCGGATCCATTGCCTTCAATGCATGGTTTGTGCACTTGTGGACGCTTGCAGATAAAACAAGCACCCGTGAACGCAAAAAAAATGCAACATGCTGTGTTCGGAGTGCGCTCGGAGGGTGCACAAATTATGCGCATCCGAACGCAAATGCAACCAAACGCAGCCAAACGCGGGCACATGCGTTCCCATGTTAAACATAGGAATGAAGTGCGCAGGTGTTTGGCTGCGTTCGGTGCGCTGCGCTCACAAACGCTAATGTGAAGCCAGCCTTAGGCCAATCCGTATTGCCAGTATGACTTTTTTCTTTTTCCAGTTGTATGAAATGGCAGTCAGTTGCCGTATTCTGTGCTGGGGCATCTAGAAAATGTTCACTGTGCAATGTATGAATCTCTTTGCCTTTTTTACAGGACCCATTGGCAAACAAATGTCATTTTCTGTATTTTGACACATATCATAGGCATTTGTATAGGACATACATCGGGAAAGGCCATTGATAAATACCTCCTATGTACCCTGCAAACACTGAATGTTCCATAAGGCTCTGCTCCTGCTGCCTTTCATCAGAATGGCCCAGCATAATGTAGTATAACTAATTATAAAAGGAAGTTACTTGTTCCTTTTCTGTGTAATTGGACAATAATTACAGATCAATCATATTTGTCATAATCCTTAAAAAGAGAAACCATCACGCCAGTTGGAAAGCAAGCACAGATAATAAATGTTAATTTATCAATTGTCTTAGTAATGGCGACAGAAGGATAATACAAATTTGAGGTCAAAGCAAATCTCTACCATAAATTGACTAAAGTGGCGCCATGCCTAAGTAATGTCATAAGTATAAAGCCCCACTGCAGAGAGGGTCTTCTGTCAGCACTGGAGTGGGGCTTCTAGAGTGAACCTGTCACGTGGAAAAATGCTATTAACCTGCAGATAGACTGGAATACAGATAAGGTGCAGGGGTGCATCAAGCCCACTGCTGCCTGAGCCCGGGGTGGGTGGGTGCTAGCATCTACCGGCCACTAGTGGGGGGGGGGTGCTTGTGAGGTAGTGGGGTGGGGGGTGCTAGCAGGGCGACCATGCCCCCACCGCAGGTCAATCTTGGGCGGCACCAAAGGGAGAGACTGTCTCTTACCGGCAGCCGGCGGAGCACATAACGCAGGGAGCCGCTGTGTGGTGCTGGCACCGCCCCCTTCTGCACAGCCGCTCCCCCTGCCTGTCTGCCGCCTGAGCTTAAGTGCTCACACTGTCCAGTGGACGGTGCGGCCCTGATAAGATGATTAACTCCTTAGCGACCAATGACGGCTGTACCCATCATGGCTTTGAACTGTCACTGCATGTAAACACTCTATTGGTCAAACAAATGCAGAAAATATCATCCTAAATTTACTACTAACATGAAGTCCAATATGTCATGAAAAATCAATCTTGGAATCACTGGGATGTATTGAAGTGTTCCAGAGTTATAACTTCAGAAAGTGACACACCCCTTAAGGGGTTAAAGTTAATTTCCTTTGGCAGCGGGCAGGTTCAGAATGCTATTAACCTGCATATTAAGCCCACCATACTGCAGGTGTACAGCATTCTTCCATGTGACTGTTTCCCTTTTAATCCAAGGTCCCTGCCCATAGTAATGTACTCTGCCGCGGCGCCATCTTGTGCCCGTAATGTCTGACTGGCTGGAAGTCAGATGTTATGTCACAAGTTCTCAATGCATCTATATGAGAGCAAGAACGAGGCTCTCATAGAGATGTATTGAGTTGTGGCCTCCAGATTGTC
Source organism: Allobates femoralis (assembly GCA_033576535.1). NCBI lineage: Eukaryota > Metazoa > Chordata > Amphibia > Anura > Aromobatidae > Allobates > Allobates femoralis. The sequence continues at coordinate 424,743,128 of JARQOC010000004.1, read as the reverse complement.
CCATGAAACGCTGAAGCTGCTGACAGGTCAAAACTGCTGGAGACAACACTGTAAAAAGATGAAGATGAGTATGACAGGGGTCAGGGGACTTTCCAACACTAGAGTGGCTCCTTGTGATTGCAATCAATGCAGTATGTGCCAAATAGTATTATGAATTATTATGTTCTATCTAAATAACTTGATTATTCTATAATAATAATAATGATTAAAGCCTGATACAGTAAATGTATCACTTAAACATGATGAATGTATGAGGGAGCTGGAGCCTGAGGTTTGGCCTACCGACTCCAGATTGCAGTAGTATACATTTGGCCGATACTTCCCAACCTCTTGGACAGATGTTACAAGGATTAGATTTTTTCACTGGATTACATGCGAACTGTTAACACCTTCCTATCTGTACGATTTTTGGCTTTTGCTCTTTTTTATTATTATTATTATTATTATTATTATTATTATTATTATTACAAGAGCTATGACTTGATTATTCCCTATTGTACTGGAAAATGGGGAAAAAAATGCAACTTGTTTTGTTTTTGTTTTTTAGGTTAATGAATACATATTGTATTAGATTACATTTAATAGATGTAGCAATACCACATATATTTTTATGTTATAAAGAGGGAAATGGAGAGGATTGAATTTTAAGAACTTTTTTTTATTAATGCTACAATAATGAAAAATGTGTATTTATATAGCGCCAGACATATGCCGCAGCACTTTACAATTAAGAAGGGCATGTACAGACAATATGAGACAATACAGAGTAACAAAAGTTCAACAGATACAAGGAGTGAGGGCCCTGCTCTCAAACTATAATATGTGAGCTTAGTTTTCTTAGGGGATTTGAACTGACATATTGCGGTGTATTGTAAAAATGAATTTTTCCCATGAAGCCCAGGCACTGGCTTGTCTTCTTCGTAGGAGCCATGTCCTTGCAGGCTCAAAGGTTTTCAGCAGACATCTCCGCTCCTGAGCCGTCATCCACTCGGGGCCTCATGAATGATGTATCAGTTCTTCAGGTCTCGGAAAGTGGTAAATGCTGAACTTTCCCCAGATTGCATGTTACAAACTGCTTACTTTACTAAACAGTTCTTTTTTATTTTTTTTAATTACATTTATGCAGTTTGTATTACAAAATCCAGTGACAAATCCATTTTACAATATTGGTAGATGAATTTAAGGGCTCATGCACATGGACATTTTACAGCTGTGTTTTGTATGGAGCTGTATTTACCCTTCTATAGAAGTGCATCATGCTTCCTCTCCATTACATCTCCTTGATTTTATATCAAGGCATAGAGAGGTATGCCCTATCTGACCCCATATCTACAGACTATTCTCATCTAGCGGCAATGTTTATAGGGGAGAATGTGTGCACATATCATGCTAAAGAGTATCGAATGTGGATGGAGTGCAACTTAATCTTAGGCTGCCTTCACACTGCGGTCTGGTCCGATCCGGGGCTGTCAGGCGTGACAGCCCCGGACCGGATTTTGGCCCCATAGTATCCTATGGGACCAGAAGGAGCCGGATGGCAGCTATCTGCCATCCGGCTTCCATCTCTCCAGGAGAATCCGGGAGAGGTCGGACTTTTCTCCTGGACACAATCTCCCCAAAATTGGCGTCTCCTGGATCCTGGATCCTCCCGGGGCAATCCGGTGCTCCCTTAACATGGGAGCCTATGGGGCCAGATTGCCCCGATCTGGAAGGATCCAGGAACCCGACACCACGGCTGCACGCCGCTGTTATTTCAGCACTGCGGCTAGCTCCCTGCAAGCCGCGGTCCTGAATCATCATCAGCAGCAGCAGCAGCTGCGTCAGGCTGCACACCAGACCGGAGGGCATATTAGCACTCCTGTTCTGTGTGCTGATCAGGTTCACCCCTGACAGCCCCGGATTGGACCTAACCGCAGTGTGGAGGCAGCCTTAGTCACCCATGTAGGCTCTGTGCACTGAGGTCTATGTGCATTAGCCCTAATACTCATAATTTGCATTCCTAGTATATAAAATGGGAACATGACCACAATTTTGGCCTTGGGAAGCCGCTTTCAAGGTTTGATTACAAAAGTATCCATTAATATATTTTCATGATATATAGCTGCTACATATATTCATATAAAACTCTGAATAACTCCTCTGAGATTAATTGTGTACATCTCTGGTGGAGACTGAAAGTAGAAATATGTTACACCTCCCCTTTGTCATAATCTTCCTTGGGGTTTGGAAATTCCAGAAACCTAGTGAACCGAGAGATAAGGAGGTGGCATTAATTGTATACTGTTGATTGGACATTCCAGGAAGTTTCAAGGAACAAGGAGTCCTCATGTCATGCTACATCTAACACGTTCATTCATCAATCACTTCATGATGAAGCTCTGAGTTCACATACAGTGGTGTGAAAAAGTTTATCCTCTTCCTGACTTCTTATTCTTATGCATATTTGTCACTTAAATGTTTTAGATCACAAAATAAAGGTAAATATTAGACAGAGATTACACAAGAAAACATTAAATACAGTTTATAAATGAAGGTGTTTATTAATAAGGGAAAAAGAAATACAAACCTACAGGGCTCTATGTGAAAAAGTGATCGTCCCCTATAAACCTAATAACTGGTTGGGCTGCTCTTAGCAGCAACAACTGCAATCAAGAGTTGCGTTTAACTGAAAAATAGGGTTTTTTTTCACAACACTCTGGAGGAATTTTCGCCCACTCATCTTTGCAAAATTTTTGTAAGTCAGCCACATTGAGCCCAGGCCTCTCCAGTGCTGCATATGACATCAGTGCTGCACGTGACCCCAAGCCTCCACAGTGCTGCATATGACCCCAGTGCTGCATGTGACCCCAGGCCTCCCAGTGCTGCATATGACCCCAGTGCTGCAATGCCCAGCCCCCAGTGCTGCATTGACCACAGTGCTGCATGTGACCCCAAGCCTCCACAGTGCTGCATATGACCCCAGTGCTGCATGTGACCCCAGGCCTTCCCAGTGCTGCATATGACCCCAGTGCTGCATATGCCCCCAGGCCTCCACAGTGCTGCATATGACCCCAGGCCTCCCCAAATGTATGATTAACTTTGAGGAAATTTATATTGACAAAATGTCAACCTGTGTTCACCTGCCTGCGTAAAAAGGCCTTGTATGGTTATTTCCTAAAAGCAAATTAGTCCCTATCCATTGGATAGGAAACAACAAGGCTGTAATGTAACCAAAACCTTGTATCTTAACTTAGAATATATTACATTGAAATGTGACTTCAAGTTCTGCTCTATTTTTCTCTTTTCTGGATATTCAAATGATAGGGAATAACTTCAAGATCACTGGGAACCACAGCGATTACAAGAACAGGGAACTGAAGAAAGGAAACGGGCTGTGAATGAAGCGGAAGTGTGTATATTTGCCCTCCGCTCCATTCATTGTCTATTTTTGTTAAGATATGTGCATAAGTATGTGGATTTGTTGGCTGATCATTTCCATAGATAATTTAGAGCTCTTCACTGATAACTGGTTGGTTTTATCTGGGTTTTAAAAAAGTTTAGACAAGACAATAATTGGGAATGAATGTTAGCTTATGTAAACATGCCAGCAATCGCCCAAACAGTGAGCTTCATGCCTGCATTAAAATAATCGTCATTGGTGTCTTGTCTCGTGAACACAGAAGATTTGCTACTGATAGCGATATCGTCTGCTCATAGAACAATCATATTAACAAATGTTTGTGCATAACGAATTCTGGTCGGCCTGTCTAAACAGGCTAGTAATAATATTCAATCACTTTCTATATAGCTGTTCAGCAGTTGCTTTATGGCCCATCAGGTGTAAAAGCGTCCTTTAAAGGGACTCTGTCAGCGCAGAATAACTGTTCAAACTAAGTACAGGCGCTTAGCATGGCCAAACATCTAAATGAACCTCCCACCTGCTTGTTTTCTCTCTATCTCCACCCTTCTCTGCCTTTCCCCTTCTTATTGACAGCTCTGGTTTCATAGAACCAGAGAAGGGCGGCAGCAGATAGAAAACATGCAGGTGGTAGGATGGACTTAAATTCTAACTACCACTTACATTTTTAATTTAATAATGTAGAAAAGTGATTATTGTAATCTTTCAAATATAATTCATAAGCAAAATCTGGAAGAAAATCTTTCAAAAACCTTCCAGAAGATGTCCTCACTAGACTGTTTCTAAACCTGATCTATGCTCATTGTCAGGGATATTCATCTTCAGCTCCACACACTGAATAGAGCCAATTAAGGGGGAAGCCTACAGTGTGCCTGCGTGTAGTGCCAGTGTGTATTGTATGTTTACCTCAGGCAAAGGGAGCACACAGTTCCTGTGATCTTATCTGACTCCTTTCCATTCACATCAGCTATGCTCCGTGTTATCAGCTGATGGCCTCCACACAGCTTCTCAGCTGATTACACAGAACATAGCAGTGTGAATGCTGAGGGGAAAGATATACGATTTTAGGAGCTATGTGCACTGCTGAGAACCTGACAAGCTAAACTGCATATCACTGATCAGCCATAGTGTGAACCCTGTGTAGACCCTGCGCCCTACCCTTATATGGCCATATTCAGTGTGTGGAGCTGAAGATGGAATTCCCTGACAATGACCATATGTCAGGTTTAGAAACAGACTAGTGGGGACTTCTTCTGAAAGGTTTTTCAAAGGTTTTCTTCCAGATTTCACTTATGAAGTATTTTTGAAAGTTTATTATAATCACTTGCTCCACATTATTCAAAATTTAAACTGCGGTTATGCTTTAAATGTTTGGCCCCGCAATGATGCACCCCTGCATCTTGGCTCGAACAGTCATTCTCTATTGACAGAGTACCTTTAATTGCTGGCCAACAATAGCTAGAGGGGTTTCATGAGCTAAACATAATGTTCAATTTAAGTAAAGCGTATGAAAAGCTAGTCAGCACATAATGTGGTCGTTATAATTTTTTGAGCTGCCAATAGAGCAGAATCCTGATGGTGTGCATGCAGCACACTGTCAGGACTAGGTAATCTGCAGGCAACTGCAAAATATACGGTAAATGCCCTTAAATCTAAGAATGAGATTAGGTTCATCTTTTTAGTTTCATACTAAAAAAAAAAAAGCCTATTAAAAAAACAAACAAACCAAGAATGTAGAAATATGAACAGGTGATAGAAATTTTTTTATACAGTGCAAACGTTACCTCGAGTTCTCCACTATCATTTGCATAATTATCCCTTGGGAAAGAACTGATTCAATCATTTTAAAATATTATTGCTTGTATGTGGTTAGCCTGTGAACACCCTGATATGTTATGGGCAAATGATTGCAGCTATGGTTCTTTACGTAAATAGAGGAAGGCGCCATGTGAACTGTTCTCCCCTGACCTGCCACCATCGTAGCACGGATTGTGTGTTGGTCCTTTTATTAAGACGTGTTGTGTCTGCATTACCCGCATATGACACCATGGTTGTATTCACAATGGGTGAAACCTGACCAGCTAGGATATTATTTTGCCAGGAGCGAATATGGAATAGTTTCTGTTTACAGTTAAGTGGCTGAGGGCTTCGGTGCCAGATAATTGACTTTGATAAAGCATGTATCACCGGGAAGAGAAGGGGAAAGGCGAAGGATGAAAGCTGCCATACAAGTGAGTCAGCCGATGAGTTATGTAGAAGATCCTTATTTCCCGGTTTCCTATGAATGAACAGACTGCTTTGTGTCTAAATTATTTCAGTATTGTTTTAGAATTTTAATGGTATAATTTAATTACCACCATTTTATGAATCGATTTACAATAACCCCTTCTAAAAACTTTTTACAAGTTGTAATGTTTCTAGGTTATTTTAGAACTGTTATGACAGATTTTATTATAAATGTCACAACTGAAGTTAGGCCTCCTTCACATCACGTTTTTTTGGGGACCCATGGCTATGCATTGTAAAACGGATAACCACGGATCCGATTTGGCCTCCATGTATCCCTATGGGCACGGATTGGTCCTTAATGGCCATCCATGTGTGCCAAGTTTTATCAGGGATCCGATTGTGTCCGCTTTTTTCCGGTTCCCAGAATTGGAGACTGCTCCGATTTTGGGCTGCGTTCAAAAAATCGGACAGAATCTGATCCGACGCTGTCTAATTCAAATAATATGGGGGTCTATGGAGCTCTGATCCGGGAAAAAACAGGATTGTTTCCCGGATCAGATTTTAGTGGTACTGAGCATGCTCAGTACACTAAAACTGCTTTGTTCCTGTAATTTCACTTTACCAGTGTATCTTTATACACTGCTAAAGTAAAATTAAAGAAAGCAATGTGTTAAAGAAAAAAATGCTCACCTCTCCGCCGAGTGTCCCACGATGCGAGGCGTCCATGTCCGATGGCTGCAAGGACCTTAATCAGCTGACAAGAGGCAACTGATCAGCTGATGTCACATGACCGCATCAGCTGAGCAGTTTAAATTGCCCATGAAAATAGATCGGCAGGCGGGCGATTTAAACCATTCAGCTGATGTCACGTGACAAATCAGCTGATCGGTTACCACCAGCCAGCTGATTAAGGTCCTTGCAGCCATTGGACGTGGAGGCCTCGTATCGCGGGACACTTGGCGGAGAGGTGAGCATTTTTATTTTTAACCATTGTTTTCTTTCGCTTTTGCAATCTAACAGCCCCCACACCACTTGCCTATGCTTTGCAGGCTCGGCTTCTCCCAGCTCTTTTTATGTCCGGATCCCTCAAAATCCCAAATCCGGACACAGAAATAGCATTCGGAGTTACAAATCCATTCCTGTCCGGGTGGTCCTGCAAAAAAAAAAGGATCCCCACGGACAGGAAAAAACGTGATGTGAAGGGGGCCTTAACGTACCTTTACACGCTTCAATGTCTTTAAGATCTCACCAATGATCTCACGGGAGTGCGGTCGTTGGGACATCTTTGTGACATCGTTGGTGAGATGTCTAGATATCGTGAACGACGCACCAACGATGTAGCGAGCAGCTATTGTTCGCACGACCCAGCGAACGATACTTGTTCACTGTTGTGAATAGGAGAAGTCGTTAACTACATCGTTATCGCGGTGTCACACAGAACGATGCAGCAGGTTGGCTGAACGACAATCATCTGATTTGAGAACATGTTCTCAAATCTGCGATCAGCGATCCAATGATTTATCGTAGTCGTATCTCGGTGTCACACGCAACTACGTCCTAACGATGTCCAAACCCGTGACGTTTGAGTGATATCGTTCACGATCTTGTACCGTGTAACGAGGCCTTCATAAATGTGTTGCAATCTTGTGTGTACGTTCAGTTCTCTGGTTTCAGGAAAGAGTTTGCTTCCAATTCATAGGGACTCACAGAAACATCAGAGAAAACAACATGCACTCCTGTATCATTGCCATGTTGTGAGATCAATCCTGGTAAAGCTTTTTACTATGTATCTTCATTTTGGTTTTTACTTTGTTTTTTTTTGTTTTTTTATTCTCAGAAAATATAAGGGCTGGTTAAACCATTGAGGAGAGTTGTGGATGAGCACTTGGTGTTAGTGATAAATCTAAATATCTAGCCGGTCATTACTGTGGTATTTGTATCTCAACGATAGATGACCTTGTGCAAGAATTTTGATACTCCACAGGTGGTTTCTCCAAATTCAACACAAAATTCCACTTTAATGGCTACTGCAGTCTAGTAATTACTGTATTCCCAATTCCTTCATCAAAAGCGTCTTAGTACTTTGACCCACTACAAACATTATACATTTCCAGACACCAATTTCTAACAGTGTAAGGCCCCTTTCATATCAGCGTTTTTTGATCGTTTTTTTTTTTTTTGCAGCCTCAAGTGCTGGATCTACTGCATCCGGCAGAACCGCACTTGCCGCATCGGACTGCAAGCCCCATAAACAATGCATGAGGCTTGCCGGATCCGGGCCGCAAGTGCGGCCGATCCGGCAGATGCAGCACCACCTGCCGGATTGGGCGCACATCAGCGAAAACGCTGATGTGAAAGGGGCCTTACAGAGTAATCTTTGCCCATTCCTCATGGCCACTGGTTCACAAATTTTCTTGGGCTGTCAAGAGAATAATCCAGAATTTTAAGAGAAGAGATCATTGCCTTGTACAATCAAGAATAGGATGGGAAAAAAAAACGATATTGTTCCCAGAGATTCAGTTGGAAGTATAGCTTGTAAGTTAAGTTAAAGGAACGATTCTACTACCTGGATGTGACTGCAAGAGGAAGCTGTCCTCATCTGCCACCAGATTCCTGAGGAGGTAGGTGATCAATAATTCCATTGATTGCAAAATACCTGCAGCAAGATTTGGTGGCAAACGACATTGAGGTTCAGCTTTGCACAGTAAGGTTACTATTTAAGCCTCCATACATGAACTCCAAGATGTACAACTTTACTGACACAAAAATGCAAGATAGTTTCACTCCTGAATGCTCACAACCATGTAAATGATGTCCAGAAGTTCTGTGGAGCCAATGTGAACTGATGGATCAGTGGTGTCTTGAGGAAGACTGGAGCAAACCCTGGCAGTGGCTTGGCAATGCTACCGATATAGAAGTTTTAAGCCACCTCTGCAGGTCTGTGGAGTTGGTAAGCCAAACCTCTGACTACTCAAGTTCTCCAACGCCATCACAATGGACCCAGACTCCACATTCCTGCTCCTCTGGCCCTTGAACTCTGCAGTGCAGGCCAGATGGAGAAAATACCATCTGTTTTCTGTGATGAATCTAAAGCTTGAATATCATTTGACCTTTCAACGGCACAATGATCAAAAATATACCTCTTTAGTCAACCAAGGCTTGGCCTCAGAAGACGTCCTGTGAAATTCTGGAGTGACAGCAACAGTTGCCTGACTTGAACCCTATAAAAGATCTTTGGTGGAATTTGAAGAAGGTGGTTGCAGTAAATAAACACAAAAATAATAGTAAAGTGGAGGATATTGCCCTTGAATATTCCTTAGCAACAGTGTCTGGAGCTGGAGTTTCATCACATTTGCAGCAGGTCACTACAGCTAAAGATTGTCTTATTAAGCACTAAAGACTCTTGTCATGAACAGGTTGAATAATTCTGTGACTAAATTAGTAAAACTAGCATTTAGGTGAAAATCCCCATAAGGGATAGAAGAGGGAAGACAGGTGCGGTGCCTATCTAAGGGTGCCTTCGCACTTGCGTTTGGTACGCAGTGCACCGAACTCGGCCGAACACTTGCGCACATGCGTTCCTATGTTTAACATGGGAACGCATGTGCCTGTGTTCGGTTTCGTTTGTGTATGGATGTGCATAATTTGTGCGCCCTCCTCCGCACTCAGAACGCAGCATGTTGCATTTTTTGTGCGTTCGCGGGCGCTTGTTTTATCTGCAAGCGCACAAAAAATGCATGGATGTCAATGGATCCGCAGTGTCCTCCGCATGACAGCGCAGGAGAACGCTGCGGATCTCATTGAAATCTCTCCCAGCGGCCACGGGAGATCAGCCGGAGCCACAGCTGATCTCCTGCCGGTGTCTGCGCGGGAGATTTGAAGATACAGCTGATCTGACAGCTGTTTAAATCTCCCACGCTGACACCGAATAGGTGATGTCGGCGCGGGAGATTTGAACCAGTGATCAGCTGTTTCTTCAGCTGTATCTCCCCTCTGACACTGGCAGGAGATCAGCTGTGCCGGGAGGAGGTGATCTCTGCCGCTGATCTCCTCCTCCCGGCCGCCCCCAGAGACAGCTGATTGCCTGCCCGGGCACCATACTAATGTGAACGCATGTGCAGATTCTCCACTGCGTTCACATAAGTATGTGCTGCGTTGCACTGCGTTTGCGTCTGCATGCTATACGCATGCAGACACAAACGCAAGTGTGAAGGAAACCTAAGAGTGGCTGTTTATACAGTCTTAAGAAAAGTTATAAACAAAATGCATGCACCTTTAGTGAGTTTATAATTACCTTTATACATTGAACAATCTGTGTTCAGTGTACCAGAGCCTTCTCCCTGGCTGGTCTGTAGCTTACTCCTGGCACTGAAGAGATAGTGCCACTACTTCCCAATTTGAGATTATCAGAAGACTCCATAATATTATAAAGAAACAAGTTTTATTAGAATATATGACAGTCCATACTAGCAATTAGTGATGAATTTTGAGAAACCACTTGTTATATTAGTTGTTTGAACTTTCTAGGGCTCCTTCACACATCATAGATTTGTTTTGTTGGGGAAAAAAAAAAATCATCAGCCATCCTCCACTTCTGCGGCACCAACCCTGTTACAAGAGAGTCTAAGAAGATGAGATACAGCGGTCTGTCAATTACGGAGCGTAATTCCCTCAATATCCGTGGATGAATGCCATCTGGCCCAGGAGACTTGTCAGACTTGTCAATGTTTAATTTGCTTAAATGCAGTCGTACTTCATTTGTTAAACTAGTTATATTAGGTGGAGAACTTAGATTTTTGCCTTGCTGAATTATCCCTGGAACAGTCACATCATTGGAGATCATGGGTGAAAAGTGTCTGGTAATTAACTTAGTCTTTATAATTATCTTATTATCGTTTTATAAGGGGCCGTTAAAATCCGTTGTTTTGTTTTTGGCTTTGGTGTATAAAAAACAAAAAAACAAAACGTGGATCTGAATTCATCAAGACTGGCAATTTTTTCACCGGTTTAGATGAGGGGAGTGGTGGAAGTCAGACTTTCCCGATTGATGAAGATGTGCCGGCCTTCTCATGTTTCAGAGACTTGTAAGTGGTGTGCACCTGTATGCACCATGCCAGAAACCTCACACCGGTCCCTGACTAGTGTAAGATTTCTGGCGTAGGTAAGGCCACAACTTCGTCATGAATTGGATGTTCATTGGTGTTGCTCTTCTGCCATTCCCCGTCACACTTAAGCTTACCCAGCACTGCCCATTTTAGCATAACTAGTGAAACTGTTGTGAAAACTCAAAGTTGGGCCAAAGGTTTGTGACTTTTCAAAGAAAATTATGCTAGAATTAAGGCAAAATTACTTTGATGAATCGGGCCATGTTGTGCGTAGAAAGACATTCATGCTAATTAGACCAGTGGTTAACATTGGTTCATGTGCACATAGCCTTAGGTTTAGAACTATACTTTGTATTCATTATACTACAGTATCAGCAGGCATGATTTTGTTCTTAATGTTCCTATAATATGGCACGCCTAGAACAAATTGTGCATATAAACCACCCACTTACTTCGGGATGTACAGAAGATCCATTGTTGAGGACAAAATAAAGGAGTTCTGCTTAATGAAGCTTACTTAATTATTATGGATGTCATAAACGTTCCTCTCTATGCATTTATAGATGTCATTTGGGAATGTTGTGGCTGTAGTCATGGAGATAATGGATACCTATGGCCATATTGGTAATGCACCAGTACATGAAAACTGAAAGCGATGCCAGTCCGTTAAGAAAAGCTTTTATCTCGTTAGGTCATTATGGATCTATATGATTTATATACTCATCAGTTAAGTAAAACCACTGAAGGGTTAAGTAGATAACATGGATTATCTCTTGATCGGGCGCTTGTTGTCTATTGGGCTCTGCGCACATGTCCATAGACTATTTCTGTTTGTCGTTTCGGTTTAGAACAAACAGAACAGATTAATGGAATTGATGGAAAAATAAGTTTAGCCTGCGAGACAAATTTTTGTTTTTACCGTCTTAAAAATGAGCAAAAAACAGAGAGCAGATAGGCCCCATGTAAATCAATGGGGCTTCTCTGCTTCTAGGTGACACATTAGTTCACACACCGTCAATTTTGTTTCATTTGCTCCGTTTGTCTGTTCTAGACAAACAGAAATAAAATACAGACGTGTGCATAGAGCCTGTGAACAGTCATTCCTGAAGTTAATGCAGGAAAAGATTGACAAGGTTAAGGAGAGACTTCGGCAAGTCTTACAATGTGATGGCTAAACGACTTTGTCAGATAATCTCCAAAATGGCAGCTCTTCCTGGGGGTTTTCGGTCTACAGTAGTTAGTACCCACAAAAAATGGTTCAACCAGAATTGGTGAAATGGTGATACATGAGTACACAAACCATAAAGAGGCACTGGTAACCTTTCTGCTCTTATGACATTTCTGTAGCAGAAAAACATACTTAATACTATGATGGATTAGGCTGAATCCCGTTGAGCATTGACCATCTCTGAATGTTCCTTCAATGGGAATATGAGCTTCAGAACTGGACTTTTGAGCAATGGAAAAGTGGCTTTCTCTGACTAGTAAATTTTTTTTTTCACATAATGTATACCTTCTCATGTGTCGCTTCCTTGAAAAACAGATGACGCCAAGATGCTGGAGGCTGTGTGATGGTATGGCTCATGTTCTGCTGTGTAACCATAGGTCCTGGTAATCATGTTGATTCTAGATTGACACATCCTTAGGGTATGTGCACACGATCCAGAGGCACTGCGTGTTGTACACAGAGCCCCTGGACCTGCGGGTGAACATAGGGAGACCACAGTCACCTTGTACTCCACTATCTGCATTCAGTGCAGTGCGGCTTTACCGTGCATTCACCCGATGGTAATCGCTTCTGACTCCCCAGCATGACATTAACATGCTGCGGAGATGCGGAAGCACAGCAACCCACACCGCAGCTGAAACCGTGCAGAGGAGAGAAGAATAGTGAGCATGGGATTTCTTGAAATCCCATCCACTATGCTGGTACTGTACAACACAGCGTTTTGGACGCAGCGGCAGTACACTGCTTCCAAAACGCTGCTAGTCTGGATCGTGCGCATGCACCCTTAGGCCATGTTACAGACCATGTGCACCCCTTCATGGCCACAGTATTCTAATAGGCAGTGGTCTCTTTCAGCAGGATAATGAACTCTACCAAACTACAAAAATTGTTCAGTGATGTTTGCATCTTCTGGAGGCCATAGTTGACTAGAGAATGTTTTGAATGTACAAAGGAATTTACTAAATTTTAGACCCCACCTCTGTAAGTATGATTGAAGGTGTTGGTAAATTTGGAGTTAACAGTAAATACGAGTTTCATCAGCTTTAGGGCTCATTCAGATGTCAGCGTTTTCACATACGAGGACAATAGACCAAGTTTCATCAGTTTGGTTCGATATTTATTAGCTTTCCTTTTGTGGAAAAAAAACAAAACGTTTTCCTTCTATTAAAAGATCATTTAGATTTCAGTTTTTTTCTTGTACACATGTCATTCATGTTTTTCACAGTCAGGAACATAACTACAACAGGTGCAGGGGTTGCAATAGAACCCAGGCCCTGCAGCCTACGGGGCCCCCAAAAGTCCCTTTGGCCTATAGAAAAATACTAATAATATTAAAGATTTGCAATAATTGGGGGGCCCCATTGGAGCTTTTGCATAGGGGCCCCTGGGCCTGAAGTTACGCCACATTCCTACCTGTGATAGTTCTTAGGCTTGTTCACATGTCAGACTTTTCTTTTTTATCTCCAACTGAGTGCTCTACACAAAAGTATACACGGGACCTTAGGATGTAGGTCTAGAGGGGATAAAAAAGCAGAAGGCGCAGACCTAAGTGTAGAGCTATATATATATATATATACGGTAATAATGTGTAAATTATAAAGAAGAGCGCTCACCTATAGTGTATCTTTATACAATGGCACATCGATTTCTTAAGGTACCGTCACACGCGGCAATATTGCTTGCAATTTCACTGGCAAGTTGCTGGTTGCAGTGAAATCATGGACACATTGTTCCATCTGTACACAAAATAGCCACAAAATAGAACAATGTGTCCATGATTTCACTGCAACCAGTAAATTGCCAGTGAAATTGCAAGCAATATTGCCATGTGTGACGTGCTAAGGCTCCTATGGTATGCTGCTCCAGTCTGGGGAAAAGCCGAACTCTCAACCGGGAGTCCGTGGATTGACTTCAGAAGTGTATTAGCTGGGCAGACGAGTCGCTCTTACATTCGGAACCAATCAATCGAACTTCAATTTCTTTCCTCTTTCTGAATTTGGGCAGTCATCAATTTCTTATGGTTAACTAAGTTAACCATAAGAAATTGATGACTGCCCAAATTCAGAAAAGAGGAAAGAAATTGAAGTTCGATTGATTGGTTCCGAATGTGGGAGCGACTCGTCTGCCCGGCTAATACATTACTATACAAAAGTACGGAGCCTCGTCCGATATTGATTTGATTCTCGGGTCAAAATTGCCTGTGAGAGTCTATGGGTCTCCCGAAAAAAATCAGACGGCTCTTGAATGTCACGTGTGGGCTGTCCGATTTTCATGAACTGCTTGAAATCTTATAAAAATCTGACCAAACGTTGCTGGTAAAAACTGACATTCTGATGACACTGACAGTGAAGCTTGATCTTCTTTTTTTTTTGCGTATGAGAAAAATCACTGGCATATGAAATGAAACAGTCCTAAAGGTGGTGAGAAACAGACCACACGTGCATGGCAAAAAACTCAGCCATGTGAACGGTCCATTAGATTATGAAGTCTCTGTTCTGTACGTGAAAAGCACGGATAGCACTTGTACTTGAAAATTAGAGGTCTAAATAGCCCTTAGTTGTCCTAGGGAAAAAGCCTAGAAATCTCCTTGTCATCGGAATTTCTTTTTGGTGCTCTATTAGAATGGTAGGCCATTTTCTTGAGGGATAGCAGTGGGTGCAGAGGTAGGATTGCACGTGTGGACTGAGAAACAAACAGGTACATTCATCTCAATGAATTAGAATATCATCAAAAAATGTATTTCGGTAATTCAATACATAAAGTGAAACACGTACCGTATAATATATAGTCATTACAAACAGAATGATGTATTTCAAGTGTATATTTCTGTAAATGTTGATGATTGTGGAGTACAGCCAAAGATAACCCAAAGGTCATTATCTCAGAAAACTAAAGTAGGGAGGATGAAGTGTTAAAATCCACGCTGCCGTGTTCCATGAGACATCATAGGGTGAATATAAGGGTAAAAATGGAGCGTTTTTGATGCATGACAGTCATGCGAGTGCTGTCGATATGATCATGCGTGTGTGGTGTGTGCATGCATGCTCATGAGAGTGTGGTGCGAGTTTGTAGCAGGCTTTTTTTTCCTGCTTCGTTGTGTGCTGCTGTCCTCTGTGCTGAAGTTTGCCTGTGCTGGATGTTAGTGCTGTCCATGTTGCTGAAGTTTACACATCTCTATTTCTCTGCATGCTGTTATTCAAATCGGATCTGGGAAACAGTCCGATTTATTTATTTTTTTTTCCCCGGATCAGGCGCACCATAACATGGGAGTCTATGGGCGCAGGATCCGGGGAAAAATTGAATAGTTTCCTGGATCCGAGCTGAATAAGCATGCTGAGAAATCCAGGCAAGCAAACTTCAGCACCATGGACAGCATTAACATCCAGTACAGGCAGACTTCAGCACAGAGGACAGCAGGAAAAAAGCCTGATCAGGGACAATATTTGCCATCAGATTCTACACATCAGGTGCTATGCGGTCCTGTCAGGGTGAACCTGGAAAAACACAGGATACACCCTGACAGGCAAAACCTGTGGTGTGAAGCCATCCTTACCGGCAGATTAGCCCATGTGACTGCATGGGATAATCTGCCAGTACCCCGGGGAATTCAAACACCGCTGCTGTTAAAGCAGCGGTAAAGCCAGTTGGCTAATCTGCTGGCAACAATTCAAACTCAGTTGCTTTGACAGCAGCAGCGGTAATGCCGATAGTGTAACTTTCAGCAGCATGGCAAAAACCATGGTACTAAATTGCACAGTGTTTTTTCGCACCCATATACTTTCATTGGCCAATCGCACGTCAAAATCGTGTTCAATCGCAGCATGCTGCGATTAAACTCGCATTTGTCTCGCAATGCGAGTTCAGTGTGTTGAAAATGCACAAATATGAGCAGAAACATTTAGTTATATTGGTCCGAGTGCAATGTGAGTTTTCCTTGCATTGTACTCGCGCGATTCTCACGCCAGTGTGCCTCCACCTTAATATTAATTTATCAGTCAACACATTTTATGACTCCCAGAAATGCCCTGAAACATGCCAATATGATATTGATTTGTCCTGAGGAAGGGGCCAGGGAGACCTGAAACATGTTCACTAATAAATCAATATTATATTTACCCTTTGATATCTTGTGAAATACAGCAGCACAGTTTTTAACTCTTTATCCTTCCTACTCTATGTGCACCAAGCTGGAGACTGCATCAGCTGTGATATGCTTTTATAGTGGTTGTGACTCTGACAACCACAAAAGGTGAAGCCTCTGATACCTATTTAGGTAATATTTTATCTCTCAGTCCCGACATCCTCCCTACTTTAATTTTCTGAGATAATGACCTTTGGGTTTTCATTTGCTGTAAGCCATAATCATCAACATTAACATAAATAAACACTTGAAATGGATCACTCTGTTTGTAATAACTCCATATAATATACAGTGCCTACAAGTAGTATTCAACCCCCTGCAGATTTAGGTGGTTTGATAAGATGCAAATAAGTTAGAGCCTTGAAACTGCAAACGAGAGTAGGATTTATTAACAGAAGCATAAATCTTACAAACCAAAAAGTTATGTTGCTCAGTTGAATTTTAATAAATTTTAAACATAAAAGTGTGGGTCAATTATTATTCAACCCTCAAACCACCAGCATTCTGTTTGGTCCCCCTAAAGTATTAAGAAGTAGTTCAGGCACAAATAACAATGAGCTTCACATGTGTGGATTAATTATCTCTTTTACCAGCCTTTTCTGACTATTTAAGACCCTCCCCAAACTTGTGAACAGCACTCATACATGGTCAACATGGGAAAGACAAAGGAGCATTCCAAGGCCATCAGAGACAAGATCGTGGAGGGTCACAAGGCTGGCAAGTGGTACACAACCCTTTCCAAGGAGTTGGGCCTACCTGTCTCCACTGTTGGGAGCATCATCCGGAAGTGGAAGGCTTATGGAACTACTGTTAACCTTCCACGGCCTGGACAGCCTTTGAAAGTTTCCTCCCATGCCGAGGCCAGGCTTGTCCGAAGAGTCAAGGCTAACCCAAGGACAACAAGGAAGGAGCTCCGGGAAGATCTCATGGCAGTGGGGACATTGGTTTCAGTCAATACCATAAGTAACATACTCCACCGCAGTGGTCTCCGTTCCAGACGAGCCCGTAAGGTACCTTTACTTTCAAAGCGTCATGTCAAGGCTCGTCTACAGCTTGCTCATAATCACTTGGAGGACTCTGAGATAGACTGGTTCAAGGTTCTATGGTCTGATGAGACCAAGATCGAGATCTTTGGTGCCAACCACACACATGACGTTTGGAGACTGGATGTCACTGCATACGACCCCAAGAATACCATCCCTACAGTCAAGCATGGTGGTGGCAGCATCATGCTGTGGGGCTGTTTCTCAGCCAAGGGGCCTGGCCATCTGGTCCGCATCCATGGGAAGATGGATAGCACGGCCTACCTGGAGATTTTGGCCAATAACCTCCGCTCCTCCATCAAGGATCTTAAGATGGGTCGTAATTTCATCTTCCAACAAGACAACGACCCAAAGCACACAGCCAAGAAAACCAAGGCCTGGTTCAAGAGGGAAAAAATCAAGGTGATAGAGTGGCCTAGTCAGTCTCCTGACCTTAACCCAATTGAAAACGTGTGGAAGGAGCTCAAGATTAAAGTCCACATGAGACACCCAAAGAACCTAGATAACTTGGAGAAGATCTGCATGGAGGAGTGGGCCAAGATAACTCCAGAGACCTGTGCCGGCCTGATCAGGTCTTATAAAAGACGATTATTAGCTGTAATTGCAAACAAGGGTTATTCCAAAAAATATTAAACCTAGGGGTTGAATAATAATTGACCCACACTTTTATGTTTAAAATTTATTAAAATTCAACTGAGCAACATAACTTTTTTGTTTGTAAGATTTATGCTTCTGTTAATAAATCCTACTCTCGTTTGCAGTTTGAAGGCTCTAACTTATTTGCATCTTATCAAACCACCTAAATCTGCAGGGGGTTGAATACTACTTGTAGGCACTGTATGTGTTTCACTTTATGTATTGAATCATTGAAGTAAATGTAACTTTTTGATAATATTCTAATTCATTGAGATGCACCTGTATCTCTGAAAAGTAATACAATACTATAAATGGCTTATTGTAGGTAGGGCCTGTTAAGTTTGCATTGAAGCCGAGGAGCTTTATGTTACTTCAGTTTGTTATTCTATGTAATCACAAATGTTGCCTAACAGCATATTCTACAACATTTATTGAGCTTGACTTGTGCATTGTCCTATGTTTGGGGAAAGTTCATGGCTCAGCAATGACCAGCAGGCCTGCATCTCGTATTGTGTGAGTGTTAGCAATGGTGCAGCCGCTCTACAGACATGCACCTATGCCTCGCTGCACAAGCAGAAAAAACCTCATTGTTCCTGCCAGCATCTCCTGGCTGACTATCCACAAGACAGTTCTCAGAAGATTAGTATAGCTGATCCTGTAATCTCTCCCATTCTTGGTTTTAATGCCGGTCTAGTGATTTCTATTGCATGGGCAAATGAGGGCTGGACACAGGGACTGAAAGAGGAGCAGGTTTTGCTGCTCCAACATACATTTTTTGTTTGGCTGTAAAATGAAGCAGGAAAGTATGATGTTTAGTAGTCCAAAGTCTTCAGATGTTTTATGGGTGAAGAAAGGACATAATGTGTTTGCTCCAAAAGCAAATGACCTCTTCAGAAGGAAGAGCACTAGCATTTTCAACTTCCAGAATAGCCTTCCATGGCCTACAAGACTCTTTATGCCGGCTTGGCACTCTCCGCAAGGAGAAACGTTCCTTGTCAGAACCCTTTGGTCCAAGATTTTTTCCTATTTTTAATAGCCTTCAGCTCAATCTTTAGCTATGGAGACTCGATGTATGAATGCTTTGTAGGAAGGTCACTCTTGTGCAAACTGATAGGTCCATCTCCATCATTTCTTCACAGACTTTGAGTTGCTGGTCTTCCTCCTTGCCTTGTTCCTTCTATTCTTCTGACCATTATGTCCCCTTCATTGATTTGCTCTCTTTGTATGTTGTATCTAAAGTTAGCCAAGTGGATACATGTAAATGTCTATCTGTAAATCAACTGTCACTTAGGCTATGTTCACACATTGCGCTTTTTAAAAAAGCGCAGTGCGTGCGCGTCTGTCGGCAAAGTGAAAGTGAAATTCACTTTGCCGTGCAGACAGTGTGTAAATATACACAGCGCTTTTATGGGAGAAAGTCCAGGCGTAAAAAGAATGACCATGTCAATTCGTGCACCTGCACCCGCGCTTTCTCCCATAGGAGCCCATTATTCCCGCTCGAATTACGCATCGCCGTGCAGACAATGCACAATTTCAGCGAGAATATGCCAGCGATGCAGGATATGATGTCACACAGGGGAGGAACAATCCTCCCCTGTGTGACATTTGTGCCAGCCCCTTGTGGGTTTCATTGTGTATTAATATACACTACGAAATCCAAATTAAAGTAGTCAAAATGTGTAAAAAAATAATAAAAATTGAATACTTGCCCTCCGCCGGGTGTTCGGGGAGCCGAGAGATCCACAGGTATCGACCTTCCAGGACCTATCAAGATCACTGATTGGCCGCTCGCGGCCATGTGATATGTGACGTGCTATGACACGCATATCACATGACCGCGAGCGGCCAATCAGCGATCTTGATAAGTCCTGGAAGGTCTATACCTGTGGAGCTCCCGGAACACCCGGCGGAGGGTAAGTATTCAATTTTTATTCAAATTTTTTTTTTTTTTTTTTTTCTTCAAATTTTGACTACTTTAATTTGGGTTTCGCAGTGTATATTAATACACTACAAAACCAAAATGAGGCTGGCACAGATTTCACACAGGGGGAGGATTCTTCCTCCCCTGTGTGACATCACTTCTCCCCTGCGCTTTTGGGGGAGAAGTGAGCACGTAAAAAAACGCGGTGTGTGAATGCATCTTCTTCCTACTTCTTAGGGCCCTTTCACATCAGCGTTTTTTTCAAATCGCGGCAGATGCGGTGAAAAAAACGCATCTGCCGCAACTACCGCATACCGGCTGCACTTGCGGCACGGTTGCGGCACAGTTGCGGTAAACGCCATACAATGTATAGGCGGACTTGCGGCAGGTGCGGAAAGTGCGGTTTTGGCACTTGCGGCAGGTGCGGCCGCGAAAAAAACCGCGGCTGACAGCATTTTTTTTCGCGGCCGCACCTGCCGCAAGTGCCAAAACCGCACTTGCCACACCTGCCGCAAGTCCGCCTATACATTGTATGGCGTTTACCGCAACTGTGCCGCAACCGTGCCGCAAGTGCAGCCGGTATGCGGTAATCACGGCAGATGCGTTTTTTTCACCGCATCTGCCGCGATTTGAAAAAAACGCTGATGTGAAAGGGCCCTTACTTCTCCCACTGGCCTCTGTCCCTCTCCCTAGGGTGCAGCACAGCTGTGTCAGGTTTCCTGGTTCTGGGCCTGGCTTGGTCCCAGCAACCAGCTCCTTCCAGTCCTTCCACTGTACTGTCCGGCTGACACTAACTACCCGACTCCTCCCCTCAGGCCTGGAGCTTTTTAGGGGATCTGGCTTAAGGACAGCCAGTGGGGCTCCCCCTCCATGTCTGGTGTGGAAGGTGTGTGCTGTGTGTGCCAAGTTGTACATACCTCCCTGCGTCGGTGGGTCCTGTGGCAATCCCCCACAGGGGTGCCACATTTGTATATTTCCCACTAAACATCCCAATAACCTCATAGTATGCTCAACAGTGAAAGTAGTCTCTATGGCAGTAGTCCCCACCCTTTTTGACCTTGAGAGCCACATTCAGCAATAAGAAAGGGTCAAGAGCCACATCCAGCTCCTGCCCTCACAGTAGTGACACCCAGAGCCGCCATTACCAATATCATGACAACCAAAGCCTGTCCACAGAAATCACACTGAGGCAGTATGCCAAGATCCAGAGGTTCCCACTGTACCCCCATTTAGATCTGCTCTTCTGTGTGGAGCTACTCACCATCTGGAGACCTGCTCTTTGTGGTTTGCTAGACCTGGTACTAATGCAACAAGCTGGCAGTTAGGAGCCACACATCATAGGCCCACGAGCCACATGTGGCTACTGAGCTACAGTTTGGGGACCCTGGCTCAATGAGAAACACTATCTGTGTATCACCCCTCATATGTAAACAGGCCCTCATCAGTACATGCATAGTGTTGAGACTGAAGTACAGATTTCAAGCTGTCAAAATATGTTGTACTAAATAAGCCTACCAGTTCTTGTATGAAGACTATTATGTTGTATATTTACAAAGAAATGAGGAGTGTCCTATTCAAACAGCCTCTCCCGCTTCCTGTTTAATCCCCGAATGCAGATAGCCGGTGTAGGTCCTGGTGCCATGAGTTCTGACCATCTTTGTGTTGTTTTTTTCAGGCACTTATTTTTCTTCCATACTTCATTAAATATTCAAACAGATTTGGGTCTGTTCACATTACATTTATAGGTCAGTTAAATGTATACACAGAAGGGATTTTTTGAACATGGTTGTAAGGCTTAGATAGGCTTCCATTTCCTACCCTTTTCAAGTAAACAATCTAGACAAATAAAAAAACTTGGGGGGGAAGGGAAAGTGCTTACACTGGGATAGCATCAGCCGCGGGTGCCTGGATGAAGGTCCAATCCAACGTTGATTAGTATGATGAATCCAGCACCAGACCAATTCTTCATATAGTTGATTCTTTAATAGTGCATCACATATTAAAATGATATAACATGGGGCACAGTGTTCCGGTGGGGCTATGCCCCATGTTATATCATTTTAATATGTCATGCCCTATTAAAGAATTAACTATATGAAGATCTGGTCTGGTGCTGGATTCATTATACTAATCTAGACAAATGCCAACCAAACACTCTATTGGCCTTAGTCTAAAGTGGTTTTCCCATGAATAAAGTTCATTTTAACCAATAGATTTTAAAATAAAAATATGTTTCAAAATTGGATGGGTTTAAATAAATTGTGCTGAGATATGTCTGCATACTCTTTTGCTTCCTCCCCAGCACAGGAGCTGTGTTGTGATCAG